>OX637591.1:7635518-8119427 GCA_951800085.1 Comarum palustre
GGAAGTAATTCATTCAGATGTCGTTGTTGAACAGGTTGAGATGCATGGAGGATTACGTTAGCTGCTATAAATACATAAGAAGAGAGAGCCTGTATTTCAAGTCTAAAAGTTAGTTGAGTGGATTTCCAGACAGACTCATAACTACTTCAAAACTGTACCTACCTGAGGTCTCATGTCATAATCTCTTAATATAGGAATTAGTTGCTCCCCAACCTGTAGGAATGATAGAAGCATTAATATTGTGCCTTGTGAATATTTCAAAGAAAGATCTACAATATCTTTTTAGAGGCACTCAAGCAAGACAAAGATAACAAGCCCAACAGGCATGGAAGTGTTCATCCTAGAAGCCAACCCAATACAAAATATTGCTCAGGCTTAACCTTATCAATTCCAGACCTCAAGGCTGCGTTTCAGGAAGGGTTCAGAAGAGAAGCCAATACACGTCCAGTTTCATGGTTAACCAGTTAAATTCACTAACTTATCATTGGAAACCACACTATCAAACTCTGGTTATATTTCAACTTTCTACGTTTGAGGCAGCTTAAAAGTTATTTAGTACCTGGATACATTTTTTCAGTACTATATGAAAAGAACAGTATACCAAGGGTGAACAGAGAATCCACAAACTGAACACAAACGGCCAAAAACGCAAAGATCATTCAGAGCGACTAGATGTCTAAAAAGAATCAAATAAAAGCTCAAAAGAGAATAACTGTCACTTCATTAAGCAAGATGTGACATATATAAACAGAGCAACCTTAAAGTTTAAACAAAGACAAAACTATCTGAAAAAAACAGAGGTTAGCGGTCTAAAAGAAAAAGTTGAAAGTTGAAACACAAATAAACCATCACACGGATCTCACATGTTGGATAAAGGAGAGCACCCGTCACACAAAGACTAAAATCATTAGTTAACGAATCCACTAACAAACCAATTTTGAAAAATAAAAACTTTCTTTCAACAAGAAATGAAACTAACCTACAACAAAAAAACTACAGCAAAATGCTACTCGTCAATACAACTGCTTTTCCAATCTATATAAATAACAGAGAAGCAATCCTCAACGAAACACTGAAGCTCGATATTCTTTCACTCATTATGCCTAAAACTGTAAACGAACACCCCCATCCACTTCATAAATATTATGAAAGTGATATTTGTTGCATCCTGACACCAGAAGAAACAAAATCTTACCAGTGGTGGAAACTTTAAGTACATATTAACTGCAAATGTTTCCAAATATTGACGAACGGCTGGTAAGTTGTTCCTCTGCAATAAATAAACGAGCAAATAATTAAAACCATTACAAGTAACAAGTAATTAAAGGAAGACTAACAAATAGTCAGCCTTGTAATTAAAGGAGCAGTAACAAATAGTCAGCCTTATCCTCTCCTGGAGGAAATTACAGTTAAGGGGACAGCTGTAGCTAATTTACTACATAGTATTCAAAATCTTAAAGTTATAAGATATTATTGCAGCCTTAATAACAGGAGACAAGGTGATATGATATGATATGATATCTACTTACATAGAGGGATGTGTGCAAACAACTGGCAACTTCTGAAACTATATCCTCACAGACAAAAGGTGACAAAATACATATCATTTGCCATGCCCGTACCTTTCTTCTATGAATCTGTATAAAAATATGTGGAAGAACATCCAAAGTTAAAGCAAAAGATGTAAACTTTTTCCATACAATAACAGCGAGGTTCCCTATATTCAACAATAAAAGGGAAAGGATACTCACTGCACTATACTTCTTATACAACTCTTTTGCAAGATCCTTGTCGTTTACCTACAACACCAGATGATGTAATCAACATGCAGAAACAAATGTAATATTTATCTATCCTATATTGAACAATTTTGTGATACAAACTATTGAAAAAATAGAAGATTGAGCTAGATCTAATTGGAAGTTTTTATCAACCACAACCTTACAAACTAGAAGTAAATGCATGATTGACGGATGCAAAATCTTCTAATCAGTGCACGAGTTCTCCAAACACAGACACTTTTAGAGAAAACAAACAAGAAACTGGAAGGACTGAAGGGCAAGAGGATTCCATTCTCCAAATACTTTATATGCACATGTGTGGCATTTACATTCTCAAGGTCCTAATCAAATATTCAACTACATCATACTTCATATAAAAGGTCCATGAAATTTTAGGAAAGCATTCTCAATAACTACGCTATTTTTTAATAGGGCAACTGTGAGTTGCGAAACAACAATTAAACTTAACAGATAGGAGCAACTAAATGTATTGAGGAATATAGCAGTCCAGCTATGCTGGTAGCTCAGCTGTGTTTCTTTGGGGCCAACTCAAGAATAATCTGAGAGAAAAGTATTTGAAAGATGCCTCCTGATACGGAACAGAAGCGTAATCACGATAGTCAACAAGGTTTCGTCAAGCGTCGAAACCTTAATGGAAGATATGGCTAGAATCCACTAGCAAAACAAAGGCATAAGCTAAATACAAGAGTTTCTACTCTAATTTTTTTGGTTTTTCTTATTGATTACTTCAATCCAAAAAATACAATCTAGCAATGGCCTTATATAGGCATAGAAAAAAACCTATTCATACTAGAACTAGGAACTTAAACCTAATACAATCAGAAAACATAATCTTGAATAGACTACAATTTAGAAAACCTAATAAGATATGAAATACTAGATACTAAAGAATATTACTCTGGATATGTATTCGGAATCTCAACCAAGATTTTGCTCGAGAATCCTGATATATCCAGAAGAGTAACTTACGATTAACACAGTCATTAAGAAGCCCATTTGAATACCAATTTTGAATATTCAAATCATTCTTCTTAATTTGACGATACTTCTTCATGTTTGGAATTCTTTGTTGAGGTTCCCTAGATTCTCGTCCTGTATCACCTCCACATATGCAAATGCGAAGAAAACCAGATTCTACTACATGCAGAATTCATCTCATTCAGCTTATGGCACTGAAGAGTGAAAATAGAAAATGAAAAATTGATTGCAACAAGCAATCAAAGGCGATAAATCTCATAACACAATTATCATAATGTTTAACGAGGAATAAGACGAGAACTGAGAGAGGATTTTGTGAATTGAAATCCAGAATCACATCTCTACTATTATGAGGATTTTTGTCAAGAATATCCAATTGAATTGAATTCCAGAATTGCATCTCTACTGTTATTTTTTACAATGGTAATAATTAGATTTTCTTCCCTGAAAGGAGATGTATTATTAATAGGACCGAACAGCACGTTAATGTGAGTAGTTGACATAAAATAATAACAAAGGCTCATTGTCAGTATTGTTCCATATCTTATGTAGCAAAGATAGAGATTTAAAAGAAATACTGTGCGTGCATACATAGGACGAGAGTAAGTATCTAATGTAACACAAAATATTTAAACTAGACAGATGATAACCAGTTACCAACTGAGTAAATGGTGCCTAAACAAATAAAGGAGCACATAGAAAACATAAAAAAAGATATTAAGGTTGGGAAACAAATAAACAAAGCCAATACCGCTGAATCAAGAAGCTCAAGCAAAAACATTTTTCCAGATTCCAAAGCTGCATGACAATCTGCATTTTCATTAGTTGATCCGACCATGCTGGCCATGTCTGCTAGCTTGTAGAATAGAACAGCAACAGAGGCTCGTGCATACAACTCTGTATTGATAAATGCCTGACAAGAGAAGCCAACAAGATTACAAACTCCCAACTTTCTAAAAAGATAACCAGGAGATAATTTAAAAATCTGATATGAATTAGAACCAGAACAAGAAAAACAAAAATATTGTTTTTAGTAAGATGCCAAAAATGGCAAGTTGTTAATTATACTATTCCAATGCAGACCCATGATACTAGTGTATGATTACTTATATACCTCCAGATGACCCAATTCAGAAGATAATGCTGAATATGATCAAAAACAAGAAGTTGTTACGTGACGGAAAAATAACTAATATATAATTTTCCTTGTCATCTGGAGAAACTACAAAATCGCATCACATCAAACCAAAAATAGCTACCAAAGATGGTCCAAGGTTAAAGTACATTCATTGCTAAAAGGTAGATGATACTTGTCATTGATACAATACATTTCCAACATTAAATCTCAATTACTATTTAAACATACTTTGGTCAGCTCGAGATCAGGGCCTTTTGCCAATGAAGAAACTTCAGCTCTGGTATCTCGATTATCAGCTAGTTCACCTTCAAAGTCCTCATCAAAAGCAACTGGAAATGAAAAAAAATATCAGGTGAATAATTGATCTATTATGACAATAGAAAACAATATAAAAGTTTTAAGAACATATAAGAGCACAAGACGGACCGGAACCATGAAGGGACAGCAGCTTCAGCTCCTTCACATAGTACTTTATAATCCTAGGATGTGATAGCCACAGCCCTGTTAAGTGTAATGCAGCAAGACGAATTGTCCGGGGACTTTTTGTCCCTTCCTCAAGAATTTTCTCAACAAACTGTCAGATAAAGATGTTAAGATATGCTCAGCAACCTTATCTTTGGGTACCATTAACCAGCAGATAATGCACGTGCACACACACATACATTATGCTATTCTAAAGGCGTGCACCCAGACATAAAAAAAATGTGGCAACCATCACTAGAATTTTCGACATCATGTGTTTGCACATATTAAGTTTCCATCATCATATACATACATATTTTATACATCATGGCAACCATCACTATATATTATGTTTCCTTTTATCATATACATATGTATTATCGTATTATGTTGTGAACTTTTGCCAGCCCGATTGATCAACAGATATTTTTTCTATTATTTCTTTCTTCGGTAGTTTTTATCCTCAGCTGTGCAGAGTCGTTATTCAGCTCCACAGTTTCGGGTGAATTTGGATATACATAATGTGTGTGTTTGAGAGAGAGAGAGAGAGTACACACCCACTTCAGAGGCCCGGGTGCACCATCAGTTATATGCATGCTCTCGTCACTAAATAGAGATGAATGGAGAACAGAAGACAAAAGTGCAGCAATAGGTGCAACCTTCCGCTTGTTGCAACTGACATGCAATATCCAAGAAGAACGAACCAAATGCCACAGCATCTGAAGTAAAAAAAATAGTCAAAGGAGTACAAACATTGATTGCTATGTTAGTTAAACAGCACATAATCTGAATGAAAGTGGATAAAATGGTAATATTTATCAGCTCAACTTGAGACACGTACTTTTATGCCATTATTTATTGAGACTTATTCTATTATCTCTTAATCTCTCAAGATGCTCAACTTCAGAGGGGAGTGGTAAGGATTGAGCTATCCTCAGTTCACCGAGAAGACGTTCTACCATGAGAAACTGTTGAGATATATATCTCACATCGGGAATATGGTACCTTGTCTGTGGGTTTATAAGGGTTTGAGCTACTCTCTCTATTGCCAATTGGTTTTGGAGTTGAACCCGAGACTACTTTATCATGGTATCAGAGCGGGTTACCCACGTTCACGTGTGTTAGTGTTACCGGCCACTCACTCCATGTCATCCCTAATGTTGTCCACGTGTTAGGCTTGATGGGTTGCCACACGTGCGAGGACGTGTTGAGATATAATCCCACATCGAAAAAATGGGGCCTTGCTTGTGGGCTTATAAGGGTTTGAGCTACTCTCTCCATTGCCAATTGGTTTTGGAGTTGAACCCTAGACTACTTTATCATGGTATCAGAGCGGGCTACCCATGTCCACGTGTGAAGCCTAAAGGCCACACGAACTCCACGACCACCCAAGTCGTTGTCCACCTGTTAGGCTTAAAGATTCGCCACACGTGCGGGGGCGTGTTGAGATATCTATCCCACATCGGGAATTTGGGACCTTGTTTGTGGATTTATAAGGGTTTGGGTTACTCTCTCTATTGCCAATTGGTTTTGAAGTTGAACCACAGACTACTTTATTATGGTATCAGAGCGGGTTACCCACGTACACGTGTGAAGCTCAAAGGCCACACGAATTCCACGATCACCCACCCAAGTTGTTGTCCACGTGTTAGGCTTGAGGTCGCCACGTGCGGGGGCGTGTTGAGATATCTATCGCACATCGGAAAAATGGGTCTTGCTTGTGGGTTTATAAGGGTTTGAGCTACTCTCTTCATTGCCAATTGGTTTTGAAGTTGAACCCCAGATTACTTTATCATGGTATCAGAGCGGGTTACCCACGTACACGTGTGAAGCCCAAAGGACACACGAATTTCTCGACCACCCAAGTTGTTGTCCACGTGTTAGGCTTGAAGATTCACCACACGTGCGGGGGCGTGTTAAGATATATATCTCACATTAGGAATATAAGACATTGCCTATGGGTTTATAAGGGTTTGGGCTACTCTCTCTATTGTCAATTGGTTTTGAAGTTAAACCCCAAACTGATAGAAACAAACACGCAAAGCTTACATTATGCCATAGACATAGAAGCTTTCTCTATTAGATAATAAAACTAAATAAATAGTTCAGTGTGAAACTTATATGTGCGCATTATCCACATCAAGAATTCGCTTAACCATGAAGCCTCACTGAAAGAAGTACCATTGAAGTTAAATGAACAACTGAAAAATAGCCAAATTGGTGAATTCATTTTTTTTTAAAAGAACAGTTTTTTATCAGCTAAATAAAAAGCATAATGCTAAGAAGCAGATAAGAAGTCTGCATAAGAAAGACAGTTTGAGCAACAAAGCAAGTTGCTCAACTGACGCTATAACACTATCACTTTCCTACCGTCTGAAAAGTTATGAAAAATATGTAAAGTACAAACTAAAATAGAATTTTCTCCCCCCCCCCACAAAACCCGCATCTAAATTAGTGTCTTCTCACAGTAACCACTATAGTGAAAATTTTGAAGAGTATATGATATATGGCAAACTGTTTCAGAATGTGACTGCAGGCTACATATAGAAAAATAGTGCACCCACTCTCCCAGTAAGTATCCCAACCCCAGAGAGGAAATAAAAAGGCACAAAGTACTAATAGTTAGATTATATCCTATATGGGTGAAATTCCACAGCAGTAAAACCAGATTGTTGTTCAGCTGCATCAGAACTATATTGCAAGCTACCATAGACAGAATGCAATAAATGGAGTTAAAAATGTACCTGGGAATCCACCCCATCACAGAAGCGGACAAATGAGCCAGACTTTCCATGGGCAAGTAGGTCCAAAACTAGTCGGACTGATCTGAGCATCGGTAAAACAGAACCTTCACCAGCATTCTCAAGGCTGCAAATTAATAAAGCAAGAGTGGCAAGTCAAAATGGAAAAATAAAACATCCATCACCATAGGTATTATTATTAATATAAAATACACTTGGCTGTTCAGAGAAGCCAAGCAAAGAGATTGAGCTAGATTAATACATAATTTACACACACACACACACACACACACTCACACTCACACATATAAGTAACACCAAGCTGCTGGATTTGGAAATCATTGCTAGATGACAGTCCTCCCCCAACCCCAAATCTTAAACCCAAAAAAAATTATAGGTTTAATGAAATACAAATAATAGCTAGTTCTGTCATCTTACCTCTCAAGAATATCAGAAAAAATACATCTGAGAGCAGCACCTGAGAAGACATAATTATTTTCTTCTAGAAGAAACCCATTCCTATGAGCATATGGAATCGACAATAGAGATTCTAAGCAAATCCACTGCATCAGATACAGAAAAAATGCAATAAGTTAACACACTCACCATTATCATAGATAAAATAAAGTGAGCTTTATGCAAATGAAAGTACCAATCTAACAATGCAATAGACAGTTAGGGTAACAGAAAAATTGATTGATTTATTAGAACAAAACTCAGCTACTTCAGCACTAAAAACAAATTGCTAAACATTTGAATATATTATTTATTATTGATGAAATTCCAGTTTTCAAGATCATATGAAATCACAGCTAGCAGGAACAAAATCAAAATAATATTGATAACAAAAAGAATATAAAATAATTCTCACCTTCCAATTCATTAAAACTGCACGTCGAGATCGAGTAAATACTCCTACTAAAATGAGGTTATTTATGTTTTGAAGAAAATTTAGCACCAAAGAATCCAACAAAGGTTTGTCGTCTGGTAGTAACGAGCTGTCATTTTTCATATGTGGATCCAAAGTATGAGGAGAACACACAGACGCTAGACCTGTGAGAGTAGGGGCTAACGCTTCGTATGCTGCAAGATGTATTTCTGCTCCAGTCTGTGTTGCATCAAACGCATAAACACCAAAATTAACTTAAGAAAAACTATGAAGCTTGGAACATAGATCTTCATTACAAGTTAGGACGAAAACTCCAGAACTTGATTTACAATGAAAAGATCCAATCAACTCACAAAGTACCTCTGAATCACAAGCTGGAGACGAAATAGTCTTCCAGTAGAAATCCCACAAAAAATTTATAGCATGATTAAGGGAAACATCAGTTTTAACTCGTGCACAAAATGAGGTGATAGTTGCAACAGCCTTCATGGACATGATCTGTTTATACACACAAAAAACAAGAAAAAGACAGTAGAAATAAGATGTGGTTCAAAATAAAAGAGGTATCAATAATGAAAATGGAATAAACTAAATGCAGGTATCCAAACCATAAGGGGGTTCCTTACTGTAAAAAGGTACAAAAGAGAAAAGAGCAAAGAAGCACACTCGATCGGATCCAAAAACTGGTCTCTACCTAGTAAACTACTAAGAAAATTTACAGACTGTATTTGACTAAAAACATGCCAAAAATGCACATGACCATTTATATTGACTGAGGAAAACTGTAAACATTTAATTACTAGTATAAAATAAAACAAAAGTGAAAAAAAGTACAGAAGGATCATTCATAACCACGTGTGAACAGTAATACCATTTACTCATACAAACACATAACTGTGCCAACCTAAATGTCACTGATATTCTTCAGCATTTGACAGAACCAAAGATAACTTTAAGGACAAAGAATCATACTGCTCGCAATACAGCACTGGTGGTAGAAGATGACAACCGGCGTTGACTAGGTCCTCCAAGTTTTCCTGTTACAGAACCAGGTAGGGTTGCATCTCTCATCTTAGACGTATTGTTATTTGAGAATATGGAACAAGACAGGTTTGCAAAAGAGACCAACTCTTCCTGCAACCCAAACATACAGATCAGGCCATTAATATCAAGTTGACAAGGAAGCTGTATAAATTTTCCATGCTTGGGACAATTATTTCCCATACCAATATAAGAAGAAAAATGGCAGTGAACTTTTGATATAAATTAGGAACATCTGCATGATTTATTTGATTCATTGATTCGGGCACAAAAAATTCTGATTTGCTTCTAATCTTAGAACCATGTTTGGCAACTCTTTCTTGCATCATCTGAAGCTCCAGAACCAAACTCAAGATGAGGATGAGAAACTTCACAGGAAATAGGTCCATCTTATTGTATTGTTTGCAGACATCAGTACCATGATTTTGAATAAACTGGACAAATAATCAAAACGAAGAGTCAAACCTTGTAAACAGAAAAATGATAAACGAAACAGCAATGCCTAACGATAGAACAATATCCCAAAACAAGAAGATTTGATTTGTCACAATATAAAATTTGAAGAGTCTAAAAAATAATGGAGCATATCAAAAGTTGCAGGGGAAAAAAGGCATACTGTCAGTATAGGTAGCAACTGATATTCTTCCTCGCATGCAATAAAGAGCACTCTAGCCCACCGCTTCGCTTCAAATTCCCATGCATCCAAGTCTTCATCGTCAAAAGTGATTGAAGCATCATCATTGCAATTGCTTGTAAACCTATTTGGAAAGTCATGAAGACTCTTGAGGAGCTCTATTTCAGTACTGCAGCAGTTGACACTGCAATGATTACCATCCATAAGCCATTGGTGTACTTTCTGTCTTAAGGGACCTAGAAATTAAGAGGGGAGAGGTTATGGAGTGCTGAAAATCGACCTAGAGCACATGCATCAAATCCAATATCAATTGGAATACTTGGAGTAAAGTAGATTAAATAATCACATATTCAGTCCAAAAGATATAGGAACCAATTACATATTTGTAGGCATATGTACACAAACTCTTGAATATGGTGGAGAGATAGTGAATTTACTTTTAGTAAAACTGCAATATATCAATTATCCCAAATAAAAGGAAATTATAATTAGTAAAAAATAAAAAATTATAAAAAGCAGAAAAGACCCATAGACAAACAGAAAGAACCTATAAAAACTCAGAAAATAATGAAGTCTCAAAACCAGCCACCCTTCACTGCATATCCTCAGCATAAATGAAGGCATATCCCCAAAATGGCACCTGTATTGTCAAGAATTGGCCAAAAAAGTACCTGAAAGATAGGTTCCCCCAAATTGGTGCCTATAATATCTCTGCATTCACCAGAATGGTACTAATAGGTATAGGTTCCATTATGGGCATTGACCCCATTAGACAAAGTGTTCAATGTTAATTAACAGAGGTACCAATTGGGGGGACCCAACCCCAAAACCCCCTTCCTTTCCCACGCCTCTATAGTAATGTAGAACTGGAGCAGAATATCTTATGTCAGGATTTTATGATTTCTTTCTTATTTTGGGTTTGTGTTTTATTAGGGAATCTTTTAAGTTCTAGAATATTATGGTTGATTGATCCTAATTGACCTAGGGTTTTAACCTCTCTATATATAGAGTCCCTTGTAGTCTTTTTTGGTTAGAGTTGAATAAATAAAAGTTTGAGAGCTTTGCTTTCTGTCCAGGTTTGTGAGATGCAACCTAACCTTAGGTGTGATGTCTGAGATCCCTAGGTGCGGCCTAGAAACCTACTAGTGTGATGCTAGTAGGCCTATCATTTTCTTAATTCTATCTTTAAACCCTTATTCTAGGGTTCATTCTATTTTTTCTACATCATCTTGGCGCCGACTGGGAAATAGAATGAACTCTAGAATAAGGGTTTAAAGATGGAATTAAGAAAAGGATACGTCTACTAGCATCACACCAGTAGGTTTCTAGGCATCGCACCTAGGGATCTCATGCATCACACCTAAGGTTAGGTTGCATCTCACAAACATGGACAGAAAGCAAAGCTCTCAAACTTTTATTTATTCAACTCTAACCAGAAAATACTACAAAGGACTATATATAGAGAGGTTAAAACCCTAGGTCAATTAGGATGAAGCAACAATAATATTCTAGAACTTAAAAGATTCCCTAATAAAACACAAACCTAAAATAAGCAACCATAACATTCTACCTAAATAGTTTTGTTATCCTTAAAGAGTTGGTGTATGCATGTATGTATGTCTTTTTATTTTTCTAAAAGAAAAAACAAGTTATACACCAAAAGAACGATAAAGTGGACAAGAGGTCTTGCCTGAAAAAAAAACATCAAGAAAGAACAGCAACTCAATGAAATCAAACCTGCCCTACTAAAGCCAAGGTACCTAGACTACAGCTCCCTTCCAATCCAACAGAACTATACGCCTTGTAGATGACGCACACTCATACACACATGCATACAATGGATAAGTTACTAATATTTCAGAGATCAATAGGAATAGAATCAGAAATAAGAAGTGACGAGTAAACTTACCGCCATGTTCAGTGAATTCCCATGGAAATGTTGAAATGAAGTGCAAAAGTACATCAAGAGGCAGATCACATGTACACACCACTGAAGAAGCAGACTCAAGGACCTTCACACAAACTGGAGCCAGGAAAACCCAGCAGTTATGCTCCGCCCTTGATTAATATTAGAATGTATAAAACCACTTGTAAAGATACAATATTGTAATCTAACCAGATTAGTTATAAACCTTGAAGACGATAATTAGAATTGAAATGTTGTTTGCTGCTGTCAATAATAAATCTCAAGGCATCCAGCAGAGCAATTTTGTCATCGTAAGGAGCCTTTCCCACTTGGATAATGTCAGGAACTCCATCTTCAAAACATTGTGCATAAGTTTCATTATTATTCTTTCCAACTTGACGAGCAGCAGAAGCAATGCATTCAGCAAGGCACATCAATCCAACTCTACCAAGAGGTTGCTGCTTAGCAGCTGATGCTAAGTCACTCAGAAACATAATGCAGTTCCTGTAGCCATAAGCAAGATAATAAGAAACATATATCAACCGCTTTCAATAGAAATATCTCAAAGAATAGCATATACACTGAACAAAAGGATGTACCAGGAAAAACTATAGAAATTGAACAGTAAGAGAACATGCAACAGTAAGAGAATGACACACTTAAAGGTGAAACTACACAAGTAAGAGAATATACAACAAAAAAACAGAAGTGAAGTATATGAGATAGCAGAATAGAAAGCCATCAAGAAGAAACAGAATGGCAGTCAAGGAAGACATTCAACAGTAAAGAAAATATCAGTGTTTTGGAGGATTGTGTTCCAACAGAATAAAGCCAAAGAAGGTTTTACAATCCACTTGCTTAAGGGAAAAACGAACTAATACATGTAAAGAGTGCAACGCCTAAATGAAAGTTTGTGTTACATGTGGATCAAGCATAACAAACAAGAATAAATACAAATGAATTGAACCAGAAGTTCATTACTGTAACAAACAATTGGATAAAAAAATAGTAGCTATTGAAGAGGCCATAAATTAAAAGATTGACGAAATAAAAACTTGAATCCCTAACGAGCATCACTTCATAACATCTAGCGGATCAAGCATACTATTTGAGAGTGAGCACACCCTAAAGCCAGTAGTAATCGAAATCGAAGCAGACCAATATTGTCTTTTGAGTACAAATGTGGAATGGACATTCTATGAGTGATGATTTAGAATGATATATCGAACGACATGAACATAAGTCAATTTTAAACCAGGGGTTCAACACAGATGGCACTAAATAACATGTAACAACATAATGAAGAAATATTTTGTGTCCGGAAAGAACAGAAATCTGAGCTCAATTTTTACATGTCTGTGTAGTTATACGTGCATATCTTACGTAAAAGTGTGAGTCAGTACCATGTCAAATGCTTGTACCAAGCTTATGAGCACATTATAATCAAATTCCAATACTATCAATTTACAACAGAGAATAAGTCTGAGCTTAATGCATTTTCCCACATTAACCTAGTTTACGTGAACACATTATCACTGAAAGTGAAACGTAACAAGCCTTCCAATGAAAGCAAGTCACTTCTGCATTTCTCTCCTAACACTATATTTCTGAATAACAAAGCACATCAAGGCACATACCTCACATTCAGAAAACTTGTATATTCACTTAGAAAGTTGGAAGCGCCTCGTATGGTCATTGAGGAGTATATTCCTTTTACACCTAAAGTGAAACAACAAGATAGTATGTCAACCTAGTGGTACCACTCCTAAGCAATACTTTTTCTTGTAAAACTAGCTGAGTAAAGACAGCGAATTATCTTACTTAGAATAATTATAGAAGGGACGCATGGAAGCAGGTAGTCACATATCAAAGAAATTGATAATAATTACATAACTTACAATATTGGAGACCTAGGAATGCCACCTTATGACTTATACATACTATGGGGTTGTCGTGCTTTAGCTGCAATATGGGTGATCTTGATGGAAAGATACAGAAAGGTGTTTTAAGTCTATATTGGTACACAAATGAAACTGCTTATGGGCATCTTTCTGAAAGCAGGATGTATAGATTACAATCTCTCCTCTATTGTTTCATATTATAAGCAACTGTCTTTTAGGGCTACTGCCTTGTTTAGGTTAGTTTGGGGGCAGTTGAGGCCTTGTCTATTGCTCTAACCATCTTCTCCACTTTTGTTTACTGTGAACTATGCTTTCTATGATTTTATCAATAAAAGTTATATTTACCATATAAATTAAAGTACAGAGATTAAAAAAGACCTATAATCTTAACAAATTTTTTTTTTAAAAAATGGTGTATAATAAAATACAAAAGGGTCAAATATGCTCAATTCAAAAGCAAAATATTACGAACCAAATTCTTTGTGATGCACAGGGTCATTTAACCCTTGAATAAATGAACCAAGAACAAAATTTCTAGGCACCGATCCAGCAGGTGTGCCGGAATTCAACCAATCAATCCCCAAAAATGACTGCATGATCAAGCACCTAACTGCATTGTACATGAAATGGGAGTTAGCTGTGAGTTAAATTCTTATACAAATAAGAAAGAAGAGATTAAGGGTAAACATTCCCATTAACATAATAAATGTTCGAACATTCACTTCACTATTACCTAGTGGGTTGTCATGATTAAAACCCTGTTCCCACAAAATTGCTAACCAGTTAAAGATTTCTCCTGGAGTTTCGATCTGGTTTTGATGAAGTGCTCCACTGACAGAGGTTGTATGATTAGCATCTGAGCTAGAATTTCGAAGTAACAAGGATATCTGGGGAACAAATACATGAAACGGTCAGTAACACAGTCTTAACAAGAGTGTAACCTCGTTAATGTCATTCATTTGCTTCTCTAGAAGTGTAATGATTTAGGCTCGTTTGTACATCTAGCCTATTATAACAGCCTGGGTAATTCAGTACAGGTACGTGACAACTTGAAGGACACAATAACCATAAGAACAAACCTGGTAATTCCAAGCCGCTTCAACGAGGTGAGTTCCATATTCTTCAAGCATTTCATACAGCAGTACAAATGCCTCCCACTTGTTCTGGCCTCCCACGGAAGACTCAACTAGGCTACATATTTTCCCCACACCCAACGATTTAGCTTCCTTATCAGCCCACAGCTCCCTCTTTGTCATGCCTTGAGGCAATGACTTATTTTCAGCCGATTTATCCTCTGGAACACCGGAGGAATGGGCTGCTCCATTTATATGTAGTGCTATCTTTAAGATCTGTAACGATTGCTTCCTCACTAAACTCTCCTTATCAACCTGAACAGTAAACTCCAAAATTAAAGAAATCATCACGAAAGACATTAGTATTTTAAACAATAACTGATGAAGTAATAATTACCAAGCCTCTTTTAATCTCGTCCCAAAATTCTGTTTCAGCTCTTATATCAAAACATTCCAATTCATCACTCAGGTCCGAATCTCGATTTTTTTCTCTAAACGGAAAAAAAGACAGGTAAAGGGAGAGTACACCAAAAGCATCTCTTCTCTCCACAGTTCCAAGAGAAAACAGTGTCCGACAGCACTTCCAAATCTTCATATAGAAATTGTTCCTGGAAGCCAATTAGATAATTTCAGTTATATTGTATACAGGTAAAATACCTACAAAGACTAATGAGATTTGTAGAAATTCTGAAATTGTAATAACTACCTTGAAAGTGTAGAGACCTGACCATCTATAATGATTTGAAAAGAGTGATAAGAAGAATATGCTTTGAAAATGACTGGGAGAAGAAAGGCAGTAGCACACGAGCGGTATTCCAAATTTTGTAAAAGCAATTGTTCAGTTAAGCTACAAAGAACCCAAGTCAATTTACCAACAAAATTTTGATCGTCAAAACACCCATTTTCAATTGTTGATTTTGCAGAGGCAGCTGTTTTCTTGCTTTGAAGGACAGCATCAATCATTAAGGTTAGAATGTGGCACGAAATTGGCAGTGAAGGTGATCCGAGAGGCGAAAGGACGTGATTTGTACTCATTTCCATATGATTTACTCGGTCATTAGATCCCAAAATCAACTGAAAAGTATCTGATACTTCCTTTTCAGGCATACCAATAGAAGTGGCAACTAATCTTAGAAAAATTGGCAGCAGCGTTGACTCCAGAACTACCCAGCTGTTTGTCTCAATCACAGCATTAATAAATGATTCTGTAATCTGTTACCAAATATGTGCCAAACCAATAACAGTGTGCACAGCAAGCAACAATTAGTTACCGTTTGATACATTTAAATGATGTGAATGTGACAACGTTACAATTTAAAATTTACCTGGTTAAGCATATTGCGGCTGAACATATGTGCCATCTTTATCAACGGAAGAAAACATTTCCAGATAAATGATTCCAAAGCACCAAGATTAGTATCTGCATAAAATACAACAATTGGTTCAACAGTATATTTAGACCCATAACATTATTATAATACTCTGATGGGTCAAAAGGTTATGCTTTTAGACTTCAAAAGGCGCTGAGGCACTAGATCGAACCAAATAGGGTTGTGTTATCGCTCTTAAAAACATAGGTCAAAATTAACAATACTTGCAATAAAGTGCCCTCAGACATGTAAACAATGAGTTGATACAAGATAATAGTATGGAAAAACAACAACATGAAAATGTAATTGAAATAACAAACTTTGGTTGAGCAAAATAGACAGACTTCAAAGATCACGCAACAATTTTCATTTTCAACACATTATAAAGATCCTCATCATCGTTCAACTTCTTGAAACCAAGCAGAAACTTTAATAGCATTATGGCTTGGAAAAAGGATTACAGAAAGCTATCCTTTGCATCACCATTTTCCTTTTAAATAGAAAAATGATATATATTAGTTAAGAAGAGAACATTATTAAAACATGATTTTATTTTAACAATCTACAAAGGTGGATAAATTTTCCTATTATAAAAACCCAGTTGTGAACAACAAAATAACCATTTTTGAGATGGAATTTGGGATCAAGACTTACCAAATTTCTTTAAGAGGTGACAAAGTGCCCCGACCAATGATGCCAGATAATTACAGTCATGGGAGTCCAACTTCTGGTTGTCTTTCATGACACCCTATCAGTCCAAAACAACCAAACAGATATAAACATTAGCTTAAATTTAAACACCCTATGTTCACAAAATGATGGTCTGTTTGTACCAATGTCTTATTGTTGGAGAACAAGCATGCAAAGCTGAGAGGAGCGGTTAGAGGAAACCTATTACATTACTATCTACTGATGCCAAGGGCTTCTCAATTGTTGAGATATATATCCCACATCGGGAATATGGGACCTTGTCTGAGGATTTATAAGGGTTTGGGTTACTCTCTTCATTGCCAATTGGTTTTGGAGTTGACCCCAGATTACTTTATCATGGTTTACCCACGTACACGTGTGAAGCACAAAGGTCACACGAACTCCACGACTACCCAAGTTGTTATCCATGTGTTAGGCTTAAAGATTCGCCACACGTGCGGGGACGTGTTGAGATATATATCCCACATCGGGAATATGGGACCTTGCCTGTGGATTTATAAGGGTTTGGGTTACTCTCTTCATTGCCAATTGGTTTTGGAGTTGAACCACAGACTACTTTATCATCAATCCAGTGGCCAAGTGTTTGATAAACTCACCACATCAGTTATCAATTTGTCATTTATTCTGAAGGTGCATCACTATCATCAGCCCATGTTGAGGGTGGCAATTATTCATGGTATAACTACTCAAACAAGAGATGGCTACCATCACCTGGGGATGAATTCAGAGAAGGACTATTCTGCTTTTAATGCCTTCAAACTATGATACCAACAACAAGTTGTTACAAACTGGCACAGTACAAAAATATCAAACTAAATTAGCACCATTGGTTCAATTAAGTGAATTAACTTGGCTCGCTTGCCAATAGTTACAGTGAAAAATTAAGAATCCCTCGATATCATAAACTCAAAATTCGAGGGTAATATCTATCTTGTTGGGCTATTCCTCAATTTGTGGCATGCAATTGTATGACTATGATTGTAAAAAACACTGTCAGAAGGAGAAAGGATGAAATTCTATGGAGCTTAAATGTGCTTCCGCTTTTTCTTTGGTTAGTGTGGATTTAAGTATTTCACCAAAAGGCTAACTGAAAGCCAGATTGGGGCAAGGTGGAGGTATTATGGAACAAATATCAATGCTGGCAAGTTCTATGGGCCACTGTTTCTTCTGAATTTTGAGACATACAATTTTTCTTATTTCTGCAGTTGGATAGCTGCTATTAGTTAAGCTGCAGACTCGAGTAATATAATCTAATCCAAACTCTGATACTTAACTTCCACTATTAGTTTTCCATAGACAACTTATCCTGAGCTTGTTCTTATTAGTTTCACATAAAGCATGATTCTTACTATAACATGAACATCACATTGTCAATTGCACCAATCCTTTGATACAACCCCACCTCTCTGTACCACTCATGTTTTCTCCGGCATTCAAGTTTCGTTCTTTCCATACTAATCACCAAACAAAACCCAGCTTAACTACATCAAAGACTCATTCTAGAAACTAGTATTAGCTTAATTCCAATGAACATACAAAAGGGTACCTTGATACAATTCAATTAAGATTTTTCAATCAACCCAACAAAGCAATAAAGCAATTCACGAACTGGGTATTGACCAAGTAAACCAATCATACCTCAGAGACCTTGGTGAAAGTCTCAAGAAGAGAACCGAACAGAGACGAACGAGATACGCTGGTAGAGACCAGAATGCAATCCAAGACGGCCGGAAAAGCCGCCGGAGGGACTTGGCTGAAGCTAGCGGAGAGTGTGGTGATAAGAGTGGCCATAGAATCGGTTGCTTCTGTAGACATAGTTGCAGATTGAGAGCTTCTGACCCAGTTGGGGAAGGGGGTTGAAATTCAAATGGGGTCTGATAAACCCTAACGTCTATATAAATGGTCAAACTCCTAAACCCTGATATTGGTCTGCTGTCCGCACTGTGTCCCGACTTTTCTTCACAATTGCATTCGCGTTATCCTTTGTTTTTATTTTTTTTATTTTTTGGTTACAAAAGGAGCCTAAAAACACAAACAAATAGGAAAAACTTAAATACTATAGATTCTAGCCACAGAGCATAAATCATCTATGAATACCTGAGCAACATGTACTGAAACTTTCTAAAAGACAATTAAACCAAGATCATGAGCAATGCTGCATTTGACCAAAACGTTTACAGTCATATTTGATTCCCTAAAGATGTGAGAGAACTTCACAACATCTATTTGAGCAATGATATTGCTACAACCAATAAGAAAGGATCCAAGAAGATGGAGATGCAAATTAAGAATCTACATAAGGTTAACCAAAATAGCCAAGTCAGTTTCAACTTCAAGCTTAGAGATGTTTAGCATAGCCGCAAGTCTCAGACCATGAAAAAGACCCTAAGAGTTTCACCAACCCCTAAGTTAATCTGAAAACTCATAATCCAAGCACCAAGATGATTCTTAATCACACCACCAGCACCAATCTTTCCAGAAGCAGAATTCTTTGTACCATAAATATTTAACTTAAAACATTAACATGAGGCATTTTCCAAGCAAATAAAGAGTAGATGAACATTGAATCAGCACTGGCTCTATTTTGACCTTTCTTCCATTCAAAGGCATACTCTATCAATTTGTTAAAACAAGTAAGCATGATAAATGCAGTATCAAAGACTTGTTTATTTCTCCACTTCCAAATAAATCAGCAGATGAACACAAACAAATTGCACATTTAATGTCATTCCCAATGATAGTAGAGCAGCTGAGGTGAGCATTAATCCAACCTGTCTGATCCAAAGAAAAAGATCTTGAAATATTACCAGGTTTAGTAAAGGAACCCCAAATAGCAGCAAATCTAGAGCAATCTCTTAACAGATGGAGCAAAGTTTCATCAACAGAAGAATATATAGCGCAGGACGCATTGGTAATAAATCGACGAGTAGCTCTTTGCACATTGGTGAGGAGTTTTTTATGAAGAACAGACCAAAGAAAAGTCTTTAGTTTAGGAGGAATGCTGAGTTTCCAAATACCTTTCCAAAGAGAATTCTGAGGAGCATCAGTCTCAAAAAAGGAATTATATGAAAATTTAACAGAAAACCTACCATTAACACTAGCACCCCAGATAAGAGTATCATTATCAGAATCACTAAAACCAGTTGGAACATTGATGATTTCTTGAACAATTTCTAGAGGCAAAACATAGTTAAGTAAAGGAATATTCCAACCATCCATATTCTATAAATCACTCACATAGGCATTTTCATCAATAATATCATCCTTTGTTTTATTTTTGGTCTGTAACATCTTTTGTTTTATTTGGAAGAACCCAAAATGACAATGATTTTTTTTATTGTATTCATGTATATATGTTGTCCTTCATCAATCGGTAGTCGACTAAGATATTGACAATGGTTTTGCCTACATACTACAGAGCTAGATAAGGGTTGAGCTGTAGAATCTAGACAAACTTATTTATTTTGTTCTCTATCTAACAAAGTAGAGATTAGATATACTAATTGTAATAAACTATATATTAGTAACTAATAAAATTTCAATTTGCAATACAACAAAGCTAGATAAGGGTTGAGCTGCGGAATCAAGGAAAACTTATTTGTTTTTTTTTTCACTGTCTCTCCTCTAACAAAGTAGAGAGTAGATATATTAGTTGTAGTAAACTGCATATTAGTTACTACCCAAATTTCAGTTTACAAATATATTTTTTACATATTATCTTACACATTTAAGGACAAAAAAATATCATATTAAGGCAAATGAATTTCCTCATTTACCAAAATACTCTTTACTATATATACTAGTGTCTTACTCACCTACTGCTATTGTTAACAAAAAAATGTGCTACCGCCAACTGCCAAGTAATGTGCTACTATCAGTCAAATTTTTTCGGCAATTCTCTACAAACCCTACTACTGGCGCCATGCTACTGCCTCTTCGATACTAGCGTGCTACTATTACCCCCTCAACGATGTTGCTACTAACACCTCGACATCTGCACGTTGCTACTATCAAAAAAAAAATATGTATAATCGTACAAACTCAGCCATAATCGTAATCTTAAACCACAATTACCATCACTACCAGTGCACCAACTCAGTTGCTACTCCCCAACCCCAACTCTGTTCCTTCGATCATGACCTTTTTCTCCCTCCTCTCTTCTCCTGATGATAACCCTAATAAGGATTTGACCCGTCGTTGACCCAACCCGGCGACCTGCCTTCTGGCCAACTCCGACGAACCCAATCGACGGCGTCGGCCAAAATATTTTCCTCTCTTCAATGTGAACCTCCTTTGGTCAATGGATCGTGCCAATTCGAGTCGGCACCAAGGAGGAGCTAATAAGAAGTAAATCAGACCAAACCCTAAACCGAGACCGTTTAAACTGCACCGAAATAAATAAATCAGACCAAACCAGATCTATTTGATCTTGTCTCCGGTTTGAGTCTCTTAAAAACCTAACCGGAACATTAAATAGAAGTTAACGGTCAACTAAGCATCGAAAGAAGTAAACCCTAAACTGAAACTGTTTAAATCGAACCGAAAGAAATATATCGGACCAAACCAGATCTATTTGGTCTTGTCTTTGGTTTGAGTCTCTTAAAAACCTAACTGTGACATTAAATAAAAGTTAACGGCCAAGTAAGCACTGAAAGAAGTAAACTCTAAACCGAAACTGTTTAAACCGCACCGAAAGAAATAAATCAGACCAAACCAGATCTATTTGGTCTTGTCTCCGGTTTGAGTCTCTTAAAAATCTAACCGAAACATTAAATAGATGTTAACGGTCAACTAAGCAAAAATGACATCGTTTTATTAAAAAGAAGTTATAAATTGGAAACAAAATTATCATAAATCTCATGAAATAAGATGTGATCAAAATGGTGAAATACGACTATGGTTGAAAATCACATAATTCAGGTAACGTCTCAGTGTCGATAATAACGGTCAACCCTATTTACTCTTGTTATTCCCTACATGAAGCCCAATCGTCAGGAGTTAAATGTCTCGTAATTTTTATGTAGGTGGTTACGTCTCATCTCCATGAGAGTTTAATATGTGAATGAATCGACCAAACTAGGTCACGTATAGGTAGGTATGAGCATTTATGTGTGATAAGTGACGATAAATTAGGGTTGACCGTTTTAATCGAGCCTTTAATGTTTTTGGATCCAGTTGAATTCTATACCATAGCTATGCTTCACTATACTGATTATATCACACGGTTGAATTTTCATTTGTGAATTTTAGTCATCGAAATCACGATGTGTCAACTAATTAATGTTGTATAACTTGTTAGTAGGTTATACAACTTGAACCAACTATACATAGGAAGCAAAATTATCAAAAATCTCGTGAAATAAGATGTGATCGGAATGGTGAAATACGTCTATGGTTAAAAAATCACATAATTCGGGTAACGTCCTAGTGTCGATAATAGAGGTCAACCTTATTTACCTTTATTATTCCTTATGGGGAGCCCTATTGTCGGGAGATAAATATCCCATAATTTTTATGTCTCATCTACATAAAAGTTTGATGTGTGGAATGATCGACAAAACTAGGTCACGTAGAGGTAGGCATGCTCGTTTTCGTGTGATAAGTGACGATGGTTTAAGGTTGACATTTTCGATCAATACCTTAACGTTGTTAGATCTAGTTGAATATTGTATCATAGTCATATTTCACTATAATAATCATGTCAGACGATCGAATTTTCATTTGTGAATTTTAGTCATCAGAATCACAAAGTGCCTACTAATGTTGTATAACATGTTTAGTAGATTATAAACACATATACAACTTGGTGAACCAACTCTACATAGGAAGCAAAATTACAAAAAAAAATCGTAAAATGAAATGTGATCGGAATGCTGAAATACGACTATGGTTAAAAAAATCACGTAATTCGAGTAAAGTCTTAGTGTCAATAATAGCGGTCAACCCTATTTACCCTTCTTATTCCTTATGAGGAGCCATATCGTCAGGAGTTAAATTTCTCATAATTTTTATATGAGTATTTATGTCTCATCTCCGTGAGAGTTTGATGTGTGGAAGAATCAATCCAACTAGGTCATGTAGAGGTATATATAAGTGTTTCCGTATGATAAGTGACGATAGATTAAGGTTGACCATTTTGATCGAGCCCTTAATGTTTCTAGATCTAAGTGAATTTTATACCATAGTCATATTTCACTATAATGATCATATCAGACGGTCGAATTTTCATTTGTGAATTTTAGTCATCGGAATCACAACGTGCCTAATTGTATAACTTGTTTAGTAGGTTATAAACAAGTGTATAACTTTGTAAACCAACTCTATATATGAAGCAAAATTATAAAAAAACATAATCAGACCAAACTGTAGGTGTGGTTTGTTTACGGTTTGGTACTTGGAAAAGTAGACAACCAAAGGTATACACCGAACCAAAGTGAACCGGAGCCACCCCTACTCAAACGTAAGGCCCTGTCCAGCCCACGGCCCAAGCTCATAAAAGGTTTAGTCGTGCTCGGGCCCATTTCTTGCCAAAAATTAAAATTAGTTGAGAGTTGATATCATATTAGACCAAAGCAATAACAAATGAAAAACTAATTCACAATTTCTATCGATAAGTTTTTTTCTTCATCAACAAACTAAAAAAAATATGTCATATATAAATCATATGATTATTGTTTAGAGTTAATAATGTTTTAGCAAAAACTTTTTATAGATCTAGGGAAATCAAAATTAATAATTATTAGTATATATAAGTTTATTTTTCACACTTAAAACTAATTTTATTATTTATAAATATGTTATCTTCATAATATAAGGGAAAATAATATATTTTAGAGCAGGTTGGGTCGTGGGCTCATTTTTCTAGGCCCAGCCCAACCAATTAGGATAACGTGTTTGAGCCTTGTCAGGTTGCTTTTAAACTTTTCGTGCTCGTGCTTAGCGACTTGTTTGCCACCTGTATCGACAAGAGTGAGTTATTATTGAGTAATAGATATATTCTTGATTGCTAATTCAAGCAATAAGACCATCTCCAATGAGAGATGGGCTTTCTAACCTTTTTTTATTTTTAATAATAAATGAACTCTAATAAGTTGAGGCTCAAGGGCCACAGAGCAACAGAGGGGTGGAGAATGCTACTTCTAGCATTGAAAATGGCTCTATTGCTCTGATGGGACCCACAACAAATACATAAAAACAAAGATTGTTGACCTAACAAAATGGGTGCTTGCTTTTTGACTGAAAAATCACATGGTCCCTATGCATTGTGTCATGAAAAATTATAAAATATTTGAAAAAACTAAATATAGTCGTTCATTGTTGGAGATGATTCACTAATTATAAATAAACTATATTATTTAGGAAGGCTAACATTCATATAGTCTCTCCTTATTAGAGATGACTTAACTACTTTAGCCTTTTTTTCCTTAATTCTCTCTTATCAATTTTTGTCATTTTAAAGATTACGCTTTTATCTTCAAGTTGATCATAAATCAATATTGATGTTGATAAGAATGTAAACCAAACACATGTATTCAAGAAAAAAAATGTATATGAGAGGTTGTAGAGAATAATTCGTATCGGTGTACATGTTCAATAAAAACTCTAGAATATGCACTTTGATCAATAATTCGGAACTGTTAGTCATCTGACTTATTTGAAGCAGTTCCAAGAGATCCCTGGGCATTCGACCTAGTCCATTTGGCCTGAAGAAACCCAAACCGACTAGACCCAACCCTAGAAATAAACCTTAATAATGTGAACCAAGGCCCAAGTGAGGCTAGGCCCAACTGCTAAGGGCACCCTTCGAGGTGGGCACCCATGTTGTAGACCTACTGTTGTCGTCGCCATCACCTCTGGTGGGTGTCCTTGATGACACCTCACAAACGACAGAACCACCACACCACTACAATTGAAGGAGGAAGGATGAGACCTATCCTTTGCCCTCTCGTTGTCAACACCAAAAAAGTACTGCCTCGGGCTGATTTGGAGCCGCTTAACCGTCTTCGAACCACACTAGATATGAACCGTCAATCTATACTACCTAGGAGCCGATCCGAGAGACCCAACCCAGATCTTTAACCACCACCTCTATCTAACAACATCACCCTCATCTATGAAATCATACAGCCGACACACTCTCGGTTAATTGAAAAAGACTGAAACCTATGCTAGCAAATCATCGATGACAAGGTTGTAGAATGAGCTTCTACCCTGACACATTTTTCTGTTGCTGCACAAACCGGGGACTAAAGAATCTCGTCACCGTCGCCACCTCGCGAACCCTAAGGTAGCACCACAATGTAGCTCTACAAATTGTGGAGCTCCTCCGTAGGACTAAAACCGTGTTACAACATCTATGGAGCTTTAGGAGTTTTTGAAATTCATTACTTGTATACTTGTAAATTTAGTCATTTAGAGACCGCATGTTGGAAAATAACTAATAATACCATAATCAAAGGAGTTCGTGATATTAATACCGCATGTTGGAAATTTAACTATCAACCCAATGACCCAATTTGTCCCTAGCTCAAGCATAATATACCAGCCTGACCATCCTCGATATGCCGACCCTGATGAGTAAAAACTGCTGAGAAGCACGTAATACGACATCCACTGATCCACCATGTACAACAACATCAAGAAGGATCACAGACATATCAAATGGATGGTAGCCCCATAGACACCAATAAAGAGCCATACATCCGTCGCCAACAAGAGAGGCCAAATGGCTAAATCTTACACTTTAGATCTATTATGATCTCTAACAATAAAATGTACAATAATTGATCATATAGTACTGATTTGACTATCTATTAGCTCATTTAAATGTAACTAAAAAGAAGATGCTCATTTGAATATAAGGTGTTATTACTTATGCCTAAATGAACAATTTTTTTAAAGTCTTGACATACATTATTATTTAAGGATTATTTTACCCTCACTCTTTAAACATGCATAGAAAGTGAAAAAGTTGAAGAAAAATGACTTAGCCGAAAACTCATGGACTCCGGTCACCAGAAAATTGAATTTCGTCGGAATCTAAAGTATATATACTTGAGTTAATAAACTTCGATTTGAAGTATACTAGAGTTAATAAACTTAGATCTGAAGTATACTAGGGTTAATAAACTTAGATTTGAAGTATACTGGGTTAATAAACTTAGATCTGAAGTATACCAGGGTTAATAAACTTCGATCTGGATTATACTGAGGTTAATAAACTTATATCTGGAGTATACTAGGGTTAATAAACTTAGATCTAGTGTATACTGAGGTTAATAAATTTCGATCTGAAGTATATTGAGTTTAATAAACTTGGATCTGGAGTATATTAGAGTTAATATACTCTCAAGGAACAAGATGGTATGTATGAAACAACATTATCAACAATCACAAAGAATCAAAAACAGTAGAGCATAGAACCATAAAAACAACCAACCATCAAACAACAAACACTGAACCACAAGAAAAATTATTCATGAAGCACAAATCCTTGTTTTTTCAAATTCATGAAGCACAAAAAAAATTCTTGTTTTTTCAATCAAACAACCAAACAATCGACTTCAAGAATTCGATCTGCCTTGCTCCTCCAATTAACCAGTGACTCCGAAAGCCAGTCAAGGTCACCTGAGCCCTCGAGGTCGCAGCCTGGTTAGAGATCAAGAGATGAGAGAGAGAGAGAGAAAGGTGTAGTGGTTTACGTCGTCGGTGGTATTACTGGTCGGAGCGGTTGATTAGATCCAAGGAGATCTTTCTCCTTCTTTTGCTAGTGTAGATCGTCAAGAACCACGTCGGCGATGCCACAAATGTTGCAATTGGATCCAGGCGAGCCCTATGACTGGATCAGATAAGAAGAAGAACAGTAGAGCTTTCTGGAGAGAGAGGATCGAGATGATATTTCTATAGTTGTGGCTATTAGTTATACATAGGGCTAATGGCGTCTTTTTAATGAAAATGATTAGAATGGGCTGATGAAAGATGTTTTCATTGAATCTGGCTAATTTTATTTTTATTTTTATGCATTTGGTCATTAGCCCTAAAATGTAACAAGTCAAGGGGCTATAAAAGGGTCAAAGATGGTAAAAAAGGGCTAAACATAGAACGTGGGCCCCTATTAGACTAAAAAATGCATGCATGGCTGAAAGTGGCACAGACTTAGACAAATGACAACTTGTTGTTCGTCCATACATGTGGGTTCCATCACATTTCTCTCCAACAGCTCTCTAACGGGAAGATTTTCTCAGCCATAATTAATGGCTGATTAATGTGTAATCTGATTATATGGCTACTACCATCTTCAACAGCTTCCTCATAATTTCTCTATAATGGGGTAGCAAAAGTCAATGTTTCAAGCAATTTCTTCTCTAACTCTAACAAATTCTCTATTTTGGAGATTTCATATTCATTCCTCAAATATTTCCTTCAAATTTTAGAGTTTGCTGCAAATAAGGGAAATTTGATTTTCTCTCTCCTCACATTTCTCGTTTTAGATAAAAATATAGAGAATTTGTTGAGGCAAAACACCCAAAAATCTTTCCAAAATTTGAGAAAACCAAGAATTTAAGGAAGATGTTGGAGATGGTCTAATAAACATCTAGTAAAATCCATACCAAAACATGTTATCAACAGAACCACAAAATACTAAAATAGTTTTTTTTCAAATATTTATCTTCGTCCAAATTCAAATAATGTAATAATAAAATTAAATCATAAATTTGAAATATCATGTGAACTTATAATGTTCACATACTTTTACTCTTCATCTTTCACTACCAAGATAAGCACTTTAGCCGACGAAATTTTTCATCGGTCTGTTCATCAAATTCGTCGGCTAAGATCATAGCCGACGAGTTGTAGTCGATAAAGGCTCGTCGGCTATGACTTTAGCCGACGAAATAAAAGCCGTCGTCGGCTAAGTGTTACACTATAGCCAACGACATATTTTCCAATAATTCGTCGGCCAAACTCTTACTTTAGCCGAAGAAATACATTGTCGTCAGTTTAAACATAAGACTTTGGCCGACGAAATATTAATATTTTGTCGGCCAACTTAAAAAACTTTAGCCGAAGAAATGTAGTATATTTCGTCGGCTAAATATTTTAAAAAATTAAAAATTAGAAGGAGAAAAGCCGACGAAATATAGTACATTTCGTCGGCTTAACTACAACTATAGCCGACGAAATATGGTAAATTTCGTCGGCTATAGTACTTTTTATACTAAAAAAAACTACAAAATTTCTAAATTACCATCCAAGAAAGCTGCAAATTACTCAAGCAATTTGATATAACCAACAACAAACACCATCAAAAGTAGTATAAACATTTTGCATTAAATTATTAATTTATAAATTGTTCATAAACCTAAAAAACTAAATAAAGTCGATATCATCTAAATCTATATCTGCGCCAGAAGAAGGTTGGTGGGGAGGTTGCGGCGGTTGAGGTAAGGGAATAAGCGTAGGCATGGGCGGAGGCTGAAGTCCCTGAAGCTGTGCAACTGAAAAATCTTGCAAGTACTGGAACATCTGCTGCTGCTGTGCCTGCTGGGTGGCATATACTGCCGCATTATACTCCTGTAAAGCGACAATATATGCTGTTTGGGTGGCTTGCTGTTCCCGTAACATCTGAACTTCTGCCTCTAGCTGAGTCGTTCTGCAGCTGGTCGAGGCTGCCTTTTTCTTAAATCTGGGAGTGGTCTTCAGTACCCCTTCTCCCTTCTTTCCTAGACCCCGGCAGTAGAAGTTATTTCCTCGCGGTGGGAATGCTGTGCCCATGATCCTCGCCCCAACCCTGAGATCTGAAGTGTCGATCTGGGACATGGCTTCGGACATGTCTTCCTCTTGCTTGTCAGGTCATGTCTCCCTGACTATAGCAGTCATCACCTCGACACTAGCCTGCCTCACCCTCACCTAATTGGATAGGAAAAATTAATTAATTAACATTTTGAAATATATATATATATATATATATATAATTTACTAAATTTTAAAACGTAAAACAACTAACAATATCCTTCTGGGCATCAGGATATGCCTTCTCGTACGTATAGACGTACCGGTTGACCTCTGGATATTCCCTGGCCGCCTCCTCCTCCATCAACGATGCGGACGGTCTAGAACCGGCATGATGGTTCCTTGTGTTGCGTTGCCGGTTCTGAGCGTTCGCCCGGGAAATGCCCTACAAAGGAAAAAAATTAGTAAAATATTTTAAAACATACTAATTATAATTCAATATAATAAATTATTATTTTTAATTACCTGTTTATGCGGGTTGTTGAATTCAGATATCAGAAGCCAACGCCACTCGTATTCCTGAACTGGAACTCAAGGGGGGTGCCAGAACGTTCGTTCCCATGCGTAGTCCAGTGGGTCCGTAACTCGTTCTTCCACTCCTTGTACCTGTAATACGACTAAAAAATTATAAATATTATTAATTATACATAATTTTCTTTTGTCATTAACTTTGCAACGTACCTTCCCCCATGCACAACGTCCGCCCAAGTGTTTCTCAGGTGCTGGGGAACGTCAAACCACACCTGCATTAAAACATTTATTAGTTTAGTTTTTCATAAATCTACAATGTAATAAATAATGTTAACTGTGAATTTTTTTATACTTACCGACATTGCGTTGTGGACCATGTCCTTAACCTCCTGTGGGACCTCGCCCCAGTCTGACCACAACATAGCTAGGGACTCTATCCCTAATAAGCGCTCTCACGCGGCCGGAGTACATCCTCGTCTTGCAGCCCGATACTACGTTCCCATCCCCGTCAGTATCAATGACGATCATTCCCGAGGTAATCACTGTCTTCTCGAGAGCCTTTCCTGTGACTGGACCTCTCTTCTTCCTTGTCGGCTTGGCTCCGACGGTGAGTATCATATATTGATTATTAATAGATTATTTTTATTATAACATTATAACATAAGAAATTATTTATATATCATTACCTGAGAGCGTTGAGGCGGATGCGACGGATTCCGACTCTGTCACCGATGATGATACCCTCGCAGAAATTAAATCTCTACCAAACGGCACGAACAAGTACGCCGTTGATGGGGTCACCTGCGGGGTAGTGGATAAATCGCCGCCCCTGATTCATCGACTGCAGGTAATGCCGGTATCAACCGCAGAAGGTAGAGAAGAGGCGGCGACATCTGTACCCCAGAATACCCACCCTTCGAAATAGTAGGGCCCGGAGTCAGTGCCCTATGTATCTCAGGCATACGTGGTGCAGACACCTCCGTCTGAGTCGGAGGCCACAACTGCCTCGAGAAGTGAGGGACGCTCGGCTGCCTCGAGCGAGGGGCGTCCGGCTGCCTGGAGGAGCGAGTGGCTTCCGGCTGCCTAGAGGAATGTGTGGCCCCTAGCTGTCTCTGTGTCGGTTCTAGAAGAGACGCACGTCGGCCGTCATTGGACCCTGAAACAACGCCCGAGGGTTGCTAGACGTTCCCTCAGACGATTCAGCCCTTTAGCCCTTTGAACTCTTTGATTTACTAAATAATCCTTTCATCCTGTTTATTAAATAATTAACATTATCACAAACAATTAACAACATTATCACTAATATAATTAATATTTTGTTAAATATGCCCAAATATATTAAATATACCAATTAATATTTTAATATACCAAATTTATTAAATATACGGAATTACTAAAAAATTAACAACATTATCACAAATATATTAAATATACCAATTAATATTTTAATATACCCAATTTACTAAATATACCAAATTTACTTAATATACCCAAATATATTAAAAATTACCAATTTACTTAATATACCCAATTATATTAAAGTATACCAATTAATGGAAATAATTCAATATAATTAAACATTATCACAAACAACATTATCATATAATTCAATATATTGAAAATAATTGAAAATAGTTCTATAATTCAATATAGACATGAAATTACATACCTTAACTGTTTGGGAGATGGGGAGGCGGAGTGGAGGCCGGAAGGAGACAGAAAAATTGAAAGAAAATCGAGAGGAGAGGGAGAAATGAGTGCGGCCGAGAAAGGAGAAAGAGGAGAAAGTAGGGTTCTGTCGCTGAGTCCGAATATATAGGAAGAAGTATAGCCGACGAATTAAAAAATTTGTCGGCTAAAACTTAGTAATTTTGTCGGCTATAGTCCCACTTTAGCCGACAAAATTACTAAAAATTCGTCGGCTATAGTCCCACTTTATAATTATTTAGTAAATTCATGTCCAATTTATATGTTTTATCAGTATTCAACGAAAATCCGACCGTCAAATATCATCGTTATGTTGAAACATGTGTGGGGGTAAATTTTCAGCATCATCCGTCAAACTTAAGGACTCGATCCGCACGGTCAATCCCGTTAGTCAAACTCCTAAACACAAACAAACGGTGATTTGACCGCCTAAATTACGTATTCTGTCCGGACCTTCAACTACAAATAGTTTCAAATCGAGGAGACGAAACTAGTGATAAAAAAAATTATTATTTTATTTATTTAACTTTAGCTGACGAATAATTAGGGTATTCGTGGACTATATTATAGGGTTTAGGGTTTACAGTTTAGCCGACGAAAAATTAGGGTATTCGTCGGCCAAGACAGTTTTAGCCGACGAAATACATCATATTTCGTCGGCTAAAACTATAAAATAGATAAAAAATAGGTGGTTTAATCGTAGACATACCAATTTTCTGCATATATATCACCAACATTAACTGCAAAATTATGAATTCAACAGCTTGTAGCATATAAAAGACACATCAATTTGTATTACAAATTCAAACTAAGAAGGCTCGTAATCGGAATCATCCGATGAGTCTTCTTCGGTGTCAGAATTAATTTCTGGCAATCTATGCATTTCTACATCACAAGAGTCGTCGTCTGTTTCTTGATTTGGATCCACATCAATAAGCTAAGCGTTTAAATCACGAATTCGAACCGAACAACCCGCTTTAAAATTATTAAGGCGGATTGTAGAGGAGTCAGGAATACCTATTGCACTGGGCTCTTGATATGCAGCATTTTCTTCCTCGTCTTCGGCCTCTCCAAGTGTAGCAGCCCGGTAAATATTTCGAGGGTGCACAAGGTTGACGACTTTCCACGCGTCACTCTTAACAAGGTTATCAAGATAAAACACTCGTTTCACCGATGTCGCAAAAACGAACGGGTCATCTTCGTAACAGCTTGTAGCAGTGTTCACTGATAAAATCCCGTACTGATCAATCTTCATACTCTGCGGGCTTCTAGTATCAAACCATCTACACTTGAAGAGGTGCACGGTCATGCCTTGCCCATAAACGAGTTCCACCATTGAATCAAGAACACCGTAATAATCAACTCCATTCCGCCCACCATGTAGAATAAAAAAATGATGTGTAAAAAACATACATTTCCATAGGATACATCCAAGTATAGTGTACTAGACCGGTAAGCAACAATTTCTCAGGAAGATGGATCATCATGTGCTGCATGATGTCAAAAAAAGTTGGAGGAAATATCCTCTCAAATTTACACATGATATAAATAATGTCTTGTTGCATGTCACAGAGGTCAGATTTTGACACTTCCCTTGTGCATAACTTCTGGAAGAATCTTGATAACGCTACTAACGGCTCCACCACCTGACGAGGAAGGAACGGTCGAATGAAAATAGGGAAGAGACGTGTAGCAGAATATGACAGTCATGACTCTTTAACCAGTACATTTTATTGTCCCGAATGTTTACACACCGGGCTATATTTCCTGCGTAGCTTGAAGGATACTTCACAGAACTCATCCACTTGAAAATTACGTTCTTCTGGTCAGGCTTCACGGTGTAAGGAGCTTGAAGCATTTTTTTGTTCCTTTCTTTCAACCACAAATGTCTTCGTATCTCTATTTTTTTAAGATCAATGCGTGCCTTCGGACCGTCTTTCGTCTTTCCCTCCAAGTTCAGCACTGTTCCCACCACACTGTTACACACATTATTTTTTATGTGCATCACATCTAGGTAGTGTCTGATCAATAACTTACTCCAGTATGAGAGTTCCCAGAATATGCTCTTATGTGTCCAAAATTTATACCTATCGGGTCTGTCAGGTATTGCCGTCACAATATTGGGATGATTGCTGAGCTGCCCAAAATCATTCTCATTAAGCACTGCTAAAATTTCTTCTCCCGTCCATCTTCTAGGAGGCACACCGTTTTCTACAGTCCCATCAAATGCCTTGTCATCGAACCGCCATTCGTGATCATACGGAAGGAGAGTACGGTGACCCAATCTGCATATCTTGTTGCAATGTCTACTGCTCCCCTTATCGCTTAGGCACTCTGGACAAGCCCTGTATCCCCTAACAACGTTGCCCGACAACATCCCACGGGTAGGAAAATCACTAATGGTACCAACAACCATGACATGCATCTGAAACATCTCGTGCATGAACTTATCATAAGTGGGATGACCAACGTCCTAAAAAACTTAAGCTCTTCAATCAAGGGTCTCAAATACACATCAAGACACTTCACTGGATAACCGGGTCCCAAAATCAACAAACTCAACATATTGTATTCCTTCTTCATGCACATCCATGGAGGAAGGTTGTACGGTACCAAAATCACCGGCCATACACTGTATTGAAGACTCATGTTTCCAAAAGGATTGAACCCGTCAGATGAGAGCCCGAGCCTCACATTTCGGACCTCTGACGCAAAATGAGGAAACTCACGGTCTATATGCTTCCAAGCATTCCCGTCAGCAGGGTGTATAAGGGTATCTTCGCCATGCAGTTCCCTATCAGCATGCCATCTCATAGCTTTGGCCGTGTTTGATGACATGTATAACCGTTCCAGCCTATCCCTCAACGGGAAATACCTAAGTCCCTTCATAGGTTTCCTATTGCCTGCAGGAGTCAGCTTATACCTGTCACTCTGACATACTAGACATGTGTTAAGGTCACCAAGGTCATTCCCTTCTGGATCTTTACCCCAGAAAAGAACACAATCATATCTGCATGCATGGATCTTGATGTAGGAAAGCCCAAGATCTTTCCGGATACATCGGACCTTATGATGAGTGGTAGGAAGACGATGACCGTGGGACAGCATCGAAGCAATGTACTGTAGGTAGTCATCAATAGCCTTCACAGTCGATTTTGTCTCAACTTTAATCTTCATAACGTCCATCACACTTTTAAGAACCGTCTTCTGACAACCGGGTTACACAGGGGTCTGTTGGAAAGCAAGTAGTTTATTGTACCTGTCAATACCAGCAGTGTTGACCACTCTAGGGAAGGGCTGCACTGGCTCAGACATATACGGTCCTTTAGAGCATACACCGCTCTCATGAGGAAACATATCGTTGATAAAGGCCGTTGTTGGATCGTTGGATGTACTACCCGTCTCAGAAAATTTCCCATGATCATGCGGACCCTTTGATGATGTTTCACCGTGATATACCCAACATGTGTACTTCTCCCAAAACCCAATACTTTTAAGGTGCTGTCAAACCTTGTCAATTGCAAATCGATGCATATCGCTGCGACACTAATATTTAGTGCACGGACAATAGAAAATTGTATTCCCTTTGCATTATCCATCACATATTCAATAAAACTAATAACTCCTTTACCATATCTTTTGTCTCATTTTGAAAGCGAAATCCAACTCTTATCCATATCTTGAGAAGATAACATAATATATATGTATAAACTCTAATTAATTAATTAAATTTACAAATCATTTAATATTCTATCTACGGTTAACGTACAATTAATTAATATATATATATAAATGCATATATATAATAATTACTAATTAATATAATCAAATTAATATATATAACAACAACTTCATATATATTATCAAATTCAAATCGATCAACTTAATCACACTCAAAATCCAATAATTCAACTCTAATTAAAACTCAAAATCAATATATAACGAAAATAAAACTCCTAAATCAACTCAAAAACAAGATATATACACATATACGTACCTATATATAGCGTCATAAACTAATTTCGGACAGATTTCGACAACACCCAACAATTTCGCCAACCCCCAAACTTTTTCTCCCGTTTTTTCTTTCACATGAGCTGCTGTCTAGATCTGGAAATATAAGGACTTTTAGCCGACGAAATTATATATGTCGTCGGCTAAACTTTAAAAAATTTCTTCGTCTATAGTTTACAGACTATAGCCGACGAAAATAATATTTTGGCCTATGAAAAAACATTTCGTCGGCTAAAAGTCCACTTTAGTCGACAAAAAATTTACTTAGCTGACGATATTTTTTTCAACGGTTAAAATAGACTTTAGCCGACGAAAAAAAAATTCGTCGCCCTGTTAATTTTTTTTTCGTCGGCTATAAGAATTATTCTGGTAGTGTTTCTCCTTTTATTCCTACTTCTTTACTTGGACAACTCGATAAACACTTGACACCCCCGTTTACCGTTGGCCATGTTAAACAGATTAGACTTCATGTGTGACTACACGAGTTGTTTCTTGGAGTTTGTAGATGACCGTCATAACCTACACAAGGGGATGCGTCTACGGCTTAAAGACAACGACATCGTGTCCCCTTAAAGATCTCATGAGAAACTCTTATATCCCCTTCTTTATATTATTTATGATTATATCGCATGACTTGATTTGATTATTTGGTTATATTTATTATATATGATTGCTAACACAATCTTTCCAACAGTCTCCAACGCATAAAGACACATCATTGTGAAGTGTGAATCGCTCCTCCACAACCGTCGTCGCCAACCCATGCCAGCTTCATCAACGATATCTACCTCAATTCTCAGGCTCCAAGCCAAAGAACAGAACCAGAAAGCAACATGGATAGCCTTGAGAGACCTGTCCGGCAGCAGCATCAACGAGTAGACCGAGGTCAATGTTTATAGCTACGTCGGATATGATGGTAGGCTTGGTAGCAAGGCATGAACGAAAATTGAACCCAAAACCAAAAATGTGATGACTAAGAGCACCATGACCAGAACCACCAGCGCACACCCACAACCATCACCATATATCACCACTACTACCGACCCATTCTCTCCATCACTCCTTTACCCCAAGTTTTCCAATAGGCTAGTTCTGTGTCACTGTGTGAGATGCCCTCCAAATCGGCCAACCTTTCCAAAACGGGAAACATTGTGAATTTGGGATAAACATTATCTTCCTTTCTATCCAAAAATAGATTTACACTTTTGTTGGTTTAATAGCAACTTCGTCTAAAGCAAACAATATTGGTGGTAGTGGCATTATTTTTCATGGAATTCTCTCCCTTTTCTCCCCCAAAAGGTTTCCTCTTGGTCATCAAATCTCTTTCATTAGCCTCTGACTAACAAAAGATGGGTATATCTTAACTAAAAGGACTAGCTAGGGTTTCTGTTTCTGAGACTTTAGTGCCCTTGTTGTCGATGTAGTTGTATGTAAGCAATACACACCTTACCTTGTCGATCATATCTCCGCACCTAGTGATCGACGTTTTTTTGAAAGAATATTATGGTTTACAGCTTAATCCAAATATACTTTAAGTACTAAAAATGGATTCGCGACGGTTTAATTACTTAACTACGTCTCCATGGTACATATGTTTCAAGTTCGTTTTGAGCCAGCTGATGTTGTTTGTTATTAGTTCGTTTTTTTCTTTCTCTGAGCAATGCAATATGCCCTAAGGTTTAATATCGGTACTGATCGACAGATCCGGATTTGGTTTCAGTTTCTTCAGTACCATCCATTTATTCTTTCCGAGGACAGTCTTTAAGGGAAAACCTTGTGATATACAGTCAGACTCAAACAATACAAATTAAGATGGAAGGAAAGCCATGTCTCTGATAAACATAAACTACGTTTCTGGAAATGTAACTGTACTTTGAGCTGGGAGGAAGAAAGTGTTGTTAGCTAATGGTGCATATTATTATGAGTCAAAGAGGCTGGTCGTACGTACTCGATCGATCGTCCCTTTTGTTTTTCTTCCCTTTTGTTTTTCTTCTATAAAATTAGCTAATGGTGCTGGCAGGAATAATTGAAAGTACAGGAACATATTCTAAGAGGACCAATATAGGTGATATTGTGAAAGACAATGCACTTTTGCTTGAAGATCAAAATTAAGAATTTCAGATGCAAAAGATTGTTTATGCTTTGGTTCGGAAAAGCTGGGATTATATTTATTTAGATGTTAAATCTATGCCAATGGCTGACAGCTATTTCATTCGAAGATTCATCATATAAAACAATGAACGTAAACCCTAGGCATATATATATAGGACTATTCTATAGGGGATCTCTATTTTTGGTTTATTTATAGGGATAGCCATTCGATAAACTTTTCGATCACATATCAACATCTACATCGTTCAATACGTAGATGCATATATATGGATCATTTCTGTAAAATTTCATCAAATTTGGTGATCGTTAAGGCTTTGAAATAACTGAAATCAATTGATTGATCAAATCTGCCAAACTTGAACCGTTAATGCCTATAATTTTAATTCGCAGTTTTGAACATCTTAACGATCACTAATTTAGATGAAATTTTGTAGAGGTGATCTATATATTAGGACCTAAGAATTGAACGGTTAAGATTGAAAAATGTGATCGAAAAGTTTGTCGAATGTCTATCCTTATAAATAAACTAAAAATAAGGATCCCTAAGTGGAAGGTCCCTATATATATATATGGGCTTTATTGGCTAAGGATGTCCTTACCATAAATTTGGTATCACTACCAGAATAAGTATCATAGCCGACGAAAAAAAAATTAACAGGCCGACGAAATTTTTTTTCGTCGGCTAAAGTCTATTTTAGCTGACGAAAAACACTTTCGTCGCTTAAGTGAAATTTTCGTCGGCTAAAGTAGACTTTTAGCCGACGAAAAAAAATTTCGTCGCCTAAGTGAACTTTTCGTCGGCTAAAGTGGACTTTTAGCCGACGAAATGTTGTGTCGTCGGCTAAAATAGTTTTTTCGTCGGCTATAGTTCACAGACTATAGCCGACGAAATTTTAAAACTTTGGCCGACGATATATATAATTTCGTCGGCTAAAATGCTTTATATTTCCAGATCTAGACAGTTGCTGATTTGAAAGAAAAAACGGGAGAAAAAGTTTTGAGGTTGGCGAAATTGTTGGGTGTTGTCGAAATCTGTCCGAAATTAGTTTGTGGCGCTATATATAGGTACGTATATGTATATATCTTGTTTTTGAGTTGATTTAAGAGTTTTATTTTCGTTATGCACATTGATTTTGAGTTTTAATTAGAGTTGATTATATTGTGTTTTGAGTGTGATTGAGTTGATCGATTTGGGTTTGATAATATATATGAAGTTGTTGTTATATATATATATATATTAATTTGATTATATTAATTAGTAATTATTATATATATGCATGTATATATATATTAATTGTACGTTAACTGCAGATATAATATAAATTGAATGATTCGTAAATTTAATTAATTAGCGTTTATACATATATATTATGTTATTTTCTCAGGATATGGATAAGAGTTGGATTTCGCTTCCAAAATGGGACAAAAGATATGCTAAAGGAGTTGTTAGTTTTATTGAATATGTGATCAATAATGCTAAAGGGAATACAATTTTCTATTGTCCGTGCACTAAATGTCAGTGTCGCAGCGATATGTATCAATTTCCAATTGACAAGGTTTGGCAGCAACTTCAAAGTAATGGGTTTTGGGAGAAGTACACATGTTGGATATATCACCGTGAAACATCATCAAGGGGTCTGCATGATCATGGGCAATTTTCTGAGACGGGCAGTACATCTAATGATCCAACAACGGCCTTCATCAACGATATGTTTCCTTATGAGAGGGGTGTATGCTCTGAAGGACCGTATATGTCTGACCCGGTGCAGCCCTTCCCTAGAGTTGTCAACACTGCTGGTATTGACAGGTACAACAAACTACTTGCTTTCCAACAGACCCCTGTGTACCCCGGTTGTCAGAAAACGGTTTTTGAAAGTGTGATGGACGTTATGAAGATTAAAGTTGAGACAAAATCGACTGTGAAGGCTGTTGATGAGTATCTACAGTACACTGCTTCGATGCTGCCCCACGGTCATCGTCTTCCTACCACTCATCATAAGGTCCGATGTATACTGAAAGATCTTGGGCTTTCATACATCAAGATCCATGCATGCAGATATGATTGTGTTCTCTTCTGGGGTAAAGATCCAGAAGGGAATGACCTTGGTGACCTTGACACATGTCCAGTATGTTAGAGTGACAGGTATAAGTTGACTCCTGCAGGCAATAGGAAACCTATGAAGGTACTTCGGTATTTCCCGTTGAGGGATAGGCTGGAACGGTTGTACATGTCATCACACACGGCCAAATCTATGAGATGGCACGCTGATAGGGAATTGCAAGGCGAAGATACCCTTATACACCCTGCTGACGGGGAGGCCTGGAAGCATATAGACAGGGAGTTTCCTCATTTTACGTCTGAGGTCCGAAATGTGAGGCTCGGGCTCTCATCCGACGGGTTCAATCCTTTTGGCAACATGAGTCTTCAATACAGTGTATGGCCGGTGATTTTGGTACCATACAATCTTCCTCCATGGATGTGCATGAAGAAGGAATACAATATGTTGAGTTTGTTGATTCCGGGACCCGGTTATCCAGGGAAGTGTCTCGATGTATATTTGAGACCCTTGATTGAAGAGCTTAAGTTTTTTTGGGACGTTGGTCATCCCACTTATGATAAGTTCATGCACGAGATGTTCCAGATGCATGCTATGGTTGTTGGTACCATTAGTGATTTTCCTGCTCGTGGGATGTTATCGGGCAACGTTGTTAGGGGATACAAGGCTTGTCCAGAGTGCCTAAGCGATGAGGGGAGCAGTAGTCATTGCAACAAGATATTTAGATTGGGTCACCGTACTCTCCTTCCGTATGATCACGAATGGCGGTTCGATGACAAGGCATTTGATGGGACTGTAGAACTTGGTGTGCCTCCTAGAAGATGGGCAGGGGAAGAAATTTTAGCAGTGCTTAATGAGTATGATTTTGGGCAGCTCAGCAATCATCCCAATATAGTGGAAAGAATACCTGACAGACCCGACAGGTATAAATTTTGGACACATAAGAGCATATTCTGGGAACTCCCATACTGGAGTAAGTTGTTGATCAGGCACTACCTAGATGTGATGCACATAGAAAAGAATGTGTGTGACAGTGTGGTGGGAACCGTGCTAAATTTGGAGGGAAAGACGAAAGACGGTTCGAAGGCACGCATTGATCTTAAAAAAATGGAGATACAAAGACATTTGTGGTTGAAAGAAGGGAAGAAAAAAATGCCTCAAGCTCCGTACACCGTGAAGCCTGAACAGAAGAACGTAATTTTCAGGTGGTTGAGTTCTGTGAAGTATCCTTCAGGCTACGCAGGAAATATAGCCAGGTGTGTAAACATTCGGGACAATAAAATGTACGGGTTAAAGAGTCATCACTGTCATATTCTGCTACAACGTCTCTTCCCTATTTTCATTCGACCCTTCCTTCCCCGTCAGGTGGTGGAGCCGTTAGTAGCGTTGTCAAGATTCTTCCAAAAGTTATGCACAAGGGAAGTGACAAAATCTGATCTCCGGGAAATGCAACAGGACATTATTTATATCATGTGTAAATTTGAGAGAATATTTCCTCCAAATTTTTTTGACATCATGCCGCACCTGATGATCCATCTTCCCGAGCAATTGTTGCTTACCGGTCCAGTACACTATACTTGGATGTATCCTATGGAAAGGTATGTTTTTTACACCTAATGTTTTTATTGTACATGTTCATTGTATAATCGTAACATATGACAACAAATTTATTTATTTACAGACAACTTGGAGACTACAAAGCTTATGTGGCTAACAAATCCGCGCCTGAAGGATGTATAGAAGAAGCATATATTGCGCACGAGTGCGTCACCTACATGAAGTTGTATCTAGGAGCATTGAAGGAAACTCCACAAACCATACCGGTTGATGAACCGCAGTTTAACCTTTCCATAGTCTCAAATGATGTTGAAGTTTATGGAATTTTACCAGAGTCCTACAAGTTGCAACCCCATAAGCTCGTCATAGCCCATTGGTGGGTATTGATTAACTGTCAAGAAGTTGAATACTGGAAAGACATCCATCTACACTGTCCAGACATTCAAGGTGATCTCGACTACCACAACAAGGAGTTCGCGAACTATTTTGGCGATTGGGTATGTAATTCTTTAATTCTGTATGTTGCAAGTCTCCTTGATTGCATAATTATTCATATTTATAATACATTGAATCTTTGGATGCAGATGAACCATATTCAATTTGATGGTCACCCAAATTGGTCTCACGAACTAAGACTTCTAGCTATGAAGCCGATAATGTCAAGAGTTTACCCGATGTGCAAGGTCAATGGCGTGCAATTTATATGTGAAATGAGAGACAACAGACGAAGAACACAGAATTCTGGGGTTATGGCGCATGGTGGCCGGAATGGAGTTGATTATTATGGTGTTCTTGATTCAGTGGTGGAACTCGTTTATGGGCAAGGCATGACCGTGCACCTGTTCAAGTGTAGATGGTTTGATACTAGAAGCTCGCAGAGCATGAAGATTGATCAGTACGGGATTTTATCGGTGAACACTGGTACAAGCTGTTACGAAGATGACCTGTTTGTTTTTGCGACATCGGTGAAACAAGTGTTTTATATTGATGACCTTGTTAAGGGTGACGCGTGGAAAGCAGTCAATCTTGTGCACCCTCGAAACATTTACCGGGCGGCTACACTTGGAGAGGCCGAAGATGAGGAAGAAAATGTTGCGTATCAAGAACACAGTGCAATAGGTATTCCTGACTCCTCTACAATTCGCCTTAATAATTTTAAACCGAGTCGTTCGGTTCGAATTCGTGATTTAGACGCTCGCCTTATTGATGTGGATCCAAATCAAGAAACAGACTACGACTCTTGTGATGTAGAAATGCATAGATTACCGGAAATTAATTCTGACACCGAAGAAGACTCATCGGATGATTCTGATTACGAGTCTTCTTAGTTATTTGAATTTGTAATACAATTTGATGTGTTTTATATGGTGCAAGCTCTACAATTCATAATGTATCTTAATGTTGGTTATATATGCAGGAAATTGTTATGGGTACGGTTAAACCAACTGTTTTTTGTATCTATTTGACAGTTTTAGCCGACGAAATATGTTATACAACATGTTTCGTCGGCTAAACCCTAAACCCTAAAAGTATAGCCGACGAATACCCTAATATTTCGTCGCCTAAAGTTAAATGAATAAAATAATAATTTATACCGCTAGTTGCGTCTCCTCGATATGAAACTATTTGTAGTTGAAGGTCCGGACAGAATACGTAATTTAGGTGGCCAAATCACCGTTTGTTTGTGTTTAGGGGTTTGACCAACGGGATTGACCGTGCGGATGGAGCCCTTACGTGTGTCCGATGATGCTGAAATTTTACCCTCACACATGTTTCAACATAATGATGATATCTGACGGTCGGTTTTTCGTTTCACAAGATGGATTGTCACAATCAAAATATGCCTACTAATGTTGTATAACTAATTTACTAAGTGTTAAGTAAATGTTCCGTTTTAAAAACAAACTATACGTAGATGCTTCAAACAAAAAAAGTCGTGAGATAAGATATGACCGGAACGATGAAATATGTCTACGGTTGAAATTTCACGTAATTCCGATAAGTTTCGGTGCCAATACTTGCGGTCATTGCATTTTTTCTATTCGTTCGCCATAGAGGACGCCCTATCTCCGATGGTTATTTTTCTTATAAATTTTATACCGCTAGTTGCGTCTCCTCGATATGAAACTATTTGTAGTTGAAGGTCCGGACAGAATACGTAATTTAGGTGGTCAAATCACCGTTTGTTTGTGTTTAGGGGTTTGACCAACGGGATTGACCGTGCGGATGGAGCCCTTACGTGTGTCCGATGATGCTGAAATTTTACCCTCACACATGTTTCAATATAATGATGATATCTGACGGTCGGTTTTTCGTTTCACAAGATGGATTGTCACAATCAAAATATGCCTACTAATGTTGTATAACTAATTTACTACGTGTTAAGTAAATGTTCCGTTTTAAAAACAAACTATACGTAGATGCTTCAAACAAAAAAAAGTCGTGAGATAAGATATGACCGGAACGATGAAATATGTCTACGGTTGAAATTTCATGTAATTCCGATAAGTTTCGGTGCCAATACTTGCGGTCATTGCATTTTTCCAATAAATTGTGCATGAACTTACTAAATAATTATAAAATATACTTTAGCCGACGAAATTACTAACATTCGTAGTAATTTCGTAGGGTAAAAGTTGAACTATTGCCGACGAAATTACTAAAAAAATTTCGTCGGCTATAGTTGGACTTTAGCCGACGAAATTAGGGTTTTGTCGTCGGCTAAAGTCCAACTATAGCCGACGAATTTTTTATTTCGTCGGCTATAGTTCTTCCTATATATTCGAACCCAGCGACAGAACCCCCACTTTCTCCACTTCTCCTTCTCGGCCGGACGGTTTCTCCCTCTCCTCTCGATTTTCTTTCGCCATTTTCGACGGTTTCCGGCCTCCAATCCGCCTCCATCATCTCCCAAACCAATTATGTATGCAATTTCATGTTTATATTGTATTATAGAACAAATTTCATTTGTTTTTTCAATATATTGCATTATATTGAATTGTGTTGAATTATATTGTGATAATATTGAATTGTATTATGTTGTGATAATGTTGAATTATATTGGGTGTATTTACTGAATTTGGGTGTATATTTGGGTGTATTTGGGTGTATTTAGGTGTATTTGGGTGTATTTGGGTGATATTGGGTGTATTTACTGAATTTGGGTGTATATTTGGTTGTATTTGGGTGAATTTGGGTGTACTTGGGTGTATTTAGGTGTATTTGGGTGTATTTGGGTGTATTTGGGTGAATTTGGGTGTATTTGGGTATATTTGGATGTATTTGGGTGTATTTAGTATATTTAATATATTTGCGTATATTACAATATTATTTGGTATATAAAATAAATTTTTGTTAATGTTGTTCATTTTTTATAATTTTATACATTTAACAAAATATTAATTGTATTATTTAGGATGAAAGGATTATTCAGCAAATCAAGGAGTTCGAAGGGCCAAAGGGGTGAATCGTCAGAGGGAACGTCTAGCAACCCTCGAGGTTCGTTTCAGGGCCCAATGACGGCCCGACGGACGTCTCTTCTGGAGCCGATACATTCCTCCAGGCAGCCAGATGGCCCTCCCGCCTCCAGGCCGCCTAGCGCCCCTCGCTCCTCCAGCCAGCCGGACGCCCCTCGCTCCTCCAGGCAGCCTAGCGCCCCTCGCTCCTCGGGCCAGCAGGACCCCCCTCGCTCCTCCAGGCAGCCTAGCGTACCGCGCTCCTCCAGGCAGCCCAGCGGCCCTCACTCCTCGAGGCAGCTATGGCCTCCGACTCAGGCGGAGGTGTCTGCACCACGTATGCCTGCGATACATAGGGCACCGGCACCGGGCCCTAGTGCATCAGAGGGTGGGTCTTCCGGGGTACAGATGCCGCCGCCTCTTCTCTTCCTTCCGCGCTTCATACCGGCAATACCTGCAGTCGATGACTCAGGGGCGCCGATTTATCCACTACCCCCGCAGGTGACCCCATCAGCGGTGTATCTGTTCGTGCCGTTTGCTACAGAGTTAATTTCTGCGAGGGTATCATCGTCGGCGACAGAGTCGGAGTCCGTCGCATCCGCCCCAACGCCCTCAGGTAATGATTATATAAGTAATTTGTTATGTTATAATGTTATAATAAAATTAATTTACTAATCATCAATTTATGATAGGCACCGTCGGAGCCAAGCAGACAAGGAAGAAGAGAGGTCCGGTCACGGGGAAAGCTCTCGAGAAGACAGTGAGTACATCGGGAAGGATCGTCATTGATACTGACGAGGATGGGAACGTAGTATCGGGCGGCAAGACGAGGATGTACTCTGGCCGCGTGGGAACGCTTATTAGGGATAGAGTCCCTATGTTGTGGTCAGACTGGGGCGAGGTCCCACAGGAGGTTAAGGACATGGTCCACAACGCCATGTCGGTAAGTATAATTCATATTTAACATTATTTATTACATTGTAGATTTATGAACGTCTAAACTAATAAATTTTTAAATGCAGGTGTGGTTTGACGTTCCCGAGTACCTGAGGAACACCTGGGCGGACGTTGTGCACGGGGGAAGGTACGTTGCAAAGTTAAGGACAAAAAAAAACTATGTATAATTTATAATATTTATATTTGTTTTGGCGTATTACAGGTACAAGGAGTGGAAGAACGAGTTACGGACCCACTGGACTACACATGGGAACGAACGTTCCGGCACCCCCCTTGAGTTCCAGTTCAGGGAGTACGAGTGGCGTTGGCTTCTGATATCGGAATTCAACAACCCACATAAACAGGTAATTATAAATAATTATTTATTATATTGAATTATATTTAATACTTTTTAAAATATTTTACTAATTTGATTCCTTTGTAGGCCGTTTCCCTGGTGAACGCTCAAAACCGGCAACGCAACATGAGGAACCATCATGCCGGTTCTAGACCGTTCGCATCGTTGATGGAGGAGGCGGCCAGGGAACATCCAGAGGTCAACCGGTACGTCTATACGTACGAGAAGGCATATCCTGACTCCCAGGAGGATATTGTAAGTCGTTTTACGTTTTAAAATTTAGTAAATTATATATATATATATATATATTTTTTAAAATGTTAATTAATTTTTTTTCCTATCAAATTAGGCGAGGGTGAGGCAGGCTAGTGACGAGGTGATGGCTGCTATAGTCAGGGAGACATGGCCTGACACGCAAGAGGAAGACATGTCCCGGATCGACAGTTCGGATCTCAGCGTTGGGGCCAGGATCATGGGCACAGCCTTCCCACCGAGAGGAAATAACTTCTACTGTCGGGGTCTGGGAAAGAAGGGCGAGGGGGTACTGAAAACCACTCCTAGGTTTCAGAAAAAAGGAGCCTCGGCCAGCAGCAGAACGACTCAGCTTGAGGCAGAAGTTCAGATGTTACAGCAACAGCAAGCCGCCCAAGCAGCATATACTGCCGAGAGAGAGGCCGCCCAAGCAGCATATACTGCCGCTCTACAGGAGTACAATGTAGCAGTCTATGCCGCCCAACATGCACAGCAGCAGCAGATGATCCAGTACATGCAAGATTTGATGGCTGCACAGCAGCAGGGACTTCCGCTTCCGCACATGCCCACGCCTATTGTCTTACCTCAGCCGCCGCAACCTCCCCAACCTCCCCAACAACTTCATCCTGGAGCAGATATTGATTTAGACGATATCGACTTCATTTAGTTTTTTAAGTTTATGAACAATTATTTATTTAGTTTTTTAGGTTTATGAACAAATATTAATTTACTTTTTAGGTTTATGAACAATTTATGAATTGAAAATTTAATGCAAAATGTTTATGTTACTTTAGATAGTGTGTTGTTGTTGGTTATGAAATTGTTTCTGTAATTTGCAGCTTGCTTGGATGGTAATGTATAAATTTTGTTTGGGTTTCTAGTATAAAAAGTACTATGGCTAGCCGACGAAATTTACCATATTTCGTCGGCTATGCTAGTTTTTTTTTTCCAACAACCTTTAGCCGACGAAATTTGCCATATTTCTTCGGCTAAAAGTATCATAGCCGACGAAAGTGTGCTAATTTCGTCGGCTATTCTCTATTTATTTTTTAATTTTTAAAAACTTTAGCCGACGAATTTTTAATATTATTTCGTCGGCTAAGTGTTGGATTATAGCCGACGAAATAATATTAAAAATTCGTCGGCTAAGTGTTGGAGTATAGCCGACGAATTACAATAGATTATTTCGTCGGCTATAATCCAACACTTAGCCGACGAAATAATATTAAAAATTGGTCGGCTAAGTGTTGGAGTATAGCCGACGACGGACTTTATTTCGTCGGCTATACTTATAGCCGACGAATTATAGCCGACGACTTCTTAGCCGACGACACGTCGTCGGCTAAGGTTATAGCCGACGAAAATTGTGAACAGGTTGACGAAAAAATTTCGTCGGCTAAAGTGCTTATCCTGGTAGTGTATAGATTTCATTAATTTGACCCACTTTTCGATCAAGTTTTCTCATCTTAACCATTCATAATCTAGATATATATAGATTATCTCTACAAAATTTCAGCTGATTTGGTAATCGTTAAGGTCTTGAAAATGCACAAATAAAAGGAACGAACCGAATCTGTTTAACCGGAACCGTTCGTGTTTTTTTATGTAAATCACAGTTTTGAATGTCTTAACGATCACTAAATGAGCTGAAAATTTGTAGATATGATCTATTCATATATATCTAGAAACAGACGGTTAAGATGAAAAATATGATTTTAAAGTTAGTCAATTCAAGAAGAAATCTTTACCAGACTCAAGATAAGAACATGCTTACCTAAGAAAAACTATATATATGTATATATATATATATATATATATATATATATATATTTCTGATCAATTCCAACACGCCCATACTTCTGAGGGAAGGGACTGAGCTCGGGTTCAGGCTAGGGTTTATATATCTCAGAAGTTATACCGGAAAACAAATGGACTAGAATAGAGCGAGAAGACCATTATTGCAAAGAAATGAATTGAAGAATACTCGAAATCCACATCCCCGATGACGTACAGCCGGGGCCGGGGTTGGTTTCACTACTACTTTCCGATCAACGAGTAGTCTTGTGTACGTAAAAGCAACTAGTGCGAATATAATCAAACAGATAAATGGTAATAGCAATTAAAGTAGAAATCATCCATGCTCTTTTTTTGGGTAGAAATCATCCATGCTCAAATACATGCATATATATTAATTAATTAATTAGGTATAGATACATGCTTGGACGCTTAAAATCGATTTCTTACAAGTCGGATCAAGCATATATAGATGCACATCGGATCATACTACTAATTAAGTTCGTATGAAATAACATGATGATGAGTTTAGTAATGGATATGCCTTCGGGGCTAGGAAGATTATATTAAGTATTCCACACAAAATGATCTCTTATGAATCACATGACACACAAAGTAACTTAGCGGCCGCTTCTTGCTTATTCGTACCAAGTCTTTTCATGCATACAAGGCAATTCAGGATATCACTTTGACACCTTCCATTATGGATGATCGATCGATACTACGCATGGGATATGGAGATTACTTATTTTCATGGGAGTGGATCATGAGTAGAGTATTTTATCACTGAACTTTTTGTTTTCGAAATGCAAGTATACAAAAATTTAAAAATAATAGCCTCCTTTTTCCAATAATGGCAGACCATCTTGAATTTACATGTTGGAATGTTACAAAAAGGAGATGTTTTGATCCGTAATATAATCTTTCGGTTTTTGTCTTCTGTCGATCGTCTTTGGACCTTTTATCTTTTCCCATATATAGACGATATATATTTCTTCTTTTGTTTTCATATATATATATATATATATATATATATATATATATATATATATATATATATATATACACGCAAACAATTTGCGCATATCCTTCCCCGTTTATTATATTTTAAAGAAACAGCAAAATTGGGGATATTTCAAAGAAAAACAGTTCTAGAGCACAAAAATGACAGATAGAACTTCTATCATAGAAGACAAGCAGCCATCAAAAGAAGCAAACTATAGTTTGTTCTTTCTTTGTGGTGTGTGCACTACTATATAGAATTTTACCGACAGAATTGTCGATAACGACACACCTTAACTGAAGCAAATTACAATAAAATTAGAACTGGGTTGGAGAATAAACATCGACATCGAACAGTAAAAGTAGAGATTGGACAGAGGAAAACCACGATGGTGCCAAAATATAGCGCGCAATGTAAGCAATTTCTACTTGACATGCTTTATGCTTTCAGCTTTCTAGTATAAATTAGTTAAATTGCTCGGTCGGTTGTTAGACTAATATCAGTAATATGAGATTGGACATAGCCGTCCGAACATAGGCATACAACCCTAGGTACGCGTACGTACATATAATTAACTCAATATATATATATATAGGAATTTTCTTGGCTACAGACGTCCGCATCAATAGTTTTGGTGTTGATTTTCAATTTTTCACAACTTTTTAATCGAATTTTCTCATCTCCACCGTCTTATATCTAGATAATATTGTGTAGATCATCTACGCAAAATTTTAGCTAATTTGGTGATTGTGAAGGCCCTCAAAATTGCGTTTTTTTGTAATAAACATGAACGATTCATGTTTGATAGAAATTCAGTCATTTCATTTGTTTTTCGATTTTGATGGCCTTAACGATCACTAAATTGGTTGAAATTTTGTAGAGATGATCTACATAATATTATCTAGATACTAGACGGTGGAGATGAGGAAATTAAATCAAAAAGTTGTGTAAAAATGAAAATCCACACAAAAACCATTGGTGAGGACGTTTGTAACCTAGAAGTCCTATATATATGCAGTATATAATAGTAACTCAATTGATCGTCGACGAGTTTATGTAACTCGATCACTTAGCTATGTTAACGTTTGCTCAAGAACCAAGTACCATTACAGTTAAACTATGCCCTTGATGAACGAAACTAATTTTCTGCAATATTTTCTAAACAATGAGAACAAAAGATCTCTATATAGTACTCAATTAACGCATCTATACATAATTCTGATCGATTTATTAAACACTGATGGCATGGTTAACGATCGACTCATCGTCAACCGATTGATCTATGTGATTATACATGCACAAAGAGCTAGTACCGAGATTTTATATGCATTCCACTACTCTAGCTTACACTGTGCGCAGTTTGCCCTAGCTTCTTTCTTTCTGGGAAATTAGTGTTGGTTCAACGAAAACAAAATGAGAGGAGGTTTGAAATTAGTTGTATGCATTGTCGACCATTGAGGCCGGCCTCGATCTTATGATGTATGCACGACTCGATCTATCCATTTCCGGCCGCACCTTAATATCGGCTTTTGAAATTTTGATTAGAGAAAATGATCAATAGAGTAGAGACATTAACTGAGATTTAATCATATTAAAACGAATTAGTGCTTTAATTCTTACCTTTTAGGTGAGAGCATGTGTCTTAATAACTCATCCCCATTGGCGGCTGGAGATCGAGGCCATAATAGAAAGATTTCTCTATGATAGCAGCACTACAAAAAAGGAAATCTCCTGTCTTAAAAGGGAGACCTGTAACTAGCTAGCTTAATTCAGGAAAACTTCGGAATCAAAGCTTTTTCTTCTCAATTGTTGTTGATCCATTATTTATAACCTAATCAAAGAGAGACAACAGAAAAGTTAGGTTTAATTGTGATAAACAACTGCGCGCCAATCAACCAATAAAGAAAAGATCTGAAAAATCATCTCCTATGCACAGGTTTATTTATTTATTATTTTACAGATATTTATCAATTATCATGTATGTATACAATAATATATATCGTATATGAACATGTATGTATTTCAGAAATTATATATTGCATGATATGTATTCGATATATGTTGTTGTATTTATATCCAACATAAAATTAACATGTCAAAATTATTTCTAGATATATATCTTAGTTCGTAACAATAGCCACATCCTTACACTGCATCCATCAATGAAATTGACACTCATTAATTATTGTAATAAGATGGTAAAAAATTTCAATTATGACATATAACGATGCCTAATCAACAAAATAATAATAAAACTCACCTTCTCTTTCACCTTCTATCAATCATAACCTATAGTTAGGGCAAACTAGTTGCCCGCCTTTCCACCCCTGGCCTCCTCTCTCAATATTTCATTTCTAAATAATTTAGGGTTCCGCAGTAATTATTAAAACTCAAAGACCGAAGACTAGCTATCACCCTTCAATTTGTAATGCAGATATATAATTATAATTACGAATCAAGCAAAACCAAACTATGTATCAAAGTACTGAAGAACACAATCGGATCCACGCAATCAAGAACATAAATCAGGAATAATCTATGTAATCATGATGAACTATTAAAATCTTGGAAAACAGCATGCACTACTATACATACCAAGACTCAAAAGGCACTTTGTATTAAGAGGATTATCCATGTTAGATTACTTATATGTGACTGTGAGATTTATATATCATACGCTATTCTTCTCTCACCCCTACCTTTCTGTTACGATTATATATATTGTCTCTACTGAAATGTACATAAAACAAAGCATTTGCCGAGCACAACAGGACCTTACATCTGAAAGGTTCCATTGGCAGCCTCAGAAAAAAAACTACATATGATCGAAGAAGCTAGGGTCGACACTACTGCGCAGCACTCTCTCGATGATGGCTCTATGGTGGAAATTAAGCTAGAGGTGAGGAATGAGGTCAATGAGAAAATGGATGAATATGTGAACAACTTCCAATTGCAAAATATATATCAAAAAGGCAAAAGGTTCAATATATCAAAAAAGTAAAAGGTTCAATATATATATATATATATATATATATATATATCCCACAGCTGCTGCTTCCTACCACCCTTCTAGTGCAACTTATTGGCTACCAATTACATTGAAAAGCACATATAAATTCTATTCCATTCCCTTCTCTTACTTTAGTTATTATATATGCCTATTTTTGTGTGACTTGTTAGTATAATCCCATTAATCTTAATGGAACATATTGCATCCCAGTGTCTCTATCATCATACTCCATGCATGGTATGACTAAATGCGAAGCTTTACTATATTAAATCAAGCCAATTTTCCTAGTGGTTAACTCTAATTATAGATTAATTGGACTTTCTAAAAGATTATATGTGCATGGGGTTAGGCAAAGAAGGGAATGTCATAGGTAAAGAACAATCGAATTATATACATACGTTGATACAGTAATGTTCGCCTTGTTATCATAGCTTTGTTTTGAATTCGATCATCATAAGGAGAAATTTTTCAGTGCTCCCGAATGACCATATCAGCATGTCTAGTGATCCTTCTTGACAAATAAGAAGTCGACACGGGTTTTTTTTCAAAACAACCTATATCAAGATATATCTAGTCATTAATTAAATATTTTAATTGTTAAAAAACACTGAGTTCTTTTCATGGAAAATAAAATAACACTGAGTCTTACAAATCCACAATATCCTTGTTGTCCTCGTTGTCATTGTTCATGAGGAGGATATTGTCACGCCCCAATCCGAGTTTACCTCCCTAAATTTGAGGTAGAACGAGCGGGATCCATCCTAAGAGAGATTTAGGGAGTTAACCCTAGACAAGGGTTACCCTTTGTTTAAACCATTTGTCAGACAATCCAAACGACACTGAAATAAACCTCACTATACCTGAGGTTATCCCGATGACTGAGTTGGATTTCAATTCGAACTATTTCTGAGGACCTAGGGTCTAGATGTTATTTGTGACTGCACCCGAATCTGGTCAGGCTGCCTATGTACCTTCTGAAAAGGGATTAAGTCACGCATAACTCTTATTTTAAAATAATGCCCTAAACGGCAAATCTATCTTTCCTATTTATCGGTCGCTACAATAAAAGGATAGCATACACCTATTGTATCCCCGGGTTAATCTCTCCGCTGAGGTGTCCACCAACCAGCTATCTATCGGGATTATCCCGATCATATCACCAAACTTATATAAAACAACCATACACATACAAATGAAATATGAAAGCAACCACATAAATATAATCAACATCCACACATAATTATATAAATAGTGTCATCCACGTAAATAATAAATCCATCGAGGGTATAAAAGTTAATCTATTCCCAAATAGCACCCTTGTAATTAGCTAAAACTGTCGGGGGGCATCATGGTCATTCTAGCCTTAATGATAGTTTGAAATTAATCTGAACTACCATGGACATTTTAGGAATTTCAGCCTTAGTGGTAGCTCTTGTAAGTAGACAAAACAACCAGGGGTATTTATGGGTTTTCAGCCTCGATGGCATTCCTGTAAATATATAAATATATAGGGGCAGTATTGTCTTTTTGGTCTAAGTGGCAGTCTTATAAATATGCAAAAATGCCAAGGGCATTTTCAGGATTTCCAGCCCTAAGGCATCCTTGTGATTACTCCAAACTACCAGGGGCAGTTCTGACTTTTTACATCCGTAGTAAAATGATAAAATTTCAGATCTACCACGATAAAAATCCAAAAATTTACCATTTTTACCTGGAACTATTCCGATCGACTTGCCGGTCGATCTTCCTCCTAATTCCGGCCATAATGTATATTCTACACCCTCGAGATAATTATTCTATTTCCCTCCCATATCGAGAATATTTCGATATTAAACTCGGATAATAATTCGGGAAAAAAACCAACAGCGCGGTTATAACCCTTTGAAACCTACCTGATCCCGGTAAAAATGAAAATTTTGGGACGGGGTCTTATAGATATTGTAATACTCGAGCACCTTTTTGTCATTTTTCATGAGGATATTGTAATACTCGATCACCATAAGGTGCTGTAACGATGACGAGCGAGTAACCCTAGTTGGTGTATATTTTCAATGAAAGGCAGCTTTGGTGGAGATGGTGGTGATACTGAATCTCATGACGATGAGGTGGTATAAGAGGACCATACCATTTGTCTACGAGAGTGAGAAAAATGGCCACAAGTATCAAATATTTGAATGAAAGTGTGAGTGAGAAAAATGACCACAATTATCAAATATTTGAATGAAAGTGCAAGTTCTTTGGTGATTGAGAAAATCTTGAGTAATTTCAAGATTATTGATGATGGCATCAGTACTGCCAAACTCAATTACGCAAGTATAGTAATCTTGTGTAAATTGATTGGTTATGGGAATATTGATTATACAATTGATCCGTAACTATTCTTATGGATTTGCAAGACTCAGCGCTTCTTATTTTTATCGATGAAGATGAGGAGTGGATTTGCAGGACTTTGGTTTGTTTTTTGATGTAGAGGATTTGTTTCAAGAAATAATAATAATAAACACAAAAAACCATGTGTCGACTTCTTATTTGTCAGGAATGATCATTAGGCATGCTGATGTGGTCCTCCCGGAGCACTGAAAAATTTCTCCATCATGAGAACTATAACTCAGATATATTATATACTATAAACTCCAAAACTCACGCGCGCATTTGGGGCACATTATATATCAGTCCAAGCTTACAATCACAGATTATATTAACTTCTAATTAATGATTTCTGATTTCTATTTGAAATTTGTTAGATTAGCAATTCTATATACTAAAGCAAAATTGGTGTAGCACTGTTTCTGTTTTGCCTCCATTTACAGATTATTTACTAAATTGTCATCAGCTGTCAGCCTGTCTTTTATTTTTAATTACTGAAACGGACCCTCATAACTCAGACCTCTCTTATCATCTCTAAATCCAACTAATATTAATTTGTAATTTGAAGTGAGCTCTTTTTTATTCTATTTCTGTATTCTTTCTAGATTCAAGTACTAACCTAACAAACAAAACTGAAGGAACACTGTTCATTCAGCCAAGAAAAAAATAATTTTACCTCTATTACCGAATCATTTACTAGATTGATATTGTTTGCCTATCTTTGTCTATTTTACCCCTCAGTTCTCATGTTTTTGTCTATTTTTTGTCCAGTTTTGGAAATAGCTTCCATTATTTTACTTATTGGATAAACTAGATGTGTCTTCCATTACTCAGAAAGTCTCAATTTCTGTATATGTAGTTGCCGGATTTCTTCAAAATTGATTTTCGTGACCCGATTTATAAATACCTTGCCCTGTATTTGAGTAATCGTGTTAATATCTGTCATAATTTGGATCACAGAAATGAAAAAAAATGAATTTTAGCGAATTATAGGTTGATATGTAATAAGTGATGATGTTATGAATATGATTGAATATTAGACAGAAACATGGGTTATATAACTTAAATTTGTCAAATATGACTCTAATGTAAGTTTTAAAAATAATTTTTACGAATGTAGGTTTGTTTTATTTTTCCTTTGAATATTAGTTTTGTTTTGGTTTTGCACTTGTGATCCTTAGACTAGAAGATTGAGTTGATAAACATAATGGGTAATTTCAAGATGAAAATGTATGGCTAGAAGATAAATAGGGGTTCTAGAAATACATGGTTGTGAATTATATGGTTAAACTCTGTTACTCTACCATAATAGCTTAAATTCTGGTTTTATTTAATTCACGAATGTATAATGGTAGTGTAATGACATGTTTTAACATTTGAGTTTTGATTTTGTTGATGATGTTGGTTTAATAGTGGTTTGGTTTTGTTATGGATGCCCCATACGATGATTATTTGTTATGTTTAGAATTCAAAAAAAAAACCACAACAAAGACACGACCGGGTATTGTCATCACCCCGCAACAGCGCGCGGGGGTTCTTGCTAGTATTAGTTACTAAAGCCAATTAAGCTACGTATATAAACTCATCCACAGAAACTTATCTACGTAGCTTTCAATATTCTCCAACATATATGCTTTCAAATCGAGCCGGGATTGATTTTATGATGATTTGATTTTTATAAAAATAGCATGACAATCAGATCGTGATGGAGTATATTTTACACAAGCAGTCGATCATTGCCTACATTTATACTTGGTATATATATGCTGGATTTGATTCACAATCAAAGATACATTTCCTTTTGACTTTGGTTTCATCCTAAACCTCTATCTTTCTGAGAAGGAAGATGTGCACATCTAACTAGTACTGTAGTACTTTGTCTAATTTGCTTTGTTTATATAACGCCCAACTGCTAAAACTGATTCTAATGAATCCGCATCACTATGATATCTTTTACTGAAAGCTACACAAAGCCGTTAAGACAGCTAGGAAAGTAATTCGATGAACTCCTATAGATTGAGATGAGCCAAATTATCTCATTCTTGTGATGAGAAGCTACCAAGCATTGGCCTTTATTCCAATTCCTATAGACTCAAATCTTGAATTGGGAATAGCTAGCATGGACGCATATCTATCGATTTCATATATAACTTATCTACTAGCTAGCTAGAATATACCTCTTAAAGAAACAGAAAAAAAATTAACGGTTTAAACTTACTTAATTCTTGTTTCACTTGAAACCCCAAAGATCATCTTGTATAATATTCCACCAAAGATCAGTGTGTTGAACTAATCCAAGTCTACAGATAACCATTTGATATTCTACAGATCGAAGTTAGAAGTGTTTTTGTTTCCTCTTAAGCATTCTAAGCATACATCCAACATTATTGCTCTATCTTATTAGTTTCTAAGCATATACATCCAACATTGTTGCATTAAGCATAATAAAATGATATAATTTCCATCTCTCTCTCTCTCATATTTCACAGAATGGCAAGGAGTACTCCAACACCACTAATTTGGCACCTTAGTTAAAAGGAATTTAAAAACTGAAGCTAAACATATGGCTCCATTAACTTGAGTATCATTCTTAAGATAGAGAATATATATCGAGGGTTTTGAAATGTATCCAAAGTAGTAGTAATCAATAGGAATGCAGTACCTAAATTCTGGGCACTACAACTTTGTATGTCAATCGGCATAACAGTGTGAATGAATGACATATATACATGTATATGTATATATAATACATCTACAATTCTACATCTGTTAGGTTTACATATTCTGGTGAGGAATCAAGTCCACTTATTCCAAACACTATGAGAGATTGAGAGGGAACCCCTCTAGTTGCTTTAACAAAGTGTGGATGCTTGACTGTCACATCTTTTCAAAGTTTCTGGTGAGGAAATTCCAAGATATTGGGTCAAGTGTGTTAAATCTTCACAGAGTGATTCCTCTTTACAAATTAAGCTCGTTTCAAAATGGCTTGCCCTTTTTCTACCTTTTCTCAAGAACTGTAGTATATATGTGTAGGGAAAATACTAGAGTACTAGATAACACCATATTTGATTTGTTCATCACATTTACTTATTAGATAATCTGTTTGCTGACTTTGCTCTAGTTCTATCGATCATTACATTTCCAGCTGACGAATACAAGTGAGATTCGAAGTGAACTCAGATTGAGAGACATTGCTAATTAGAGGTCTGTATATAGCAAAACTCACTAAATGACGTTTCTTCATACTTGTTATTACATTCGATAAAGTTAAATACGATATATGATGAAACAAATTTGGCGAGTGCAGCCATTTATGTGTGTTTTTCTTTTTCAAAAGAGAGCGGGATATAATTGTTATTTTAATATGGCCAAGGTTAACTAGGTGCTCTCAATAAAGCTAAGGACACTCATCTAGGTTCTCTCATATAGAATCAAAGAAATATATGTTCTCTCCCAAGAGTGCTTATATATTTAAACCTTCACATCCCCATCTCTCCCATGGAAGCAAAAACACTTCACTATAGTCTTGCAAACAAGAATGGCTATCACCACCAGCACAACTCAAACTCCTCCCAACAACAGAAACACTACCAGTCTTTGCTTCTCCAACTATCTCCATTCTCTGTCCCAAACACCCCACAGGCTCAGAAAGAGAATGCTTGCCACCTGGACACCAGACCAGGAGCTCAACCAAGTGAGGCAAAGGTCAGGGGCTGACATGAAGAGAAAGCTCAAGTGGTATGATCTCATGGCTCTTGGTGTTGGAGGCATGCTTGGTGTTGGAGTCTTTGTCACAACAGGTTCTGTTGCCCACGAAACTGCTGGACCTTCTGTCTTCATATCCTATATCATAGCAGGAATATCAGCCATTCTTTCTTCCTTGTGTTACACTGAATTTTCTGTTCAAATCCCAGTTGCCGGTGGCGCTTTTAGTTATCTCCGAGTGACTTTTGGTATATGATCCAATACCTCGGCACTGTTTCATATTATTGGCTTCATTTTCTGGTTCCTTATCTTACTTTCATTTCATGCCTGAGCAGGAGAATTTGTAGGTTATTTTGCAGGGGCAAATATACTCATGGAGTATGTGTTGTCAAATGCTGCTGTGGCAAGGAGTTTTACTGAGTATTTATCATCTGCATTTGGACAAGATGATCCGAAGACATGGAGAGTAGAAGTGGATGGGTTAATAAAGGGCTATAATATGTTGGATTTCCCAGCTGTTGCTCTTATTCTTCTTCTCACTTTCTGCCTTTGCTATAGGTACTCTTACTTCTTCCTTAGATCGTATACATTCTCATAATTTAGCTGCCTAACATTTGCATCTAGATCTTTTGAGGCAATGAATTGGTGGACATTCAGGTTGGTTATTTGTATATGGTTTACTAGCTTTTCAATCAATATAGTATCATTGCTGACCACCAAAAGTATAAGTGATAAAGTCCCAAGTATTATTGGGTTATCAAGTAAGGGCGATCTTTTGTTTGGGTAGGATTCTGAAAATGATGGGTGCTGAACTGCTGATTTCTTTTGGATAATATGCAGCACAAAGGAAAGCTCCACATTGAACCTTATTATGACAGTGTTTCATGTGGTGTTCTTTGGATTTATTATAATTGCTGGTTTCTGCATTGGGAGTACCAACAACTTGGTGAAGCCAAAGGGACTAGCTCCTTTTGGTGTTAGAGGTGTTCTTGATGGGGCAGCTATAGTTTACTTCAGTTACATAGGTTATGATTCGGCTTCAACCATGGCCGAAGAGATCCAGAACCCTTCGCAGAGCCTGCCCGTTGGCATCATCGGTTCCGTTGTCATTACCTCCCTACTCTACTGCCTTATGGCCTTGTCCTTGTGTTTCATGGTTCCTTACAACAAGGTCAGTAGTCTCGGTTACTCAACTATGTAAATTTGAACGTTTTCTTGCTAGACAATTTGACATGTTATGCTAAGAGACTGTGAATCAACTAGGTGGCACATATGAAATATTCTTAATATTGGAATTCTTGCAGATAGCAGAGAAAGTATCATTTTCAGTGGCTTTCAGACAGATTGGTTGGGACTGGGCAAGTAACGTGGTTGGGGCTGGTGCAAGCTTGGGGATTGTTGCTTCACTCTTGGTTGCCATGTTAGGCCAAGCAAGGTACCTTTGTGTTATAGGAAGGGCGCGGCTAGTGCCATCCTGGTTAGCCAAGGTGCATCCTTCAACAGGCACTCCACTCAATGCCACACTCTTCCTGGGTAAATATTTTTATGCTTTTTCATTGTTTCTCATAATTTTTTTGTTAGTTTCATCTAGTGAAGTGCTAACCTAATTTCTAACCTCCCTCCTTTCTTTATGAACAAAGAAAAAAACCACAGACAATGGCAAAAGTTTGGGATGACAATGGGTAGGGTAGGGTAGGGTAGGGTTAGAGGATTAAAATACTATATTCATATCCTTTAATATTTTTCATACTCGATCCCTATTAACAATGATGTATAATTTTTTTAAATACGAAATATAAATTAAGATAAAAACAAATATAAGTCTCACTTAAAAAAGAAGTTTCTATAAATATTAATTAAGAGAATCAGAAAGAAAAATAGATTACAAATTTATTTTATAGAATTATCTACTTATAAATTATATATCTCTAGAAAAAATATATAATATATTAATATATAATAATTTATCAATTCTAAATGGATGGGGATGTAGACGAATATCAAAATACCATGCTTGTCATGTGTCTGTTTATATCTTATATTTCACCTGTTAGAGTCGAATACACGTGGATACCCTACCTGGGCCTACCTGGGAATTATTGCCATCCCTTGCCAAAAGAACTTGGAATTTCAAAAGCATCAAGCAACCACATCTTATCATATGTTGACATTTGATTATACCCAATTCCCTTAAGTTGACATATCAAATCATAGAAAAGTTGAAATACATGAAGAAAATCTACAGAAGAAAACCAGACAATTTAACCGAGTGAATCTCTACTTCTTTCATGTAGGACTCTGCACAGCATCAATTGCACTCTTCACTGACCTCGAAATAGTGATTGAAATGATCTCCATTGGCACCCTCTTGGTATTCTACCTTGTGGCCAATGCTCTTATTTATCGACGATATGTGATCATCACCAACAACCCTCCATTTCAAACTCTCTTGTTCCTCTTCCTCCTTTCATCTAGTGCCATCGGCTTTTCCATGTCCTGGAAGCTTAACCAACAACGCTGGGGGTTACCACTTTTCGGAATGTCAACAGTTACAATCATTGCCTTCTTCAAGTACATGGTACCTTGTGTCTGCCATCCCAACGGGTGGTCGATGCCATTCATGCCATGGCCGGCTGCACTATCTATCTTCCTTAATGTGTTTCTCATGACCACGCTAAAGAAGTTCTCATTCGAAAGGTTTGCCATTTGGGCATGTTTCATAACATTGTTCTATCTACTGTATGGTGTTCACTCGACTTATAAAGCAGAGGAGAGGGAGGGTACTGGTCTTGATGAAGTGAATCCAAGATCAGTGCAGCCAATAAAGCTGGAGATTCAAGTACTTTGAGATAATTAGCATACTTAGATTGTATTTTATCTATCTTTATTTTCATAGCACTTCTTGTGCTAATTCATTTTGTTTAGGGAATTCCCATCAAGCAAAGAGGAATTCAAATCGGTTAGAATGACAAAGTTAATTGTCCATAAAATGTCAAAGCAAATGAGGACCAAATTACCTCTGTTTTTCTGCACTTTCCCTTTTCCCTTCTACTGCAGCATTATATAAACTCTTCCATATCCCACACAAGAAGAAGAAAAACAAAATACTCTTTTCTGTGGTCATACAGACTGCAATGATGGCCATCGTAGATTCGATGGAAAAAAGGGGGGAATATTATGAACCTCACAAAGAGTGAAAATTTTCCTGTTTATATCATTTACTAAATATTCCTTTTGTACAAGGATAGCATAATAATGCTTCTTTGTCTTACATAGTTGGTAGGGATACTGTAGCTTTCAAACAAAAAAACAAGAGATTCTCTCAAATTAAGCAAGATTATAGTGTTTTAAAGGCTACACTTTTCAACTTCATGTTTATATATGCATTTACCAAAAGTCGCTTGTGTAAGGAAAGCATAGCAAATCTATAATCCTTGTCGGTCATACATGGAATATAGATGGTGGAGATCCAAAAATTTACACAGTAACCACAAAAATCCTTGCTATATTTATGAAGATAACATAGTTTCAGAAGAATATAAAAGATTTGTTCTTAAGAAATGCAGAACATTTGATTGAGCAGGGCACAAGGATTATAAATATCCTGTGCCATGAAAACTTTGAAATCAATCAAGCCATAAGGAAAAGAATAGTAGCAATCCACTGCAGTTCAATTACAATTTCGACAACAATTCACACTCGCATAAGTCATAACAGAATATCAGTAGAACTACTATGTACAATGGGTTATAGGGTCCCATTTTCCATTGAGGCTCTGATGATTGCACCAGAAAGAACTAGTAGTGGGATCTGACTAAATTGCATCCATTGGACCATTTTCCTCGACTGATTAATGTCACTGCCATAACTTTCAGAAAAAAGGGATTTCTTTCCTGCAACTTCTAGTGTTCCTGATGTGATCGTTTATTGTGATTTTGCCCTCTACCCAGTTTAAGGACCCATCATATCTCTGAGATATACGCCATATACAAAAGGTACGTCTAAATATTCCACTGCTAGAATCAAAAGAGGAAAATTATGTATGCCCCAAGCATAGTCCCACATTGTTCAAGAAAGTATCTATCCTTCCATATTCTATAAATCTTAAATACAATCTTTCCCTAGTAAGTGACATCAATGGTGGAAACAGATGTAGTTTAATTGTTGTTTAGTGTCAGTCCTTCAAGCTGAGCTTGTCATAGTTGCTCTCTTTTATTTTTTGTTCTATGCTTTTTCATCATTAAAAACTGTTTCTTTTAAAAAAGATAACAGAGACATCCCTCTTGCAACTGTTTTTTGATATCCTATTCTCATATTCAATTTCTAATCACTACTTTTTACAAGTGTTGAAGTGAGGTATATTGCCACAAATTCTTCATTTCAACACGGTTCACTGTTGAACAAACCATAAAATAAAGCTTGCAAATTTTCTCAGGTAGGAACTAGGCTTTCACTAAAAGGAACAAGAAAACAAAACAATATGAAGTGATAGAGTTTGTTTTTGGTTTTGGAGGTGTCTAGATGTTAATTGAACTTAAGATCCCATGGATCCCAAAGGACTACTATTCGAAATGTTTTGGGAAAAATATAGTGCTATAGATTCTTCTTTTCTTACCTCTTATAAAGGAAGCTGCTTTAATAGTATACATTTACTTAATGTATAATAGTAAAATGTTAACTTACCCTTTTTCTGGATGCAAATTTTCTCTCACTGGTCAAGAGCCCCTCTATGCTCTTACTATATGGTTGACATTAGAATCAATCTGTATTCTTGTCTATATGTTTTAGACTTGTAATCCTAGAAGTCATCAAAAGGTTTCCTAGTCTGAAGCTCCTGCACTTCATTTAACAAATTCTCTAGTGGTCGATGAGCGTTTACCCTAAACCAAGAACAAATTCAAATTATTGCTTCTCCTGAACAAAGAATATAATTCAAATCCCTTCCGCCATAACAGAAAAGGGAAGGGGGTCACTAAAAGTGTGTCTATCCAGTTGCTTGGCTGCCTCTGTGAAGTACTAAGTAACTTAATGATACAACCACTTTGCATTCGATTAACGAGGCCGTGTCTTGGATTAGGAATCTTGTTTCAGGTAAGGCTAATTGAAAAAGGGAACTGGAGAGATTAGCTGTGGCCCAGTAATTTGGCTTCCAATACTCAAAGCATAGTCCCGGAGCTCCTCATTCCACACAATCCAAGACTGGAGCCACTGGCTAACATTTTGCAGAGTTTTCACAAAGATGTTCATAGTGCAGTTGGTATTTGCAATTTTGAATATACTTGATGAGAACAAATTTACAATAAAAAACAGAAAAGAAAACATATGGAATCAAATTAAATAAGCATTCACATATCATCACATGAAACTGCCTCCACAATAAAACCATTTCAATCTCCGGAAATTTAATCATGTAAATCAACTAAAAATAGGAGACAGGGCAACATGATAACAAGTTCACCCATCTATCTGCCAGTCAACATATCAAGATTTCAACAAATCAAGTTCATGCAGACTATCCAATTAATATACCATATATCAGTTACGGAAAAAAATCATACCAGATAAGGTCACCCTAACTTTGCATGTTCTGGTAAAAGTTAGAAGCAAACTTACAAACGAACAAAGTTGCGTCCATCTGAGCATGGGAAGACTACTCTTTGCCTTCTTTTTCTTCTTCCTTTCCGGCAATGCATCCACAATCTGCTGGTGTGATTCGATCAATGCCTCATTACACTTAAGATCCATTTCCATCTGCATCTTCTCAATCTCCATGGTCATTTCCATCTTCATTCTCTCCATCCTCATAAACCACTCTCCCAACATATAATCGACGAAGCCAAGTTTTCAACACCTCTCTTCATCCCAACAACACCACTCTTACTTCACCAACTTTGATCCAGATAAAGATGCATACCCAATTACCCATCAAACTCCTTACAATGCACATTGCACTTCAAACTCCCATTGGGTACAAAACCTCTATCATTTCTAACATCAATTCCATAGTCCCTATGTTGCTTAAAACTGTGCTTAAGACTCACATCACTCTTGCTATTACTCCTAGTTTTCAAAGGAAACCCACCACGATTAACATAATCATTATCCTCAGAATAAAAGCTAGAATTCTCTCCAAATTTGCAGTTAAACCTAGAATTCTGATACAATTCACTGTCTCATCAAACTCACTCCACCCAATTCTCCACCCAATTTCATCAAAATCAACCTTAAGGCTAAAATTCCTATCAATATTCACCAAATTAGGACCCTTTAACGAAAACCCACCTCCGAACTCACATTCATTCTCCAGTTTCCGATCCGGGATGGATTCCATCTTATCCATGAGATGAAACAAAGCCCATGAAGAGACGATTATCCATCTGCAGCAGTGGTCACAGTCGACGGCTTTGAGATTGGCGGAGCGGTTACTAAAAGACCATAACCTTTTCTCACTATTCCTCGTTAATTTTATCCTTGGTTTTCATCATTCAAATATTCCAAGGATACTAACGTCTTTTTCATAATGCTTTAGGGTAAACACACAGATCTTCGTCCTTGTTTTTGTAATTTTGTTTTTAAGAACTTAGAGGAACTCAGATGTTCATGTCATAGAAAATCTTGTGTTCCCACCAACTTGGAGGATTCTCCGCCTCCATATTCCATGTATCTTTAGAACTACAATGTACAGTGGGTTATAGGGCCCCAATTTCCATTGAGGCACTGATGTTTGCACCAGAAAGATCCAGTAGTGGGATCTGACTGAATAGCAGACCATTTTCTGTGATTCATTAATGTCAATGCCATAACTTCACAAAAAAAAAGATTTCTTCTCCTGCAACTTCTAGTATTCCAGTTGATATCCTTTATTGCCCTCTACCCAGTTTATCTTTGAGATATAATCAATGATACTATGATAGTACCCTTCCCCAAAAACCCCATACACAGAAGGTACGTCTAGTTATCCAATAGCTAGAATCAAAAGAGGAAAGGTGTGTATGCCCCAATCATAGTCACACATTTTTCAAGAAAGTAACTCTCCTTACATATTCTGTAATCTTAAATACAATCTTTCCCTAATAAGTGACTTCAACAGTTTTTTGATATCTTATCCTGATATTCAATTTCTACTCTCATCAAGTGTTGGAGTGAGGTATATTGCTACAAACTCTTTATTTCATCAAGGTTGACTGTCAAACAACAAATAAAGCTTGCAAATTTTCTCTCAAGTAGGAAGTAGGCTTTCACTAAAAGGAACACGAAAGCAAAACAATATGAAGTGATTCTTTCAAAGTATCTTATAGTCAGAAGGTTTCTACCTAGTAACAAGACAATTCAAAGAACAAAGAATAAAATTCAAATCCTTTCCACAGTTGGCCGCTAACTAGTAACATAAAAGGGAAAAAGGTTCACTAAAAGTGTGTTTATGTGTTTATCCACTTGCTTAGCTGCCTCTGTGAAGTACTAAGTATCAGACATAGGGAATAAAATCTTAATGATAAATCCACTTTGCCTCTGATTAAAGTGGCAAAGACCTGGATTTCAAATCTTGTAGGTAAGGCTTATTGAAACAGGAAACTGGAGAGATTAGCTACAGCTAAGAAATTTGGGTCTTATGAATCCCACATCAAGAATTGCAATTTTCTTAACATAGAGGAATTTCATGACTAAAAGTAAAGTCTCGGAGCTCCTCCCCTCACAATCCAAGACTTTACTGGAACCCTAATTACAAGTCAGACCAAATAATTTAAGAGTTGTCACAAAGACGTTCATGTGCTACGGAAAGGGCTGGAATAAATTGTATCGGTTACTACTGTTTAGAACATTTTACTTTTATGTTCACAAAGACGTTCATGTACTACTGCTTACAATCAAAAACAGAAAAGAAAACATATAGAATCAATTAAATAAGCATTCACATATCATCACACAAACAGCCTCCACAGCAAAACCATTTCAATCTCAGGAAATCTAATCATGTGAATCAACTAATAAAAGGAGACGGGTAAATTAAACAGCTTGCAGGAACTAACATGATAATAAGTTCATGCATGTATCTGCCAGTCAACAAATCAAGTTATCAACTACAAGGCAGACTATCAAATCATACCATGTTTTTCTCATCTACAAAGGCAGAAAAAGAAAGAAAATCTCACTCTAACTTTGCATGTTGCAGTAAAAGTTAGAAGCACACTTGCTAACAAATCAAGTTCCGTCCATCAAAGCATGGGAAGACTCTACCCTTGCCTTCTTTTTCTTCTTCCTTTCAACCAATGTATCCACAAAAACATCCGCAATCTGCTGGCACAATTCGATCATGGCCTCAGTACGCTTAAGCTGCATCTCCATCCACCTCTTCTCAATCTCCATGGTCATTTCCATCTTCATTGTCTCCATCTTCTCAAACCCCTCTCTCAACATCGTAATCGAGGAAGCAAAGTCTGCAATAGGATCCACATCTCTCTTCATCCCAACAACACCACTCTTCTTCCCAAACTTCGATCCCGATACAGACGCATACCCATCAAACTCCTTACAATGCACGTTGCGCTTCAAACTCCCATCAGGCACAAAACCTCTATCACTTATAATATCAATTCCATAGTCCCTATGTTGCTTAAAACTGTTCTTAAGATTCACATCACTCTTGCCATTACTCCTAGTTTTCAAAGGAAACCCGCCTAGATTAACAAACTCATTATCCTCAGAATAAAAGCCAGAATTCTCACCAAATTTGTAGTTAAACCTAGAATTCTGATGCATTTCACTTCCTACATCAAACTCACTCCTCCCAATTCCATCAAAATCAACATCAGGGCTAAAATTCCTATCAACAGTCGCCAAATTACGACCCTTAAAGGAAAACCAACCTCCAAACTCACCCTCGTTAACCGGTTTCCAATCCGGGTCGGACTCCATCTCATCCATGATATCAAACAAAGCCCACGACGAGAAGAACCGACCCGGGTAGTTGGAAGCGCGTTGCTTCTCAGCACGGTAGCGCTTGCGAAGCTTCTCCATCTTATGGCGGCACTGCAGAGCTGTCTTGGGCGGCGAGGAGGAGGAGGTCGCGGCGCCATCGGCGGCGGTGGCCTTGGCGACGTGGTCCCAGTCGGCGGCTTTGAGATTGGCGCGGCGGAGGGCGAACCAGCGGTCGCGGTAGGCAAGGATGAGGGATTGGGCCTCGTCCTGGGTCCAGCAGGGCGGTGGGACCCGGCGGGGTTTGGTGACGACGGTGGTGGTGGACATGGTGGTTGTGGGTTTGGTGGAGGAGGAGAGATATAGGCATTGTGGTAGGGTTGGTTGGTGGTGGATGAAGGCGGTGAGGTAATGCTGACGTGGGCGGGTGGCGCGGTGCGGTGAGGGAAAAGGTCGCTAAGGAGTCTCGCCACGACAGGGCCACTCCTGGAGTGTCGGGTCAGCCCAACCATACATTTTATTCACCCAACTCTACGGCCACTCCACGTGGATCCTCAGTCCTCACAACCAAACTACTTTTTTTTAATTATTACTAGTTTTAAACTTATTTTAACGAGCAAAAAAACATTTTTTTAGATGAGAAAATTTTACAGTATGCTACTAGTTAATTTGGTATCTCAACTTTAGCAAATATGTTTTTATTAAAGAAAGTCACTGTAGCTACTCTTAAGTTTTAATTAATAAAACTATAAATACAAGAAGATGACATTAATGTTAAAGGTGTTAACTTTTCAAGGGTAGACTTGTCTTTCTGTCATGACAGTCTAGATTTTTTTCATGAAAGCCAGAGTAAACCTTATGGAATCAATCTCAATGGAAATTATATCAAAATTTTTGGCATAACATTTCTTAAAAATGGACAACCATATTTGCAAACTAACAAACACACTCGGATAAAATAAAAGATCAAACCTTAACACTGGAGCCATTATGCTCCCAATTTCACAACGACGCTTCCCAAACTATAATAACACTTAACAACTACACAACTTAAATATTTAAAACAATCTCACTGGTTATCAGAACAATTCTAATAGAGAAAACCAAGACAAAAGAGCAACAACAATGCTATTAATTATGGCTCATCTCCTTATACATTAGACATCTTCTAAGTTAACCTGCAATCTAGGCATTTGACATTGAAGGGCCTAGAGGAAAGTATTTAAAAACATGTTAGAGTGAGTGGACAAAATAAATCAAAATATTTAATAAAAACATACATTACTGGAAAATATGGCTCATCTCCTTGTACACCAGACATCTTCTAAGTTAACCTACAATCCAGTCATTTGAAACCGAATGGCTCAAGGAAAAGTATTTAAAAACATGTTAGAGCAAGTGAACAAAATAAATCAAAATATTTAATAAAACATACATTACTGGAAAATATGGCTCATCTCCTTGTACACCAGACATCTTCTAAGTTAACCTGCAATTTAGTCATTTGAAACCGAAGGGTCCAGGTGAAAGTATTTAAAAACATGTTAGAGTGAGTGGACAAAATAAATCAAAATATTTAATAAAATCATACACTACTGAAAAAAATGACTTAACCGACGAAACTAAAACAAGTATGTAGCCTACGATACACTTAAGCGGCGGAACACAATTTCGTAGCCTAAGTATTAACTTAGGCAACAAAACACTATTCCGTAGCCTAAGCCTCGCTCAGGCGACATAAATATCCACTTAGGAGATGAATATTTTTTTTCAAAAAATATTAATATCTTAGGTGACAGAATAGAGTTCTAAAGAGCATGAGTATGTAAACTATTGAGTTTAAAGAATATTTATTTTTCAAAGAAAAAATATATTAATCACTTAAACGACGAAATTATATAGTTTCGTTGCCTAAGTATAATTTTGAACATGTTTTTAATTTTTAATGTAAATATGCAATATAATTTTTCAAAGAGCGTGAGTATGTAAACTAGGATATTTTCAACTTTTTTTGACGAGCTAATAGAGTATTCAATTTTGGAATTGTGAAGGTTGACCGTTCGAAAAATGGAATTACGAAGAATTGATTATGTGTTGAAAGACATTTGACATATGTGTGCCTTGGTCTATGCTAGTTAGAATGAGATTCATATTCCATGGTAGAATGGGATTCATGTTCCCTAGTAGTGATAGGATATCTACTTGTTTTTCATGTATGATTATGAAAGACCCTATATATAAGGGGCTCCTATCAATGAAAGTGTAGACACAATTTTCCTTTGAATTAATTCTCCCAAATCACGTTATCAGCACACTCTCTAACCCTAGAACCTAGAGGCCATCGATAGCACCCCCTGCCGAGCACCCCCTGCCGAGCACCTGCAGCACCCCCTGGCGCACCCCTGGTCGCACCCTCTGCCGCACTTTTGCTGCACCCTGCCGCACACTTGCTGCCACACATAATCAACGTAGGTATGTTCTTGAAACCTAGCTTGTTTCAAAGTTACTAAAGTCGGGGAGCTCATCCCTCCCTTTCCCTATCCCTTCCCATGCTTGGTATTTGGTGCATGCAGGTTGGTAAATCCCGGAACTTATGGGGTTCTTGGGTCCGCGTTGTCTTGGTATCCAACGCTGGCTATGTTTGATTAAAGGGTTGTGTAGACAATCCGCGTTGTGTAGACAACGTTCACCGGGTTGCTTGTGACAATCCGTAACAAGATTTAAGCATCGAACCCACGTGGTCTCGGATTAACTAACTAAAACTTGAAATTTTGTATGCAGAGCTATGGAAGCTCGCTTGGAATTCACGGCTCTTGACGCCCAGGGTAAGGAGTACCATCGGTGGGTGTCAGACGTGAAGCAGACCTTCATTGGCCAAGAATATACCTCCGCCATTGTTCCTCCCGCATCTGCTGATCAGGCCCAACCTACTGATAAGGTTAAGTCTAAGGCCTTGATGTTCCTGCATCGACATATTGATCTCACATTGAGGTGGCAGTATCAAGACATAGACGAACAAGCCCTTTGGGATGCACTTGCGGAACGCTTTGCCAATGTCCATGCCGTCCTGTTGCCAGAGCTGCAAGCTCAGTGGGACACCATTCGGCTCTTGGACTACACTTCGATGGAGGAGTACAACAAAGACATGTTGTGCCTGCGTGCACGGCTTAGTTTTTGTGGTGTGAAGAAGTCTGATGATGATCTTATTGAGAAGACATTGTTAACTTTCCCTAAATCAGCAAGTGTCCTAATGAAACAATACCGCTTGGAGTATAAGGCCCAACGTATCACAACGTTTAGCGGACTTATGACTCAGCTGTTGACTGAAGAAAAAGATAAGATGCTATTGGATCAGAACAACTTAAGACCTGTTGGTACTAAGAAAGTGCCCGAGAGTAACTACTCCAGGGCCAAGAGTGGGAAAGCTCCTAGAGAGAGAGACAGAGATCGTCCTGAACCATATCCTCGTGAGGCAAGCTCACGGCGTGGCACCCGGAACAGGAGACACGGAAACAGAGGCCGCTCCCGTACCGAGAGAGAGGTAGGTGCGCCCGGCCCCCGTGGAGGTGCTTCCAGACCGGTTCAGAAACAAGCGAGACCTAATAGCACTCGAGCATCACAATGCCATCGCTGTGGATCTTTAGACCACTGGATGAAGCAATGCCGAGCTCCTCAACATGTGGTTGCTGCATATAAAAAGAACAAAGAGTCTTTGGAGATTAATTGTACAGAGACTCATGACACAAACACCAACACTCAGCTTGTGATTGCTGACTTTAGGGATTCAAACCCCGATATGGACGCCGCCGACTTTTGATGTCGCTCGGCTTCTGGTTGTGTTTAGTTGTCTCTTTTTCAAGTATTTTGACATGGCATGATGTCAGTGCCGCAGTTAGTTTGGTTGTTTTTGACACCTTTTTATTCTGAGATCTCGTTGTAACCATTATGCATTAATGAAAATTGCTTTCGTTTTCGATGTTCTTAACTATCAATTGATCGATTTTTCGACATTTACCCTTAGTTGACATGATAAATGCCGCTCTAAGTCCTTCCAAAGGGGATTAGATGCCGGACATAACATACTCACGTAAGAAGTGCGCGTGTTTTTTGCTCAGTCTTCACCGTTTTGCCTAAGATAACCTCTCGACAATATGATGACTTAGAATTGTTTGGTATACAGAGAAAGTGGTCTTAAACGTGCCATGCACTACCGACTCTCTGCAAACATGCCTGGTCATATTGGTTGATGTTGCCAAAAGCTCTCGGTTTTGGATGCAACTTGTGCTGTTCTTCTGTACCGTCTTTTGTAGACGTTGAGACTTGTGACGCCCACTCACAGCTGCCTCTGTACGTTGCCATAGGCCTCGGAGTGGTACCATGGTGCCATATTGAAGTTTGTAGCTTCTCATGTCGGTTTCTGCAGAAACAACAATTCAGTCCCGTTCTGTACAGCAACTTCGTTAGAGCTTTGTGAACGGCTCCGGATGAACTAGAATGCGAACTTTACATCTCTGGAAAGCTCTCTGAGTCTAGTTTCCAACGGTTTTCGCGGTTCGTTTATATCCATCCGGACGTGAAAGTTATGGCTGTTCTAGTGCAGCAAGGTCATGCTGCCCGGGAATGTGAATTGTGCTCGGGATTGCACTTTGGTTTGCATCCTTTTATGCAATATGCAATAGTTCTTCCGTGGCTATTTGCTAATGTCTCTACCTTTTTGTGTAGGTATGGAGCTAGAGTGTCTTGCAGATAGTGGGACTACCCACACCATCCTAAGGGACAGGCAATTGTTTGTGAACATTGTGCCGTGTCGGACATCTGTGACTACGATGATCAGTTCATCCCCTGTGATTCACGGGGGTGGAAGGGCTAAGTTTATGTTGCCCAATGGAACCTTGATTAACGTTCCGGATGCTCTTTATGCACCTAAGGGGAGTCGGACATTGTTGAGTTTTAAGGACATCCGGGCTAATGGTTTCCATTTGGAGACGCATTGTGAGGATGGACAAGAGTTCTTGTATATTACTTCTCATGATTGTGGACGGAAACACATCTTGGAGAAGCTCATGAGTTGTTCTAGTGGTCTGTATGTAACTCAGATCCGGATTGTTGAATCCAATGCAGCTGCCAAACACGATTTTTGGGACTCCGACTCATATGCTTTGGCATGATCGCTTGGGACACCCGGGAAGAGAGATGATGATTAAGATTCTGAGAAATTCTCATGGACATCCTTTCTTCCGGACCAAGAGGAAGGTACTGGAGCACTGACTCACCATTGAGGGTGAAGGTACTGTGTCCACCAGAGGTAACCCCGGGCCGGCCCCTAGACCCCCGGTGTGCGGTACCCTGGGCACCTCCCAGACGGCACCGAGGCCTCTGGTGTGCGACACCTTAGGCACCACCCGGCTGGCACTAGGGCCCCCGGTGCGTGGTCTCATAGGCACTTCTCGGCTCAACCTGGGTGAGATGACTATGTCTTCTCCTGAGACGTCGTTGGCTTTTTCCGACGCTCACCGATCATTATGCAAAGCATGCATTTTGGCTAAGTTTGTTACGAGACCTTCTTACGCTAAAGCAAACACAGAGAACATTCCATTCCTACATCGTATCCAAGGAGATATTTGTGGACCCATCCATCCAGAATGTGGACCGTTTAGATACTTCATGGTTCTGGTAGATGCCTCGACGCGCTGGTCACATGTAGCGTTGTTGTCCACACGTAATGCTGCATTCCCAAAACTCTTGGCACAAATTATAAAGCTTCGGGCTAACCACCCGGATCATCCTATTAAGTCAATACGGATGGACAATGCCGGAGAGTTCTCATCTAAGACTTTTGATGAGTATTGCATGTCGATCGGGATTGAAGTTGAGCATCCCGTTCCCCATGTACACACGCAAAATGGTCTCGCTGAAGCTATGATTAAGAGGCTTCAGTTGATTGCTAGAGCGTTGGTCATGCGTACCAATCTCCCTATTGCATCCTGGGGTTATGCAATATTGCATGTAGCAGTACTTGTTCATTTCAGACCCGCCTCCAGCCAAGTGTTTAGTGCATACCAGTTGGTCACTGGATATGAGCCTGATATCTCACATCTACGCATCTTTGGTTGTGGAGTGTATGTGCCTATTACGCCACCACTACGTAAGAAAATGGGTCCGCAACGACGTTTGGGTATCTATGTTGGCTATGAGTCACCATCCATAGTCCGATACCTTGAGCCTTTGACAGGTGATCTCTTTCAAGCACGTTTTGCAGATTGCAAGTTTGATGAGACCGTCTTCCCGTCGTGAGGGGGAGATGGGAGCACTCATGCTCAGGAAGAACGACAGGAATTGTCCTGGTGCGTTCCGACCTTATCTCATTATGATCCCCGGACTTCACACGTGGAAACGGAAGTGAAGAGACTTGTTGAGCTCCAGAATGTGGCGGATTTGATACCCGACTCATTCGCGGAGATTGCAAAAGTGACGAGATCAGATATGCCGGCTGCCAATGTGCCTGCAAGGCTTGAAGTCCCGAAAAAGGGCATGACCACCTCGGGTCCGAGCTTGGCTGCCGTCGGTATCGGTGCCGCCGACCCTAGTGGAGGGGTGGAGGCCGTGGCTCCTCAAAGGAAAAGGGGGAGGCCACTTGGTTCGATTGATGTGCGTCCTAGGAAAAAGAGGACACCAATGGCACAGTCCAATCCTTTACACATCGACACTGAGAATCCTTCTCATGAGAATGTCTCTGACTATACTTATGTCCTTGAATCGATGTCGGTATTGCTGGAGGACGCTCCGGGATACGCGTCGGTGTCGGAGAACATGGAAATCTCAATGTGTTATGAGAACACTTTTGAGTTGCTGGATCGATCATCCATGCATGTCGACGATGTGTTTGCATATGCCGTGGCTCGAGAGATCAATGACCACGATGACATCGAACCACGCTCCGTCAGTGAATGTGAACGTAGAGCAGATTGGCCTAAATGGAAAGAAGCTATCCAGGCAGAATTGAATTCCCTAACAAAGAGACAGGTATTTGGGCCGGTTGTGCTTACCCCGCCAAGTGTAAAGCCTTTGGGACATAAATGGGTCTTTGTTAGAAAGCGTAATGAGAAGAACGAGGTCCTTCGGTATAAGGCTCGCCTTGTGGCACAAGGTTTCTCACAACGCCCTGGAATAGACTACGAGGAGACATATTCTCCCGTAATGGACATCATAACTTTCCGCTACTTAGTCAGTTTGGTAGTGTCCGAAAAACTTGACATGCAGCTCATGGATGTGGTTACTGCGTATCTATATGGGGACATAGATTCAAAGACATACATGAAATTACCTGATAGTTTTTCAGTGCCTAAGTCAAGTGACTCTAGACCACGGAGTGCGTATGCTATAAGGCTGCAACGCTCACTTTATGGATTGAAGCAATCCGGACGGATGTGGTATACCCGTCTAAGTGACTACTTGATTAGGAAGGGTTACAAGAATGATGACTTATGCCCTTGCGTGTTCATAAAGAGAACGAGTTCCGGATTTGCAGTTGTAGCCGTTTATGTTGATGACATGAACTTGATCGGTACTCTTGATGAAATAAGAGAAACCGCGGCTCACTTGAGATCTGAGTTTGAGATGAAAGACTTAGGGAAGACGCGGTTCTGCCTAGGCCTTGAGCTAGAGCATCGAGCCAGCGGGATATTGATTCACCAATCTGCATATGTCCAAAAGATGCTGAGGCATTTTGATATGGATAAGTTGCATCCGGTGAGTACCCCCATGGTCGGTCGAAGTTTGGATGTTCACAAGGATCCATTCCGTCATAAGGAGGATGAGGAGGAAGTACTTGGAGCAGAGGTCCCTTACCTTAGTGCAATAGATGCGTTATTATACTTGGCTCAGTGCACTCGACCAGACATTGCTTTCTCTGTGAACTTGTTAGTAAGATATAGTTCTGCACCAACGCAACGTCATTGGACAGGTATCAAGACCATCTTCCGGTACCTTAGAGGGACAATTGACATGGGTTTGTTCTTTCCCTATTGTGACTCAAGACGGGCCGCAGCCGTGCCTGCCATCCCTGAGAGTCTCGGCACCTCTCGGCCCCAGGACCGAGGTGTATCCGCCACCGCCGTAGGCGCTACAGCCAAGCATCCCTTCTCCTATGCTCACGGCTCCGCCATGACTTCCTACGCCGAGACACCAAACAATATGTTGGTTGGTTTCGCGGATGCAGGATACTTGTCAGATCCACACAAAGGAAGGTCACAAACTGGTTATGTGTTCACCATTAGGAATACGGCGATATCATGGAGGTCTACCAAACAAACTCTAGTGGCGACGTCTTCAAATCATGCAGAGATCATAGCCCTTCATGAGGCCGTGCTTGAATGTGTATGGTTAAGGTCTGTCATCGGACATGTCAGAGGAACCTGCGGATTGAGCCATACCACCGAGAAATCTACATGCATTTATGAGGACAATGCAGCCTGCATTGAGCAGATGAAGCTAGGTTACATCAAAGGTGACAACGCAAAGCACATCTCTATGAAGTTTTTCTACAACCAGCAACAACAAGCGCTCCTCAACATTCAAGTAAATCAAGTGAGTTCAGAGGCTAACGTTGCGGACCTGTTCACGAAGTCTCTGCCTAAGTCTACTTTCGAGAAGCATGTGAAGAGCATTGGATTGCGCAAGCTGTCAAGCCTATCCGACTGAGTTATACATCAGGGGGAGCCTCACATGATGACGTTTCTCGTGAAAGTAGCATGGTGCGTTGTACTCTTTTTCCTTCGACCAAGGTTCAGTTTTTCCCACAGGGTTTTTGTTTACTTGGCAAGGTTTTAATGAGGCAACACTGGAAGCACCATCTAGCATCAAGACGGGCGGCACAAGGGGGAGTGTTGAAAGGCATTTGACATATGTGTGCCTTGGTCTATGCTAGTTAGAATGAGATTCATATTCCATGGTAGGATGGGATTCATGTTCCCTAGTAGTGATAGAATATCTACTTGTTTTCCATGTATGATTATGAAAGACCCTATATATAAGGGGCTCTTATTAATGAAAGTGTAGACACAATTTTCCTTTGAATTAATTCTCCCAAATCATTATGAACGTTTTTGTTTTATATAAATTTGGATTTTATAATTGACTAAACGGTTTAAAGTTTTACCTAACATCAAATTGATTCAAAATTTTACCATTTGCATATCTTCTTATAATAATCGTCTATAACGGTCATTTAGTCCAAAATCGATTCCGTTAATATATTTGCTTCATGAACGTGAGCATACAAACACATATGTTATAGCACTTTAGTCCACTTGCATACAACATTTTTAGAAATTCTATAAGCCATTTCACTTCAAATGGTAATTTATTGTCTTGGAGTTGTTGGAGTATTTTTTTTCACAAGAACGCACGCGTTTGTACTTGGAGAAACAGACTTATGAATATTATTTCACGATCGTTTCCGTTTTATAACTGTTTACAATTTTTAACAAGGAAATATGATGGTTTAATAAATCAATATAATCTTAATTGGGTTCATGTAAAAGTAAATTGACAATGAAATTGGTCTACTCATTACATTGACAACCCTCATTATATAGAGGTCGATTACAACGGTAATTACTCGCACATAATGTCGATATTCAATGCTTATAACAATGTACATAATGGTTTATATCACTAATTGAGCTGGTACATCTATTGATCAATTATTTCCTAATATACTCTTAATCAGTTACTTTGACGAAGACACACATAAGGTATTTTCCTTCAACAGTTCAATATTTTTTTCTATATCATTACACATCTTCTTAAACACCTACTTGTAGTAATTTATTTAATTATCTTTTAATTTTTTATGGTAAATTTTCACGATTTTAGAAAAAAATAGCTAAAATTCTATGGTATCATTAATTAAGTCAAAAACAGGTTTTTGATAGCCCATTCCAATGAAAAAAAGAATCTCATAGTCCATTCCAATGATTCTCAAGTAAAAGACATATACCATTGCTTATCTCTTCTTTCTCCACTCTGACCGATCTAGAACTCTCTCTCTCTCGGTTCGCTTCATCTCCATTGCCTACATCGATCACCAACTAGACTGGTTCACCTCGTTCACCACGCTGGCCAAATCATCAACCTCCAGGGTCGTCTTTGCAACCCAGCGACGTCCACGACTCCACCGGACTGCATTCCAGCACCGTCGCTCTGTCATCCATCTCCGGATTCTCTTTCCTCTCCCTCTACTTTCAGTTTCCATCGTCGATCTGCCTTCCATCACTGCTCGCAGCATCGAGCCGAGGAGGTTCGAGTTGGAGACGTCGTCGTGGCCAGATGGAAGCATATCTTGTCAACATCGACCTTCTCCTTCCCCCTTCAAACATCGTCGTGGCTAGATCGAAGCATGTCTGGACTGTCGTCAGTGTTTTGGACGAGATTCGGGGGCAAGGTTCACAATGACTACTATGGTGCCTTCAGTCCAGCGTCTGGCGAGGACGTGGTCGTGGTAAAAGGTGAAGTCGCCGACAGCGTCGGCGGAGTAGCTGGTGCATGTGTCGTTGGCGATGTTGGAGATTTTATTACAGATAGTAATTTTTTTTCACAAACTTTATTACCCTTAATAAGATGTTATTACCTTCTATTTATTATGTATAGCAAGATTTTATCTTTATTGTTCTTTAAAACGAAATTTATTAGGGTTAGTAAATTATTTCCCAAAATTTATTACTTTCAATAATATGCTTATTACTTTCTAAAAATCGATTATTACCTTCTATTTATCATGTGTGGTTGTTTTGGTAAGATTTTATCTTTATTGTTGTTTAAAACGAAATTTATTGGGGCTAGTAAAATATTTCACAATATTTATTGCCTTCAATAAAACGTTTGTTTAACACCTATAAATTGATTTGGGAATGTTCTGGTGAGGTTTCATTTATCTTGTCCCCGGATGAAAAGTTTATTGACCTTAAGAAGAAATTTACTTCCAGTAAACATGTTTCTCAACATTACTTCCCTCAGTAAAACTTCCAGCAAAGTTCCAGTATGGTTCCTGTAAGGTTTGGTGACATTTTTAAAAAATTCTGACGATATTCCGGCGACTATTTCGGTGACCGGTAAAATTCTGGTAACCGATGACCAGAGTCCGGTGACCGATGTTCGGAGTTCGATGACCGGCGACCGGAGCCGACGAGGTTCCGGCTGTCATGCCCGACCCAAGTTTACCTTTCTAAACCTGGGTTAGGACGTGCGGGACCCATCTCAAGAGAGATTTACTCAAAATCCCCCTTGAGAAAGGATAACCCTCTTTCCAAACCAAATTCAAACAGTCCAAACGGTACCGGAATAGACCTCATAACCGGAGGTTATCCTGATTCCCGCATTTGGATCTCAACCCAACTATTTAGAGAACCTAGGGGTTCTAATAATATTTGTGACTGTACCCGAATCCCGGCCAGGCTGCCTACGTACCCTGTCCTCAGGGATCAAGCCACACGTAGCTCTTATTTTTAATTAACGCCCTAACCGGGAAAATTATACTTATCAGTCGATCTACTAGTATGGATAGCAAACAACTATTGCGTATCCGGAGTTTAACCTCTTCGCTGAGGTATACACCGACCACTATCTATCGGGATTAACCCGAACAATCACCACATTCAAATGCAACAATCACACATAAAATATAACGTAAATAACAAATTCTCCAGGGCATAACTGTAATATCAATTGGAGGGTACCCTTGTAATTATCTTAAACTGTTAAGAGTAATATAATCAAATCTACCTCGATGGTAGTTTGTTAATTAAGCTGAGCTGTCAGGGCAGTATCATCTTTTTGGCCTTAAAGGAAGTTTTGTAAATAATCTGAACTACCAGGGGCATTTTAGGAAAAGCAATCATAGTGGCAGCCCCTGTAAATATACAAATCTGTCAGGGGTATTTACGGAATTTCTAATTTAATGGCAGTCTTGTAATTAATTAAAACTACCAAAGGCATTTTTGGGATTTCACATCCTAAGGGCAGCCATGTAATTACACAAACTACCAGGGTTAATTATGACTTTCTACCTCCACGGTAAAACGATAACATTTCAGATTTACCACGGTAAAAATCTGAGAATTTACTCCTATTTACCTAACCTCTCACCGGTCAGCAAACCAACCGGATTTCTACCCTAAAATTCGGCCATTCTTATACCCGAACCAAACAACCACAACAACAACAGTTAAATTCCTTACCTCTAAATCCGGACTCGAATTGATCTTCACACCCGAGGAGTGCCACCGTGACCTCCTCGGTCCTCCTTCCTCAAACCGCCCCTCCTTGCTCCGCTCCAGTTGCTAGGGGTGTCGACACAGTCCCTGGGTAATTCGAGAACTCGCCAAAACCCGAGAATTTGCTCGCTGGCGAGTCCTCATCAAAAACCCAGAAAAATCGAACGATGGAGGAAATGGGGTTTTTAGAACTCGATCCCAAATCGAATAACAAAGGCATGAAATGGAAGGAAAAGAAGAGAGGAGTCGAATCATACCCTTCACGCGTCGTCCACTCGCCTGAACGGTGAGTTTTCGCTGGAAAACCGCTCGTACTCAATCCTCCGATCTCCACCGATTTCCACTGTCTAGGTTCTTGAATAACTAGGCTATGACGAGGAGGGAAAGAGGAGTCGATAGGTGGTGTCGGTGAGAGGAGACACGCGGCGGCGCGGCGTGATCGAGACAGTCTCCATCGAGGAGAGAGAGAGAGAAACAAGAGAGAGGAGGAGAGAGAAAGTGCCGGTCTCCCCTATATATATAAAATCCAACGGTCCTGATTTGATTTTCACTATCAACGGCCCAGATCCTCTATGAAAAAGTTACTCTGAATAGTAATTAGGTACTTTATCATTTACTATTTATCGTACAATAACTATACATATTCTCGAATAACTTTTACATACGAATTCTGATTAATCCATAGGACATACCCACGTTTTCCCGAAGGAAACTTCCTCAAATTCTCGACTTATCGCAAAGTCATCTTTTTACGATAAAACAATTAACATTTATTACTTCTGTAAATTGGATAAATTCATACTAAACAGCTCATAGCTCCGAAAAATATTCCGATCATACCGGAGGACTCGTATTAACATAATCTACCCCTCAGGACCTTAATTCTATTTTCCCCCAGAACCGAGAATATCCCGATAATAAACTAGAATATTAATTTTGGGAAATTTACAGCGCGATTGCAACCCTCTGTAACCCGTCTAATCCCGGTAAAAAGGTAAATTTCAGGACGGGGTGTTGCACCAGCCATGTATTCTCTCTTTTCTATTTTCTCTCTAAACATGTTTAAGGGTTGAGGGTAAAATGAGATTAAAATAATATAGCTCTCTTTATTCTAGGATATTTGATATATATGTGTGTCTTGGTCCATGCCTTGTATACAGGCTTTATGTAGTAAACCATGTTGTAATAGGGTTTTACACATATCCATGTAAGAGGCCCATTGACCCATGTAATAGCCCAAGAGGCTCATGTATTTCCTTATATAAAGGGGCTTCATTCGATCAATAAGATAAGGAGAATTCATTCCCTCAATATGATTCTACAACACGTTATCATGCACTTAGCTCTAAACCCCAAAAAGAGCAAGTAGGCTACCGAAAAAAAAAAGGAAAATTTTGTCGCGCGCACGCCTGTGCACTACCGCGCGCACCGCTGGGCACCACCGTGCACTGCCACGCGCACCGCTGGGCACCAAAGGGCACCACCGTGCATTGCCGCGCACCACTGCTGCGCACCTTCTGGGCACCGCTGCGCACCTCCTGGGCACCGCTGCGCACACCACCTGGGCACCGCTGAGCACCCCTCAGGGCACCACTGCACATATATTCAAGCAACCGGTTCGGGCAGTTTCGGAACTCCGATTTCAGTGAAATTTGAAGAGGTTATGCACAAGGATGTTCAGATCCTTCAGACAAAAGGACACCCCAGAGCCGGAGTAAAAGTGGGTGAACCGGTCCTCCCAATGACTTCAACGCGCATAAGAATCACTTTTCTTTGAGAAAAACGGGTTGTATTCCTAATTTCTCTTTGAATCCTTCATATGGTTGATGTTTTTCAATGATTTGCTACTGTTTTATGACAAGATTAACAAACCATATGATTTTCATGTGTTTCATGGCCTTCACATGCGACAATTCATTATTGAATTGCGCGAACGATCGCCGAACGCGTATGGACTTGAGCACGGAAGCATGGAATAGCTTATATAAATGCAGTTTATTTGGCAGACTAACAAGTACGCTTTACTTTTTGAGTAATTTCAAAGTTCAATAACCTCAGGGAGGATAAAATCTGTTCCTCCATTCTCCATCCCCATTCTATGCTTGGGATGTTTGTCTTTGCAGGTTATTATGAAAATCCTAAAAAACATGTGCATTTGGCTACCGGCACCACTAGCCCACATGCTGGTCGCTGTGCGCTGCTGCCGAGCACTGTGCTCTGGCGCGTGCACAGCTGCCGAGCGTTGTGCCTAACACACGTGCGTTGCTGCCGAGTGATGTGCTTTGGCGCGCGCACCTATTGACCGTTGTGTTGCCGTATGAACCTACTGACTGTTGTGCTGCCGCGTGCATCTGCTGAGCACTGTTGTAAGGGTCTGCCCCTGTGCGCTTGCATGCTACTGCCAGGGCTTGCCCCTGTCCACGCGTGCGCTGCTGCCGGGCACCGTATGTGCACCTGCCCCTGTGCGCGTGCACACTGCTGCCAGGGCACTGTATGTGCACCAGCTTAGGTGCTGCCGAGCACTACTGCCGGGCACCGAATGTGCACACGTGTGCTGCTGCCAGACACTATATGTGCACATGGGTACCAGCTGCCGAAGCCTTGCACACTAATTGCTATGCACTGTCGAGTGCTGACTGCCGATTGCTACCGAGCGCTGCCTAGGGCAGCTGCCGAGCACTGTCAAGCACTAGCTGCCGAGTGACAAGCACTAGTTGCAGTGCACCATGCACCGAAGATGCTTTTAGGTCCACGTTATGTGGTATCCAACGTTGGTTTGTGTTATGCTATTAAAGAGAGTTTGGAATTGGAGAATTATCTCATTCCTTGAACCCACGTTGTGTTTGATCAACGTTAGCACATTTCTCCGTGTAGAAGTCCTGTTGAGAATATGTTAGGAGAATCAGCTACCGGTGTAGGATGCCCAACGTCTAGCTGCAAAGCATCACCGCCACGCTGCAGAGCGCAGGCTGCCCAGCTGCTAGCTGTAGTGCGCCTAGTGCCTAGCTATAGAGGACCAGTGCTGCATAGCTGCCGAGTGCTGGTTTCCAACCACTGAGCACCCAGCTGCCGAGCATGACATAGATTTTGCTCGAGATTTAGCCAATGCTTCCTACGCTGCACCTCCAACCTATAAAGCGAGATGAACACCCTCGAGTCTCCATAGTTTGGTTTTGTATGCATGAGTGAGGAAATTTGCCGCTCTCTTACATATTGACCCTTAGATGCCGCTCTAAGTCCCAAACGGAGATTAGAAACTGAGCAACACTATTTTATGCTAAAGGCATGCTGATTGAGCGTTGTCTAGGAGCTAATGAGCGTTACACAAGCTGCTGGCATGGTTGCCGAGCTGCCGTGCACGCTGCTGAGCCCATGTGCACCTAGCTACCAGCTGTCGATAGTCATATGCCTATTGCCACCCAATGTGCCTGTTGCTAACCCTGTATGCTACCTACTGCCCCTTGATTGTTTTTGCTCCAATTGTGTGTCAGTTACCGACCCTGTGTGTCAGTTACTTCATGTTGTGTGAGGAATGCCATCATCTTTTTTGTCAGATGTCGATAGTTATGTGTTTTTTGTTTTGTGCTCTACACATGAACTATCGTTCACTGTGCATTAGGTGTTGAGCACTAAGCACCATATGTTAGCATTGAACACAAGGAACCGTGCACTGATCACCAATGGTTGTGCATTTACATCACGGACAAGCACTAAGTGAGCTACATAGCACAGAACACTCGAGGACGTGCACAGGACACCGACTACCGAGCACTGAGCACCAGGGCCAAGCTCTATGCACCTCATGCTGTGCACTTGAGATAAGCTGCCGAGCTCCCCCCATTGCCCCATAACGTGCACCATGGGCGCCAGCGGTTGTGCAGCCACCGAATGTTATCGAGTGCTCGATGCACCGATATATGTGTGGCTCCTCATGCACTACCAAATGTTGCCAAGTGCTTAATGCAATGACATATGTGTAGATGCAATGCGCTGCCAAATGTTACCAAGTGCCTAGTGCATTGGCATACGTGCAAGCTGCAAATGCGGGCGACCAAAAAACAAAAACAGTGAATCTGCCACTTTCTGAATAGCAACTTCCGAAGAGCACTTTCTGAATAGCAACTTCCGAAGAGCTTTCTGAACAGCTCCTGATGAACTAGAACGCAAACCATATATCACTGGAAAGCTACATCTGTCTAGTTTCCAACGGTTTTCGCGGTTTGTTCATATCCATTCTAACGAAGGAGTTATGACTGTTTGAGTGAGCAAAGGTCATGCTGCCAGGAATTCTGCAATGCACAAGGTTGCCTTCGGTGTTTATGTCTCTTTCTCACGTATCTACCTTGTTCGATAGGTATGTTATGTGAAGAAATTGAGTGTCTTGCAGACGGTGGGACTACCCACACAATCCTGAGCAAAAGAATGAATGCATACAAATAAACGCACAAAAGGGTGTACGGAACATCAAATGGATGCCTCTGACATTTGACGTCATGAAGGGCTCTTTGATTTTCTCCAAACGAAATGAGACCTCGATGAAATCGTTGGTTCGATAAGTGTATTCACACTATGACATGATCATGCACAGCCTTATGAAGGTATGCCGATGTTCGTGGTTTAGTCTTCACCTAACAGCAGATTTTCCATCATCGGATGACGTGGTTAACCTCAACAAAGGTTACCTACTCCCTTGATTTTGGATCCCCCCATGTTGCTGTTAGCAAATGTCGTCCTTCATGGACGTTGAAGAATTGTAATGCCATATGTACGCTTTACTTTTGGGTCGAGGATAACTCCTGCGATGCCACTTTAAAGTTGAAAGCTTCATCATGTCAAAATCTACGACCACAGTAAGTTGAAACTACTGTGTGGTAACTTCGTCAGAGTTTTTTGAATGGCTCCAGATGAACTAGAAGCCCTATTTTATATTATTGGAAAGCTATGTAAGCCTATTTTCCTGTGATTTAAGCGGCTCGTTCATAGCTGTCCCGACGAAAGAGTTATGACAGTTTAAGTGCGTACAAGTCATGCTACCAGATTGCAGACTGTATCCTACTGTCCCTTAACTTTGTCAGAGCCCCCAAATCAACCCTAGATGAACTGGAATCCGCACTTTATATTATTGGAAAGCTATGTGAATTTAGTTTCCAATGGTTCAAGCGGTTTGTTCATATCCATCCAGACGAGAGAGTTATGGCCGTTGTAGTGAGTATAAGTCATACTGCACGAAAACTGCATACTCTTCGCAGATTGTGAATCCTTTTTGTGACTAAGTTTGATCTGATCTTCACCATCTTTTATGACATGGTTGAATCAATTCTTGATGCCTTTGGCTCGATGATCCAAGTCACAAATGTCCTCCTTATGGTGAGAGAGACAATCGAACATTGAAGTGTGTTATGAACATACACACCAACGATTAGCATGATGAGAATGATTAAAACTTTTGTGTATACTATTCATGAGTGCCGATTGATAGCATCATGGAGAAGAGCATGAGTCTTAAGGTGTCGCCAATAAGTATATTTGGGGCAATTGACTCAGACAAGCTATGACATTTGGGTCATACCGGGTGAGATATGCGAGCCAGAATTGTTTATATTCTTGGGCATCCATTCCCTGACAACAACGAACTATGCCATGATTGTATGTTGTGTTTGTGCGCCTACATGATGTCCTCGGCAGCCGCACAGTACTCATGTTTTCGTTATGTAACGCTTGTTCTGTAGCTAAGTAAGGTAAAAGATCCTCTTATGCTATGCCACACAAGATGTCTTTCTTATTGAAAATCCAAAGAGAGATTATGTAGACCGATGCAACCAACGTATGAATACCGTATATGCTTTTATGATGTTGGTTGAAGGTCTAACACACTGGTCATGTGTTGCACCATCGTCTACCACATGCTGCTTATGTATCTATGGGCTCACTATCCATCCCTGAAGAGGGACATGCAGACATGTATTAATTCGTCCACGACTTACCATCATTGCATTGATGCACGACAGCTCGTAAGTGTGTGCTAGGATTGACACGCAGTTGTAATCCTTGAACTCGGCAGGATAGTAACGGATCTCCAAGCCTTGAGTTCCACAATGTGCCAAATTAGACTGCCACAGTGCCCAATGATGATGTGTCACATGAGATGAATATGTTCTAAGGTTGGATAGGAGTCATTTTATTGCTCTCCACCTTAAGATCCTTGACAGACGATCTCCTTAACCGCTACACTGCGGATTGTCACTTTGAGACTGTATTCCCGCCGTTAGGAGGAGATATGAACACCAGTGTTCAAGTGGGAACGACATGAATGTCGTGGTTGGTCACCACTAAGTCTCAACATGATCCCCATAGAACTACAGTGACGAGATCAATGCTGCATATGTCTGTAAGGAATGATGTCCTACCAAGAGGACATGGCTCGACCAGATTGAGGTGGTCTTGATGCCATGGCTCGGCCATATTGAGATGGTCTTAATGCCATCACCTTGTGTGGTGATATGAGGGCGCCATAATGTGGCAACATGGGGTCCTAGGCCTTGTGGCTCCCTGAAGGTTAGGTCGAGGCCCTTGGGTTCGATATACACTAGCACTGAGAGAGAAAGCGAGTTTGGCACTACTGGTCCATTGATCAGTGATACTCACTCCATCTCATGTTAGTCTGAATTATGACTATCGTTGGGGAACGCCTCAACGTCAAATTTCAATTCATAGAAAGAGATCTCTACAATGACTACACTAGTGTACATGAGGACGTGGGATGATGAGTTTATCAAACCACACGTTTGTTGATATGTCGACAAAGTGTATTGACTTAAAATGGGAAGATGCGACCCGGACAAAGGGATAGGTTCTTGGACAGGTGTTGCCGACACCGCAAGTGTAAACCCTATCAAGTAAACCTTTGTGAGTTAGCGTAGTGAGAACAAGAGTCTCAGACTCCCTTATGGCGCAAGGTTTCTCATAAACACGCACTGGGATCGACTACGATGAGATGTACTCTCGTAATGGATGTTATTGCACTCCACTACCTTGTCAGTTTGGTAGTTTCCCAATAACTGTACATGCAGCCCTATGATTATGATCATAGTGACGTCTCTATAGGATCACAGATATGCATGAAGATCTTAAATAGACTTCATAAGCCAAATCAAGTGGAGCTTGCGTTGACCAAGTGTTTTAGACGCATAGTACATGACTCCTTGATTTTGGATAGGATATGATGAATAATGCCATTGCGTATTGATTCCGGATGGTCGCAGTATATGCTGGATATCCGATGTTTAAATGAAAAGTATATTAGGAAAGACACAATGTCGTATTGAAATCGATCGATTGTGCATTGATGATGTATTTCCATCAATCGGCTTAGGTCCTCTGAAAAAGAGTTGAACCTTCATATGCTCCCATGATTAGTCAAGGTCTTTACTCCAATGTATAATAAAAAATTTAGGTGTAAAAAACATACATTTCCATGGGATACATCCAAGTATAGTATACTGGATCGGTAAGCAACAATTTCTCAGGTAGATAGATCATCAGGTGAGGCATGATGTCAAAAAAATTTAGAGAAAATATCCTCTCAAATTTACACATGATATAAATATTGTCCTCTTGAATTTCCCGGAAGTCAGATTTTGTCACTTCTCATGTACATAACTTCTGAAAGAATCTTGACAACACTACTAACTGCTCCACCACTTGACAGGGAAGGAACGGTCGAATGAAAACAGAGAAGAGACGTTATAGCAGAATATGACAGTCATGACTCTTTAACCCGTACATCTTATTGCCTCGAAAGTTTACACACCGGCTATATTTCATGCATAGCCTGAAGGATACTTCACAAAACTCATCCACCTGAAAATTACGTTCTTCTGGTCAGGCTTTACGGTGTAAGGAGTTTGAGGCATTTTTTCTTCCCTTCTTTCAACCACAGATGTCTTCGTATACCCATTTTTTAAAGATCAATGCGTGCCTTAGGACCGTCTTTCGTCTTCCCCTCTAAAATCAGCATTGTTCCCACCACACTGTCGCACACATTCTTTTTTATGTGCATCACATCTAGGTAGTGCATGATCAACAACTTACTCCAGTATGGGAGTTCCCAGAATATGTTCTTATGTGTCCAAAATTTGTACTTGTCCGGTCTTTCAGGTATTGCCGCTACAATATTAGGATGATTGCCGAACTGCCCAAAATCGTACTCATTAAGCACTGCTATAATTTCTTCCCCGTCCATCTTCTGGGACACACACCGTTTTCTACAGTCTTAACAAATGTCTTATCATCGAACCACCATTCGTGATCATCCGGAAAGAGAGTACGGTGAACCAATCTGCATATCTTGTTGCAATGACTACTGCTCTCCTCATCGCTAAAACACTCTAGACAAGCCTTGTATCCCCTAACAACGTTGCCCGTCAACATCCCACGGGCAGGAAAATCACTGATGGTACCAACAACCATGACATGCATCTAGAACATCTCGTGCATGTACTTGTCATAAGTGGGATGACCAACGTCCCAAAAAAACTTAAAATCTTCAATCAAGAGTCTCAAATACACATCGAGACACTTCCTTGGATAACCGGGCCTTGAAATCAACAAACTCAACATATTATATTCCTTCTTCATGCATATCCATAGAGGAAGGTTGTATGGTACCAAAATCACCGGCCATACACTATATTGAAGACTCATGTTGCCAAAAGGATTGAACCCGTCAGATGAGAGCCCGAGCCTAACATTTCGGACCTCTGACGCAAAATGAGGAAACTCCCTGTCTATATGCTTCCAAGCCTCCCCGTCAACAGGGTGTATAAGGGTATCTTCATCATACAATTCCCAATAAGCATGCCATCTCATAGCTTTGGCCGTGTGTGATGACATGTACAATCGCTCCAACCTATCATTCAAGGGAAATACTGAAGTACCTTCACAGGTTTCCTATTGTCTGTAGGTGTCAGCTTATACCTGTCACCCTGACATACCGGACATGCGTCAAGTCCACCAAGGTCATTCATTTCTAGATCTTTACCCCAGAAAAGAACACAATCATATCTGCATGCATGGATCTTGATGTAGGAAAGCCCAAGATCTTTCAGGATACATCGAGGCAGTGCACTATAGATAATCATCAACAGCCTTCACGGTAGATTTTGTCTCAACTTTAATCTTCATAACGTCCATCAGACTTTCAAGAACCGTCTTCTGACAACCGGGGTACATAGGGGTTTGTTGGAAAGCAAGTAGTTCGTTGTACTTGTCAATACCAGTAATGTTGACAACTCTAGGTAAGGGCTGCACCGGCTCAGACATATACTGTCATTCAGAGCATACACCGCTCTCATAAGGAAACATATCGTTAGATCGTTAGATGTACTGCCAGTCTCAGAAAATTGCCCATGATCATGCAGACCCTCTGATGATGTTTCACCGTGATATATCCAACATGTGTACTTCTCCCAAAACCCGTTACTTTTCAGGTGCTGCCAAACTTTGTCAATCACAAATCGATGCATATCGCTGCGACGTTGACATTTAGTGCATGGGCAATAGAAAATTGTATTCTCTTTAGTATTAGCCAGCACATATTCAATAAAACTAATAACTTCTTTACCATATCTTTTGTCTCATTTTGGAAGCGAAATTCAACTCTTATCCATATCCTAAAAAGATAACAATATATATATGTATAACTCTAATTAATTAATTAATTTTTTAAATCATTTAGTATTCTACAACAATTAATTAATAATTAACTCTAATAAATTAATTAATTTTTAAAATCATTTAGTATTCTACAACAATTAATTAATAGCAAATTAATAATTAACACATATATATATATATACATGCATATATATACTAATTACTAATTACATAACAATATTATATATCAATTAACATCAATCATAATCAACATATTAATCAATTCATACTATGCATCAACACAATATTATAATTAAATTAATATATATATATATATATATATATATATGCTACTACTTATTAATAACAACAACTTCATATATATTATCAAATCAAAATCGATCAACTCAATCACACTCAAAATCTAATAATTCAACTCAAATAAAAACTCAAAATCAATATTATTTAACTCAAATAAAACTCTTAAATCAACTCAAAATCAAGATATATACACATATACGTACCTATATATAGCTCCACAAACTAATTTTGAACTGATTTTGACGACACCCAAACTTTTTCTCCCGTTTTTTTTTTCAAATGAGCTGCTGTCTAGATCTGCAAATATAAAGACTTTTAGCCGACGAAATAAATAATTTCGTCGGCTAAACTTTTATAATTTCGTCGGCTATAGTTTACAAACTATAGCGGACAAAAAAAATATTTTAGCCGAAGAAAAAATATTTCGTCTGTTAAAAGTCCACTTTAGTCGACGAAGATTTAACTTAGCCGACGATTTTTTTAGTATGCTATAATGTTTATGCTGGTAGTGTATATCTTTTGAGATTGCTGTGATTACCCGAGTTTAGTTTGTTGAATTTGTTTGGTGAAGCGTAGATGAGATTGAGAAGCAGGATGACTCTTGGTGATGGGGTTGACCTATTTGAATATAAAAATGTTGGTTGGCTTGCAGGTAAAATTGTCTACTTTTAAAGGAGGTTATATTGTATTTTTAATATTATTTTCTTTCAGATGTGGTTTGTGTAGAATTCATCTCAGATTTCGAAGAGAAATCTAAGATGGGTCTTGACAATATTCATGTCCCATTGGGTCAATAATTCACGATCCATAACCTGAAAATTCCGGAAGAAGCGAAATCTTTAATTTAGGCAAAGACATCATGGAGGCTAGATACATTGTCTTACTACGAGCTCTTTAATTAATTGGCACCACGAATACAGCATCAGCCGGCCGGAGACTCAAGATGGCATGTTTGTTATTGTTACAAAAACTGAATAATGAAAAGAAACTAGAGGAACTTGAAACTACTGTATGCTCCAACTTCCAAGACAGTATATAACAACCTAAATAATATATATTTAGGTTCGGATATGATCAAATGTTGACTTCATGTAGTTCTTGCCGCTTTGCTGAAGTTGGATGTATTCCTTGTAGTTCATTGCAAGGTACTTTGGAGCTTGACCTTCTCTTTCACACAACTCTGGTGCTGGTGCGATGATTGTATCTACTGATGGCCCATGTGGTATGGCTATCGATATCCTTGTAGCTTTGTTGTTCACGGTTGCGCGATGCATCACACTCTTGTACTTACCGTTTGTAAGAATCTGCAGAAATGATGCAGATTAAATTAGATTCAAAAGATCTGTGACTAGACGTTCAGAAGTATAAGATAGAAAATTTCAGATAGTATGTACCTGCATTTGGTCTGCAAGGTTAACAAAGAAACCATTCTTAGGGCCATCGACGGTGAGCCATTTTCCATTGTGCTCAACTTGGAGACCATTCATCTCATTCTGGATGAGAAGGGTGACGAGACCATGATCGGTATGATGGGGTATACCAATGGCATGTTCAGGCTCAGGGCAAGGTGGGTAGTAGTTCCCGGCTAGCATCTGTAGGCCGCGATCCATGTTCATTTTGTTATAAATGTAATCCGGCTCCAACCCCAAGCTTTCCGATATCGCTCTTGTTATTTCCAGTGCCACTTCTCGGCTTCTTTGGCTAAACTCCAGTGAAACCTCACTAAAGCTAGCCGGTTTGTAGAGGGAGTAGAACTCGGGATGTGTTCGGACCTTAAAGAAGTCCCTCCATAAAAGTACTTTGTCCAATGCAAGATTATAGCTTGTTCCATACTTGAACATCTCAAGCACATCATTTCCTGACTTAAACTCCTTCTTCTCCTCATCTGGAAGACTGAAGAATCCATGGCATGCATCAATCATCTCCTTCATCAGGCTCTCTGGTACTCCATGGTTAATTGCCTGTAATCAAGTGAACCAATTAGCATCATATTCGTAACTGATAGAGCTTAACATAGATAACAAGAAACCAAAGCAAAGCAAAGCAAACATTAGTTAACATACGATGAAGAAGCCCCATTCTTCACAAATTTTGACAAGATCCTGGATGATCTTTGTGCGCTCATCGGGAGAACCAGAGGTGAGAAGAGCCATATCAACAATGGGAATGGCAAACTCAGGGTCAGTAGGATCAGCTTCATCATTGGGGTTGATGTTGAAGGCATATGCCGAAGGCACAGAGTTGAGAGCTTGTGACTCAGCTAGTGATTTGATGCTCGAGACATTTGAGTTATCCAGGGCTTGAGCAACCGCAGCCATCTTAATTCAGAGAAGAGTACTGTTGATACAAGAGACTGCGGGAAGAATATGGTGAGAGAGAGAGATAGTGAAACTAGGAGTAGGAGAGAGAGCTCTGTGTTGAATTGTTATAGGTTATGACCAAAGGAATTATGGTTTCAATTTATAGGCACTCCGCAAAGGAATTTTGTGCACGTTGTTGATTATTTATGTGAAAATTAAGAATAGAAATTCCAAGTCATGCAATGCATTGGTAAGTAGTTTAACAGCGGCGCGCGCCTACCATATAGGACCAAGCATCTTCAAGAGAAGAGCCCCTGGTTTTTGAGGTTCCTACTTCAGGACAACATGTTTTATTTTCCAAAAGCACGTTTTTATGGAATATGTATCCTTCCTAGCAAATCTGTGCAGACACTTTAAGTTTGAGGGGGTGTTAGCCATGGAGGAAGACATTGATGACTATTTCTAGTAGATAAAGAGCATTGCAGACAATTTGACGGCTATTGACAAACATGTTGCATCTGAAAATCTGGTTAGTGCTGGACTATATATATATATATATATATTAAATAGTATTCATCTATTTAGTGACTGATTAAAAAATTATGGTCACTGTTGGATTTAGAGAATAAATCCAACAGTGAAAAGAATTATTTTAAGTAAAACTGTTTTGTTTTCCAACACAAATTTCAGGGTTGTTCAACTCTGTAGTTCGAAACTGTTAGTCCTTGTTCCTAGTCCAAGTCCAAATGTAGTTTATCACCAATGTTCAAACTAATATATTTAATCCCCGGCCATTGATCCTTTAAAATATCTGGTTTTGAGGAACTCGGTTGTTTGTGAAGAAGATATAACATAGATGAACACATTAGTCTTTTAAATCCAGAGCTGTGACATTATATATACATTGACATGCATGCGAAATGTAATTGATAAACTGGCCATTCCATAACGGTTTTGTTAATTGCATGAAAGACAATATAACCATATTAACTGCTTGCTGATTTCTTCGAGTCAATGAAGTAAGCTAAAAAAATCTACAAAAGCTGAAGGAAGATGAAGCAAGACTCGATCAAGAAATATCAGAGGGTCGTGTCTTTGAAATTCATCCTTCCATCTAGAAGAGTCTAAAAATATCATATATATATCAAAGTTGATGATATGCACGAGAAGAAGCTCCACCGATACAGCCAAAAATATTAGTGTTTTTGTTATCAGCACACGTTACTAAAAATATGTAAGTTCTTTACATTAGACGTATTTCACTATACTAATCATATCTTATTTCACATGAGTATCGAAAATTTTGCTTCCCCTATACAATTGGTTCACAAAGACTAACACTTGCAAATAACCTACTAAACAAGTTATACCATATTAGTAGACATATTATGGTTTCTAACACTGAAATTTATAAAATCAAAATTTGTCCGTTCAATTTTGTCAGTATACTTAAATACGACTATGGAACAAATTTCACCTATTTTTGACAATGTTTAGAACTTGATCAATGCGCTCAACCTTAATATGATATCACTTATTACACGAAAACGCTATTATTTACCCTTTATGTTTTATTTTGATCGATACTTCATCTCATAGCCTCAAGTATGAATGAGAAGTAATGCTTCGATGTAAAAATATTGAACAATTTACATCCCAATGATATGGCTCCCTATAGGGAATCATAAGAATAAATAATGTTGACTGATTTGATCAAGACCCAAACGTTACATACAATATGTAATTTTTCTACCATAGTTATTTTTCATCATATTTATCATATCCTATTTAATAATATTTTCAGAAATTTTGCATACTCTATACGGTTGGTTCATAAATATGTACACTTGTATATAATTAACCTACTAAACAAGTTACAACATATTAGTATGCACGTTACGGTGTCAATGACTATATTTTCAAAAAATTTGCTTCCTCTATTGTTTCGTTATATTTAGAAAATATCTTTGTTGTAAAGTTTAGTAATACCGAAAACCGAAATACCGAATTTGGTAAGATTTATCTCATACCGAAAAAGTTGGTTGGTTTTTGGTAGTCATATTTCATTACTGAAAGCTTTGGTTTTGAAGTTGGTAACACCATTACCGATTCGAACCGACAGAATGAAAGGTCTAGTCACAAACAAGCTTTGTGAAGAATGAATGTTTCCTGGTCTACTTGGGAAAACTAAGTGCAAATCAACCTAGTTTAAAGGCCTAGTTGATTTTACTGCAGTAATCTTTTAGTAAAATCAGGTATGAACTACAATGATAAAAGGTATTTTTTTATCTTAGTTAATCTAATAGATTGATAGAGATATTGACTGAGTTTATAAGGAAATATAGATATTGAAATCATATCTCTTAGCGTGATTAAACCAAATCTGTTGCAAAATCATATATGTTGTTAATCTAAAGGGTTTTGCAGCGCTAATCTTCTGTGCAGATCTTCAGTCGAAAATAAAGGAGATTCAATTAAGGATGAGATCTCATCTTCCTCTATATATACATTCCCAACTCATTTGGAGAAGTGGAGTTCTCCGGCTATATTACGTTTTATGGGCTACAGTATTTTGTGGGTTCAAATTAAAGACCAGAACTCAAGATTGTCATTTGTTTATCCCTCACTATGTTCTTCATTCCTTAGTGATCTGGATCAGTGTTGAGGATGTGTTAAAAGAGAACTTGGTATCTTCTATTTCAGTTTGTTTATGAGTATATTAGGGATCTCAGTTGTAATAGATTAAGCTAGTATTGAAACTAGTAAAGTGATAGATCATTGCTTGATAACTGTAACTGATTACTCATAGTGGATTGATTCTAGTGTGAACTATTTTAAAAGTGTTGTAGTGATGTTTCTTTAAGGGAGGTTTACACTGTAATAAACAAATCTTGTGTTCAGCTTCTCTCTTGCAAATTGTTTTGTTAAGAATATTGAAAAAAGCACATGTCCTAATATATTTTCATTTGGTACAAGAGCAGGTACTAGTTTACTAGTAAGATTATGTTCAAACATGGACCTGTCAAAATCAAATGGTTCAATTAATTGTCACGCCCCGACCCAAGATTTACCTCTCTAACCCTGGGTTAAGACGTGCGGGACCCAACACAAGAGAGATTTACTCGAAATCCCCCTTGAGCTAGGATAACCCTATTCAAACAGTCCAAGCGGTGCCGGAATAGACCTCAAACCGGAGGTTATCCCGATTCCCACATTTGAATCTCAAATGTGCCATTTAAAGAACCTAGGGGTTCTAATAATATTTGTGACTGCACCCGAATCCCGGTCAGGCTGCCTACGTACCCTATCTTCAGGGATCAAGCCACACGTAGCTCTTGTATTAACTAACACCCTAACCGGGCGAATCCCGCTATTCTATTTATCGGTTGCTTTCTAAATGAGGATAGCATACACCTAACGCATATCCTGAGTTAACCTCTCAAATGGGGTATCCACCGACCAACTAATCCTCGGGATTAAACCGAACATTCTACCATTCATAACAATAACAACCATACACGACAAGACAGATAAAAACGGCAATCACACGATTATAAATAACCATCACGCATAACTATAAAACATAGTGGCATCCACGTAAATAAACCAAACCATGGGCATTTAAGATAATTCCTCCTACTTGGCATCCCTGAAAATAACTATAATTACCAGGGGTATTTGTGGAATTACCACCTCAATGGCATTCCTGTAATTAGTCCAAAACTGTCAGGGGCAACATGGACATTCTAGTCTTATTGGTAGTTTCGTAATTAATCTGAACTACTAGGGGCCTTTTAGGAATTTCAGCCTTAGTGGCAGCCCCTGTAAATATACAAAACAGCTAGGGGTAGTATTGGAATTCCAGCTCTAGTGGCAGTCCGGTAATAACCTTAACCTACCCGGGGTATTACTGGGATTTAACCACGATGGCACCCCTGTAATTACCCTAAACTGCCAGGGGCAGCTCCGTCCTTTTACACTCACGGTAACTGGTAAAAATACCAGATCTACCGCGGTTAAAACCCAAGAATTTACCCTTTAAACACCCCAACCTGTCCGATCTGTCTACCGGCCGATTTCAGGCTTCATTCTACCCCTTCTTCCCTCTCCTCTCCAATCAACAACAAACCAACAACAAATTGAACAATTTCCAAACATTAACCGAGGCTAGAAACTCACTGGGGAATTGAATACTCGCTTGGAAGCCTGAGCCCTCATTCGATCAAACCTTCTTCCTCAACGCTCCTCTGACTAACTTGAGGCGATGAGGAGGATCCTGAGATCGAGAGGAAACTCCTGTTATGGTGGAACGCCAAACTCGACTGGTCGACGGAGGAACGAGTCGAGCTCCGTCGCTACTCACTGTGCCCACACAATCACCCCGAAACCAATCTCCCCTGCAGAGGCTACAAGGGTTCGTGGGTAGAGGAGGGGAGGTGTGGTGAGGGTGGTGGCTCGACGTCTGGTGGTAGGAGACGACGCAGAGTCGCCTGGGCGAGCTGAGACAGAGAGAGAGAGAGAAGAGAAAAGAAACAGGAAGAGAGAGAGAGCGAAAACCGAGAGAAAAATCCCCCCCCCACCGGTCAACACATATATATAAATAAACCGACGGCCCAGATTTGATTTCACAAATCCAATGGTCCAGATCTACCAATAAATAGTTACTGTGAATAGTAAAAAGATATTTTTCTATTTACTTTTACTGCACGGTAACAACACTTTATCCTGCGTAACTTTCACCTACGAACTCCGATTAATTCCTAGGGCATACCCACGAGTTCGTATCAACGTCCTCTACATCTTTCCCGAAGGAAACTTCCTCAAATTCTCGACTTAACGCAAAGTCCCCTTTTTCTACGGTAAAGTAACTTAACATTTGTTACATCCGTAAATTGGATAATTCGTAACTAACAACTCGTAGCTCCGGAAAATCTTCCGGACATACCGGGAAACTCGTAATAACATAATCTACCCCTTGAGACATAAATTCTAATTTCCCACAGAACCGCGAATATCTCAATATTAATTTAGGGAAAATTAACAGTGCGGTTACCATTATCTTTAACTCGTCTAATCCCGGTAAAAAATGTTAATTTCGGGACGGGGTGTTACATTAATAATCCACCACATTTCGGTGGAGGTTGCAACAATCTGCTTCTTGGAAGATCTATATGAAAACCTTTCTATTTTTTGTAGATTAATTACTATAGACAATTATCAAAGAAAGGTATGCAGGTCTAGTTGTAACAAATGAGAAATCATCAATTGTGTCTTTAAAACCAAGAAAAGACTGGAGCTAAGAAGAGGTGAATCTAAAAAAAGCAGATCACAAAGTAAGACATTGTATATTTGTTCTCTTATCAAATAAAGAGTGCATCCGTATTGAACATTGTGAAACTGTAAAGGAAGCGTGGGATATATTAGAAGCAACCTATGAAGGAAACGAGAAGGTAAATTCTCAAAAACTTTAACAAATAACCTTTGAGTTTGAAACCATGGTTCTTAAAGAAGATGAATTTGCTGAAGATTTTTATAAAAGAGTTATGAAAATTGCAGGTCAATGTAAAGATCTAGGAGAGAAAATATATGAGAATACAATTGTGATGAAAATTCTCAAGGGTCTACCTAAAAGTTACCAAAGTAAGGTTATAAGCATAGATGATACCTAGGGCTGGCTCCGGTCCACTTCGGTTCGGTTTATACCTCAAATCACGAACCAAACCAATGTTATACTTCAGTCCGGTTCGGTTTTTTACTATTCAAGAGGCTAAACCGCAAACCAAACCACACCTACGGTTCGGTTTTTTTTTTCAAATTGATAATTTTTCTTTTCATTATCATTATAGTGAAAAATGGTTATGGTTCACAAAGTTGCACATTTATTTACAACTACTACTAAACAAATTATACAACATTAGTAAGCAAATTGTGATTCCGATAACTAAAACTCACAAATAAAAATTCAACCGTCAGATATGATCATTATGACAAAATATGTATTTGGTAAAAAAATTAAACTGTATCCGACAAAGTTAAGGGCTCGATCGAAACGGTCAACCATAATCCATCTTTACTTATCACACGAAAACTCTCATATCTACCTTTATATGACTTAGTTTAGTCAAAAATTCCACATGAAAAACTCTCACGTAAGTGAAGCACAACCACCCATATAAAAATTTTGGGACATTTACCTTCTGACGATAGGGCTCCCAAATGGAATAATAAAGGTAAATAGGGTTGACCGTTACAATCGGCACCAAGACGTTACCTGAATTACGTGATTTTTTAACCATGGCCGTATTTCACCATTTAGAACACATCTTAATTCACGAGTTTTTTGATAATTTTGCTTCTATGTAGAGCTGGTTCAGAAAGTTGTGCATTTACTTAAAACCTAATAAACAAGTTATACAACATTAGTATGCATATTGTGATTCTGATGACTAAAAGTCAAAAATTAAAATTCGACTGTCAGATATGATCATTATGACGAAAGATGTCTGTGGAAAAAAATTCAACTGGATCCGACAAAGTTAAGGGCTCGATCGAAACGGTCAACCCTGATCCATCGTCACTTACCACACGGAAACACTCATATCTACCTCTATATTACGTATTTTTGTCAAACCTTCTACATGAAAAACACTCACGTAGATGAGACGCAACCGCCTATATAAAAATTTTGGGACATTTACCGTCTAACGATAGGGCTCCCCATAGGGAAAAATAATGGTAAATAGGGTTGACCGCTACTATCGGTACCCAAACGTTACCCGAATTACTTGATTTTTGAACCATGGCCATATTTCACCATTCTGAACACATCTTATTTCACGAGTTTTTTTGATGATTTTGCTTCTATGTAGAGTTGGTTCATAAAGTTGTGTATTTGTTTAAAACATAATAAACAAGTTATACAACATTAGTATGCATATTGTGATTCCGATTACCAAAAGTCAAAAATTAAAATTCGACCGTCAGATATGATCATTATGACGAAAGATGTCTATGGTAAAAAATTCAACTGGCTCCGAAAAAGTTAAGGGCTCAATCGAAACAGTCAACGCTAATCCATCGTCACCTATCACACGAAAGCACCCATATCTACCTCTATATTACGTATTTTTGTCAAACCTTCTACATGAAAAACACTCACGTAGATGAGACGCAACTGCCCATATAAAAATTTGGAGACATTTACCTTCCGACGATAGGGCTCCTCAAAGAGAATAATAATTGTAAATAGGGTTGACCGCTACTATCGGCACTGAGACATTGCCCGAATTACATGTTTTTTAAACCATAGCCGTATTTCACCATTCCTAACACATCTTATATTACGAGATTTTTGATAATTTTGCTTCCATAATTAAAGTCTTTTTCCTTCATACTACATAATTAAAGTCCTTTTAATTCATGAGTTTATTTATTTATTTATTTATGGTTTTCCGGTCCGGTTTCTACGGACCCCAAACCGAAAACCGGACCATACATACCCGGTTCGGTCTGGTTTTTGTTTTTTGGTTCGGTTTTTCTTCCGGTTCGGTTTTTTCGGTTTCGGTTTGGTTTTCAGTTCGGATTTTTTCGGTTTTCGGTTTCATATGGCCACCCCTAATGATACCTATAATTTGAACACTATAAAAATAGATGAACAAAGATGGTTCTACACTAATAAGAAATCGAAAGGTGTAGCCTTTAAAGCTGTTAAAAAGGAAAATTCTGAAGTTAATACTGATGGTTCTGACATTGCCCTTATTTCTAAACAACTTAAACAATTCTTGAAAAACAAGAACTCCACAGGAAGAAACTAAAGAAATTATGTGTCCAAAATTTTTTAAAACGCTGGGAGTGAAGGAAATTCAATTTTCAAGGACTGAAAATAAATTTAAACCAAAAATTACTCCTACTAGTCCTACTTGTTTTACCTGTAGTGGTGTTGGTCACATGTCTGCTGATTGTGGAAACAATAAGTATATAGCTGCAAATATGTCTCTAACAGCTACTTGGAGTAATGACGAAGATCAAAACATTACATTCATTGGCACTATTAGAGAATCTCTAAGTTCAAAATCTGAGTCTGATCTGGATGATAGAGAATATGAAGATGAGGCATATTATCACCTCAGCAAAATATACAATGCCTCACAAATAATGATCAAAAGAAACAAGTTTCTGGAAGCAGAATGTGATAGACTTCCTGATATGGAGTCAAAATTTGAAGATCTTTAACAATCCTGGAAGGTTGAAATATAAAATACTAAACAAAAGCAGTAAGGCTATGAAGCTGAAAAGAAACAAATTGAACATGAGATAAAGGACTTGCAAAGCTTTGACAAAAATATCTGGAAAATAGAAAAAGAAAATTTGATAACTGAGATAAACAAATTAAAAACTTTGAATTATAAGTTATATGCTGATAATGATATTTTGCAGGAAAAGCTAAAGAGATCAAATGAGAAATTTAAACTGTTCAAGATAAGCTTTGAGAAGGCATCTCAGATGCTCAATTTTGGAATGAAGTTTGATGATAAAATTGGTTTGGGATACATAGAATGAACTACTTCAAACACAAAATCTGTGCTACATTTCAAATCAGTGCAAGTCACAAAATTTGTACCTGACTCTACACCAGTAATGCAACAAGAAAAGATTACAGCAGCATCAAAGGTGACGGACTGCATTATATTATGGATGAAAGTGATAAAAGAAACACTTTATACATGTACAATCGATTTATACATGTGTCACCATTGTGGTAGGAAGGGCCATATTAGACCAGACTGTAGGTTTTTAAATAAATAGTCATCTCGTTACTCTTTTAACTATCTAAGGAGAAAATTGTAAATACAACAAAAGCTAATTATTGTGCTTGCAAAGAAACAAGTTGTTTCAACTCTTAAACTAAAAAGGTAATTCAGAAATGAATTAAGAAATACTTAATCATAAATGATCATTTAGCAAACTGCATGGTTGCTTTTATTGCTCTTGCTAAGAAATACAAAGATACCTGGTATTTTGATAGTGGTTGCTCTAGGCATATGACATGTTACAAGGAATAGTACGTTCATCTCTTGCAGTGATGAAGTGACTACAAGAAATGTTACTTTTGGTAATGGTAAAGATGCAGCTATTTGGCTAGAGGAACTGTGAAGCCTCCTGGAATGCCAGTTTTGCATAATGTTCTCTATGTCAGTGATCTTACAACAAATCTTATTAGTGTAAGTCAGTTAACTAAGGGCTTCAAAGATGTCTGGTTTAACAAACAAATATGTCTAGTTCTGAATAATGCAAGTAACAAGGCCATGTATGAAAGTAGAGGACTAGACAACTGTTATCATGTCTCATATATAATACAAAACAAGCGCAGCCATGCTACTCAGTCCAGTCATACCACGATGAAATGATAACACACAAAATTGGAACACATAAACTTTCAAAACTTGCAGAAAATCTAAAACAAAGGATGCATTAGAGGACTACCACTCGTGAAAGGCAAGACAGACACCATCTGTGATGAATGTAAAACTGGAAAGCAAACCAAAGTTTCACACAAAGTAGTTAATGCTCAAATCACAACAAAAGCCCTTGAATTGTTGCCCCTTGATCTGATGGGACCTTCACAAATTGAGAGTTTATGTGGTAAGAACTATGTTTTAGTTGTAGTTGATGATTTTTCTCGATTTACCTAGGTGGAATTTTCGCATGACAAGACTGAGACTTTTTCACTCTTTAAGGCTCTAAGTAAAACGCTAATAACTGAAAAACAAGTTTCACATCTTAAGATTCTGAGAATCATATCAGATAATTGAACTGAATTTAAAAAGAATGCTTTCTCAAATTTTGTGAAAAATATGGAATTTGTCATGAGTTTTCTTCATCTATTACACCTCAACAAAATGGCAATGTTGAAAGAAAAAATCGTGTTTTAGTTGAAATGGCTAGATTCATGATGCATACTGCATGTTTAAATCAAAGAGTTTGGACAGAAACTATAAATACTGATTGTTATACCATGAATAAAAAATTTCTGAGAACAGGTACTGAGCAGACTGCATATGAACTCTAAAAAGGTAGGAAACCTAATGTGGTTTACTTTCACATTTTTGGAAGTCATTGCTATATTCTAAAGGATAGAGAATATCTAGGAAAATTTGATCAAATGAGTGATACTGGTGTTTTCTTGGCTACTCTACAAATAGTAGAGCATATCGAGTGTATAATAACAGAACAAAATTAATCATGAAATCTATAAATGTTTCTATTGATGTCAATTTATATTCTCACAAAAGAATTGTAGATAACTATACATAAATTTTAGTGAACAAAGAAATTGGGAGCAACACTCAAGAGCCTGAAGACAGTGATGAAATATTTGCTCCAAATACAAAGTTTCAAACAAGTTCAAAAGGACCACTCAACTCAGGATGTGATTGGAGGCATATCAGAAGGTATTAGAACAAGGAGCAAATCAAATGCACTAAATCAGAGTTCGAATCACACCACACAAGAGCATGAACAAAATGCACACAATTAGGTTCTTCTGTGTTTTGTTACAAAAAATAAAATTGATATAAATATTATCTCCTGTCATGGTTTTGTGCCTTTGGTGGAACATAAAAATGTGAAAGAAACCCTAACTGATTCAGATTGGATCAATGCAATGCATGATGAACTAAATCAGTTTACTCGAAATGAAGTTTGAGATTTAATTTCTAAACCTAAAAACATAAATGTCATAGGAACTAAATAGATATTTAGAAATAAATGTGATGAAAAGGGCAACATAGTAAGAAACAATGGTAGACTTGTAGCTCAAGGTTACCCTCAAGTAGAAAGAGTTGATTTTGAGGAAACTTTTACTCTCGGAGTCTGTTCAACTCCTTCTTGCAATTGCTTGTCATCTAAAATTTAAACTTTTTCAAATGAAAGTGAAAACAGCTTTTCTAAATGGCTTATTAATTACAGAAGAAAGTGTATGTGGCACAACCTCTAGGTTTTCAAGATCCCCTACATATGGATTATGTTTTTAAGTTAAAGAAAGCTCTCTATAGATTTAAGCAAGCTCCTAGAGCTTGGTATGATAGGTTGTCAATGTATCTTATAAAGAAATGATACACTACAGGGTTTTGTAGATAAAACACTATTTGTCAAACACACTTCTTCCCATGTTATAATTGTTTGTCAGACCTTTTAGAGAAGCAAAGCTTTGATGTCTTACGTTTCATAAACTTCATAACGGTATCCCACGTTCTTACCTCGACTGAAGAAAGTTATTTGGAACCGTTAGTTCCATTAAAAAAAACTAACGACACACATTTTGAAGGGTATTTTTGTCAATTTCCTTTTTTCATTATTTTTTTTCTTTTCATTTTTCATTTCTCTTTTCTCCTCCAGCAACACATCTCTTTTTTCTCTTTCTCCGACGTCGGTACTTCTTCATTCTCTTTTTCTCTTATGGAGACGAAGATGACAATCCTTATTCTTTTCTTTCTATTTACTAAGTTATATTCACTCTCATTTTTTATTTAATTAATTATTGTTCTAAATTTTAAAGACATGAAGTTTTAGAGATGAAAAATGAATAAACAGGGAATTATATACATAATACAAAAACAATATATATATATATATTGTTTTTGTATTATTATTTAAAGGTAAAAAGAAGAACAAAGATCCTTATAAAAATAAAGAATAAATCATTCTTTTTACTTTAAAAAAGTTTACCGTTTATTTTTTTAACGAAACTAATTAAATATCATCTTAAAATTTTTAAAATGTGAGACATCAAAATGTTAGTTCTATCACACTTTTTGAATCATTATATATATATATAAGGAGTTTCATGTGTGAGGTATTGATCTATGCAAAAAATTGTTTGAAAAGTTTACTACAGCACGGGACCCAAAGGGCCCCTGTTTGCCTCCGCCCTGAGTTGTGACTGAAATCGGATCTTCTCGTCATAATTTTGTGCTAATACTTCCTCATGAATGAATCAGGAATGGATGGCCAGAATTTCTTTTACATTCTATCAGGTGATTTATTGTCTATCTTCCTCTTCTCAAATTCTCGTCTATTCTCTTTTCATCTCCCTCTCATCCCTCCTCTCTCTCTCTCTCTCTCTCTCTCTCATCCAAACCCCAAAGCTGATATCTTTCAAGTTCTTCGAACCCAGAACATGTGTTGTTGATCCTTCCTTGTATATTGTGTGTGTGAGAAGTGATCCATTCCATTATAACAAAATTATAGTAAGCCACAACAGAAAGGCCAAGAAAACAATTAAATAAGTGATCAACCTACGTACTACTGCATGGGTTTATACTCGGAAAGAAGAGGAGGCCGCGCAGACAGTTCACCATGTCTTGAAAATATGATCACCAAGTCTTGAACTCATATATAGGCTCGAAAGCGGTCTCCCACCTCTATGATTTCAACTTAAGAACCCAGTTCTTCACAAGAGCACATCTGCGATGTATCTCTGATCATAAGAGTAATCATAGTCTTCATCCGGTTGAACTACGTACTTCATACATCAACACTCAGGGAGCCATTATTTAAATCTTAAAAGCTTCACGTTTAAAATATAAAAAATATATAAGATAATAATGTTATATTTAATAAGGTTTACTTACTTTATTAAGTCTAAAAAATAAAGTAGTTAAACATATTATACATTAATGATAATTAACTGTAAAATATCTTAATTTTAAGTCAACTTTATGTATTTCTTTTTATAAATTAGGTGTAAATTAATACATATTGAGTATTATGTTTTAAATTTTTCTCTTTAATTGCTCATACTTGTATTGATTGATGATTAAAGGGGTTGAGTGGTAGAATTAACACTAACTTTCTCCATTTGGATGAGATTTTGTGGTGTTTATGAGAAGTTTGAAAAATGTTTGCAGGGGTATGGACTCTTTCAAGCCTGAAGGTAACTCCGTCCCTATTAAAATTCTAAAAGTCGCTAGTCGGTCGGTCGAGGACTAGCGAGTAGAGGAGTAGTCGGGAAGTACTCGGATTTTTTAATTTTTAAAACATATAACAACATATATTTTTTTGTAAAAGGTAGTATAATGTCTAAAATAATAAAAATAGTCAATAAAACATTACAATATTAAACTCAAATTATGTTTTGAGTTTTGACCAAGTCAAAATGAGTTAAACGACATCCTTTCCTTTTTCTTTGTTATTTTTGGTCTAATCCGAGTTGAGCCGACTGGGCCGATTTTTTCTTGACTAGCCCGATTTTTTTCCGACTAGCCCAATTTTTCTCCCAGCCGACTAGCTTGGCCGACTACCGACTAGTAGGCCGGCTAGGCCAATTTTTAGAACCATGACCCCTGTACACCAACATCGAATCCGAATCAAAAACCTAATCTGGCAGCTTTACGGAACATGAACTCAACCCGGACGATCACCCATTCTGAACACGCACCGACCTTTGGTCTGATCCTTCAACTCCTGACACATGCAACTCATCCAATCCCTCCGCCGACGCCCAAAGATCTACTCTGGTCCTCAAATGCTCCTTCTCAAATCGATTATGACCGGTTCTGGTCGTCGAGACGGTTGAGAAGCAATTATATTGAAACTAGCTTTATCCTTACTACCACCGCTGCACTCTGTGATGGAGAGAACTCGAGAGAGAGAGAGAGAGAGAGAGATGAGACAGATTGAAGGTGTGAATGCGACCGTGTGAGTGAACAAAAATTTGAAAGATTGAGGGAGATAATGAGATTAACGAAGATATCTCTACAAACAAAGCAAGAGAAATCATGGTCATCCATTAAAATTGGATAGTTAAGATTCATTTATGAGGAAGTATTAGCACAGAATTATGAGAGGATCCGAGTCCGTTGTGACTACCCTTCTCCAACTCTTCTTTCCATATAAATAGGGCTAAACCCTTCTTTTTCTGCACGAAGTGATGTAGGTAAACTAGCTTGCATACATTCCAACAAAGCTCCTTTAAAGCCCTGAATCGTCAATTAACGTCCGGTTTAAAGAACAGTCAGAGAGTTATCATGAAGCCAAGCATTCATCCCCTTGAATGAATAATATTCATCACCATTAAAACATCTAAGAATTCTTCCACTACTACAATTTGTGGGACTATAGATTAATTAGTATGTCTGGTTAAACACCAAACTATTTTTGATTATATAAATCCGGTGAATTTTGGGATTATTTCTTGAATTACTTTGGATCATGATGTTACTTTACATTAACAGATTTTTGATGAACAATTTTTCTATTTGTGAAATTTCACACAATTTATAGAGATTAATATGATAACTAATATACTCTTTAAGTCCAGCCTTGGTTCTGATTTTGGGGTGCAATATTTTCAACAACCTCATCTACAAGTTGTTGAATCTGCCCTTAATGATTTATGTGATTATGCTAAAACTAGGACTGCGACTGATATTTCTTAGTTTCCTGTCTGTCGCTTTGTTTGGACCTTGCCCACATATATCCAAAAAAAAGTTCCAATATATCAATCATCGATTAAATTCATAATGTAAAACGGTATACATATGTTTAGTATTTTTATCCATGCTCATCCATTGTGTGTTGCTAAATGCTCTTTGAAACCAATAACATGCACCAACATCGGCTGGAGATTAAGACGGCATGGACTGATTATTGAAACAAGAACAAGAATAATGAAGGGGAATAGTGTTTACGTAAGAAGCTAGATAGATAGGCTAGGCTCGGATGTGATCAAATGTGGACTTCATGTAGTTCTTGCCACTTTGCTGAAGTTGTATGTATTCCTTGTAGTTCATTGCAAGGTACTTTGGAGCTTGACCTTCTCTTTCACACAACTCTGGTGCTGGTGCTATGATCGTGTCTACGGATGGTCCATGTGGTATGGCTATCGATATCCTTGTGGCCTTGTTGTTCACCCTGGCGCGATGCATCACACTCTTGTACTTACCGTTTGTAAGGATCTGCAGAAATTTTACAGATTAAATTAGATTCAACAGAGGCAATGAAACAATCAAAAATAATGTTATGGATGTGCCGGTGAAAGTAACCATAGACGTACAAAAGGTAGAAGTATAAGATTAAGAAAATTTCAAGTAGTATACGTACCTGCATTTGGTCTGCAAGGTTAACAAAGAAGCCATTCTTAGGGCCATTGACAGTGAGCCATTTTCCATTGTGCTCAACTTGGAGACCATTCATCTCATTTTGGATGAGGAGTGTGACGAGACCATGATCGGTATGATGGGGTATACCAATGGCATGTTCAGGCTCAGGGCAAGGTGGGTAGTAGTTCCCTGCTAGAAGTTGTAATCCGCGATCCATGTTCATTTTGTTGTATATGTAATCCGGCTCCAACTCCAAGCTTTCCGATATCGCTCTTGTTATTTCCAATGCTACTTCTCGGCTTCTTCTGCTAAACTCCATCGAAACCCCACTGAAAGAAAGTATGAGAAAAAGGAAATCATCAACTGAGAATTGGAAGTAATACATGGACGTAAAAATGCTAGATTATAGTACGTGACACATGAACCTCAAGAGTTATATGGACCTGAAGCTAGATGGCTTGTAGAGAGAGTAGAACTCAGGATGTGTTCGGACCTTGAAGAAGTCCCTCCATAAAAGTACTTTGTCCAATGCTAGATTGTAGCTTGTTCCATATTTGAACATCTCGAGAACATCATTTCCTGAATTAAACTCCTTCTTCTCCTCATCCGGAAGACTGAAAAATCCATGACATGCGTCGATCATTCCCTTCATTAGGCTCTCTGGTACTCCATGGTTAACTGCTTGTAGATATCAAGTCAAAACATAAGAGGTTTAGCTTCATGAACTAAACATCCATGTATATATAACAACTATAAGAGCCAAATCACTTTATTGGTTTATTTCATTAGTTCAACATACAATGAAGAAGCCCCATTCTTGACAAATTTTGACAAGATCCTGGACGATTTGGGCGCGCTGAGCCGGGGTACCAGAAGTGAGAAGAGACATATCAACAATGGGAATGGCAAACTCAGGGTCATTAGGATCGGCTTCATCGTTGGGGTTGATGTTGAAGGCATATGCAGAAGGCACAGAGTTGAGAGCTTGTGACTCAGCTAGTGATTTGATGCTCGAGACATTTGAGTTATCCAGGGCTTGATCCGCAACTGCTGCCATCTTCAGATTGTGGTGATCAAAGTGATTACTGAGTAATGTGAGAAGCTAGAAGAGAAAGAAGAGTGATGGGTTGTGTTATGGAAAGGAAGAAATGGTTCCCATTTATAGGAACAAGGCAGCAGAAGTGATTAATAACATACAAGCGTCAAAATTTTCATACGGTTCAATATTCGTTTTCGACATGTTAAACAATTAATTGAATTAGAGTAGGGAGTGGTTCTATTAAGAATTTTTTTGTTAAAAACTAGTTAAAGATTTTTTCGTTTTTCACTCAATTTTTGATCACAAATTCACATCTCGACCGTCTAGTTTGTAGATATATATGAGTAGATCATCTCTACAAATTTTCATATAAATTGAAAATCGTTAAGGCATTCATAAATGTGATTCACCGATTATAAACTTGAACGGTTCCTGTTTGACATATTTGGACCATTCATTGATTTGATCTATTTCGATGCCTTAACTATCACCAATTTGACTGAAAATTTGTAGAAGTGATATACTTATATAGACCTATAAACTGAACAATTGAGATAAAAATTGTGATTGAAAAGTGAGTGTAATAAACTATTAAAGAGAAAGTCTTCAACCAGAAGGTTTTTAATAGATCCCCTCCTAATTAGAGTATAGCCTACCATATGGACTACACGTGCTTCAAATATTGATGCATTGCATATGTGCAACTTCCACATTATTATTTTTAGAGTAATAACAAGAGTTACATTAATGGGGATACAAATTATAACTATGAGAGACAACGGTAGTGGAAATAAATTTCACACTCTCTCTAACGATTACAGTGGACAAGAACCGAAATGGATTCAACCATAACCTAACCTAACCTAATCCACAAATACCGATACATCCTTATAGTCAACCTCAAGAAGAAACAATTCTTTTAAACACTACATGCTAAAACTATCAGCATATATGCATATGTAACCTCATCATTACATTGACAACAAGAACTAACCGACATTAAAATAGTCGCTGGAAACGACACAATAACCATGGCTCCTCTAACGACACGACATGTCAGAACCCACCCCGGATTAACCCCCTTTAGCCCAAGGTAAATCCTACAGGATCCACCGCAAAGGAAATTTTACCGCAACCTCCATTGAAATGGATAACCCTTATAACTACTTTTAACCGGCACACCCTGAAACGTTATGTTATTCATATTGTTTGTGACTGCACCCGTACCAATAGCCGGGCTGCCTACATACCCTATGAAAGGGATCAAGTCACTCGTAGTTTAACTTTACTAATGTTAAACGTATCATACCCTCGATGACCATAACTCAACAAACACGACACTATTTATGCCCCGTTACTCATTCGATACGTAAATAACCATACTTCATGCTTATAAATAGCTTGGTTACTTATTTCGCTATTATAATACAGACATCATTAATTGATCGATAAATACCAAATAGCCTCGCCGTTTAATCGATACGTAAGACGAGCATTGACAAGCACATACGTATAAACATACATATAGTTTTGACAGTTACCGCAATTACCACGATCATTAGAAACGTTAACATATGCATAACGGTCAAACCAGGATTTATAAACATTGGTCGTCATCACCCACAAACATAATAGTAGGAGTCTGAAGTTTAATCCTTCCGTTGGGATAAATTTACATAAGAAAATTATTCGAGTCGAACGGTATTATTTCAATACCTGGGTTCCCATTTTATATACGTTAATTTATCTAACATTCAGAATATCTAAAACCTAACCGGCATTACTCTAAAAATTACCAAACTTATACTACCAGACTTCTCTAATTTTATACTATTTATCAGCATGTAAAACTGCCCAAAATGGGGTAGCGCCGCCGGCCATCGGATTCTAGCAAGCTCCTATCGCTACCAAAATTTCTAGAAATATACATCTCAATAATCCCAACAATTTTCACGTTCAACACTAAGGCCAATTCTACCTCTAAACCGCCCAATTGTGTGATGAATAGCGGAACCCGATTTGGGGCTAAAAACCCTAAATTTTCAAATCTCAAATTCTAATCACACACCAAGAATTAAACTATAAGATTTTATAGGATTAAAGTACTCAGTAAGGCAAATAAAAACATACATAGATTGCTTGAGATGGTGGTCTGAGGAAGCTAAGAGAACTTCGGTGAGAAGCCAACACTGTGCACTCGAGCTTCTCCACGCCGCTACTCTCCCATGGCGGCGAGTTGCACTACACAGCCTACCTAGAAATGATCTAGGGGCTGAGGCGAACCGAACTAGACCAAGGAGCAGCCCTAACTCCGCCTAACGACATATCACCACGCTCGAGAAGCCAGACAGCGATTTCAGGCTCGGGGAGCTCGAACAGTAACTTTTCTGAATTTCTCTCTTTCTACCGTTTCACCTCGGTAAAATCTCTATTTATAGACTTTTATCATGAACAGTAATTTTATATTTTAGACCATAACTTTCACATACGAACTCCGATTCGAGCGTGCCACGTGTCCACAAACTCGTATCGACGTTCTCTACGACTTCCATACATAGCTTTTTCTCAAATTATAGATCCTACGAAAATTCAACCCTATGACCCCTTACGGTAAAACAGTTACTACAAATGATAAAATATCAAAGTAACCAATCGTAAAATAATTCTAGGATCGGAATGTGACACGACGACACCACCCAACCAAAACCTCGACCCTCGCCTAAACGAGGAGAGACAACCAAACACCACTCTACCATAACCTCACACCCACTCCCAAAAAAGGAGTGACAACAAAACCAAACTACGAAAAAACAAAAAAACAGCCATAGACCTAGGCCCAGAGAAGGCTCAGGCCTAAACCAAACTCAAGGGACCCAAAAAATAGGTCTCTAGTGACCCGACCTAAAGAGCAGCCTGGATGCAGAACTGTCGCCGGCAACACTAGTCGCTACCTAAACAAGCTAAATCTGAGCATCGACCGCCACCCATCAACAACAGCCGTCAAAGAAGAATAAGCTCCACTTGTAGCATCACAGCACAGGGAGTCGACCTGTAATAAAGGAACAACAGACGTCCAACCTAGATTGAGAGATTTAATCCGCGTAGATAACCCCCATCACACCATCGCCCCGCTCCAGTTCAGCAACACAACCTTCAATTCCTCGGCAACACGGTATTCATGGCAAACCATCCTGTTCTGCAACCAATTGCCCTCATCACCCGACCACCATCTTTAACATCTGACTCTTTTGAATCACCACCACCAAGCAGCAAGCCGCATCCCTTCATAACCGATCAAAAACTCCCGTTTGACGACTGCGTCAATAGACGCGCGGTCGGATGGAAAGAAAACCTCAAAACTTGTAGGTTCCTTCCTGTTTTACAGAGTTTTGCGTCTTAGAGACAACGAATATTTTTTCTTTCTTTCTTGCTTGGTCCTGCAACTTCAACATTATGTAACAATAAATTTGTGAATAAATCAAGAATATTAAGTTCTTCCTGCAATTGTGTCGGTAATAAATACTAGTTAAATGAGTAGTAAATTAGTCTACTCTAGTGTTTAATCTGAGGTAGTGTTGATGTTTGAGACAAAAATTATGTCAGATCAAATGAACGGTTGAGATTGCATATTAACATTTGGTTCACTTGCATCTTGGTGTATATAAGAATTTTTTATTTTTAGTACCAATAACTTCCTTATCTCATTCTCTGAAATGGGGATATAGAAGAAAAATAAGCACTCATTTCTTAAATTTGGGAAAAAACCTTCATTCCTAAAATATTAATGTTTCACGTGCTCTAACAAAAAAATAAAGCTATATAATATTTTAATAAATATGTTATTGTTATAATAATAAATATATAATATTTTTGTTATAATTATTAATGATGAATCTTATTTTATTGTTGTAATAAATATTAAGATCTTGAAAAATAAAAAAGCTGTTAGAATTTGAGAATAAAGTTTTTGAAGATTCTAGCTTTTACTTTCTTATTTAAAAAATAATAATTAGGAAAGCTATTGGACTTTAGGTTTTGGGTTTGAGGAACAAACAAGCACCAAGCACCACAACCAGACCATCTCCACTGCCACCACCACCACCACCATCGTACTAGCTTTCGAACCCCGCCAAGTCGTGGGATAGGGGGAGGCCTTACCCACAAAACTGACGGGAAAACCAGTATTGGAGATGGTGTTATATCTATATGATAGTTTTAACTCTTCAATCTTCATCATCAGTAATTACTAATTAGTAATCTAATTTCATGTCAAGTTTTAATTACGTTACATATTTTTATTTTATATTATGTCGACTGTCTTAATTTCTCGTGCAACTGTAATACTAATTAAACGAGTAGTAAATTAGTCTACTAGTGTGTAATAGTAGTCCTATGTCACTAAAATATTATGGTGCTATATCTGTATGATAGTTTCAACTCTTCAATCTTCATCATCAGTGATTACTAATTAGTAATCTAATATCACGTTACATTACATATTTTTATTTTATATTATGTCAACTGTTTTAATTTTCTCGTGCAACTGTACGTGTCAGTAATACTAATTAAACGAGTAGTGAATTAGTCTACTTGTATTTAATTGTAGTCCTATGTTACTAAACGCACTATGTTACGACCAAAAAAAAATGTTACTAAACTATTATGGTGCAGGTGCTATATATTATGTCAACTGTCTTAATTTTCTCGTGCAACTGTGCCAGTAATACTAATTAAACGATTTCTAAATTAGTCTACTAGCATTTAACAGTAGTCCTATTTTGCTAAACTATTATGGTGCTATTTCTGAATGATAGTATCAACTCTTCAATCTTCATCATCAGTAAATTACAAATTATAATATGTCAACTGTCAAACATCGCGGGCCGGTCTTGGGTTTTTAGATGTATTAGGCGAAAATTTTTTTGGTGTCCCTATCTTTGAAATAAAAGTATAATAGATAAAACTTTTTTTAGGGTTTGGAACCCAGTCAAGCTGGGCGGCTCATCCCCACGCCGAATTTTTATAAAAAAATATATATATAATACAACGGAAGGGATATGAAACCAAAACTCCGCATTACAAAATTATCTAAAATGATGTCTTCGTGCATTTCTTGAAGCAAAATCATCAATTATTTTTCATAATCCACATTTTCCAACATTTTTCTTTCAATAGCCAAAATTGCTAGTCCATTGAGCCGATCTTGAGTCATGGTAGTTCGCAAATAAGACTTCAATATTTTCAACTTTGAGAAATTTCTTTCAGCGGATGCTACGGTCACCGGCACAGTCAATAAGATCCTATACACAGTCATAACACTAGGAAAAATGTCCATTTCTTTTGCAAACTCCAAAATTTTAATGGATGTCCAGGACTTCTCCGTTTCATAAGCCTCACTTGGCAATGATCCTTGTAAAATCTATAACTCCATATGCAAATAATTAGCATTAATATCAGAAACTTCCCCATTTTTCAAAGCATTTTCAAGATTCAAACAACTTCTCAGTTCATCATCATCCAAAGAAACCAACTTTGATGCATCAAACGAGAAGCCAAAAATAGATTCAAAGGTTTTCATTTGTTCAAACCTACTTTTCAATTGAGAAAGAGCCATATCCACTAAAATAAAATAAAAAATCAGTTCTTTATGACTCTTGGGCAGATTGTTGTTCCCTTTCAGTATTTGGAATTTCATCAAATTGTTTTTTCCTACAAACAATACGCTTTATAAGGAATAAAGGCTCAACTCTTATGTCATGTGCAATCCCTTTAGCTTCAATCATGGCAGAATTAAACCCATTTTCCCTATATTTTTCAAAATACGAAATCAATCCTTCTAATTGCTTCACAGCAACATCAATAACCATATTCTTGGACTGTAACTTTTTACTAACCAAGTTAATCTTATATAAAATTTCATACCAAATCACCAAACTTAAAATAAACTCAAAGCTTGAAAGTTCACCTTTGACCAAAGATTCAGCATCCCTACACACTTTTCCATCATTAATTACTTCTGCTAATTTTGTTAAAGCACATCTAAGGTACATAGATGACTTAACGTAAAACATAGATGACTTCAAAGTTAAGTCATCTATGTAATCAAGTAAAACACTCAATCGATGTGTAGAACTAGAAAAAAGCAGTATAAATTGTTTGACATGTTCCAAACAAAGATACATACTTTTGTTGTATCTAGCTTTGATCATAGATATGTCAGATTTGATATTGGGAGGATTTAAACTGTTTGATCAGATATGTGGGATTTGAAATTGAAAATTTTGCAGCGACGAGGACATCGATGGTTGGTGTAGTTTTGGATGGGTTGGTGTAATTCTATTATGATAGTAGCACTTTTGTTACCGAAAGTAAGTAGCACTAGCAGTAGCACTCTGTTGCCGAAAGTAGAAGTGGCAGTAGCACTTTGTTGTCAGAAGTAAGGATAGTAGCACTTTGTTGCAGGAAGTAGCACTAGCAGTAGCACCCTCCCCTCTGTTGCTTGGCAAAAGCAGACAATATCAGAGAATTGCCGAAAAAATTTGCAATGGTGTTGACAGTAGCACCTTTCAATCTGGGCAGTAGCACATTTTAACTTATGTAGTGAACGGTAGTTTGGTAAAGTATATAGTGAAAGTTGGCATGTGGTCATCACTTTGGCCTAATTTGTTAATTTGTGTCATTGAAAGTGTAAAATATTGTCTATATGGTGTATTTGTAAACTGTAATTTGGTTGATAACTAAACTGTACGTAGTTTGCTAAATTTTAAATTGAATTTTAAGAGATGTTTGTTTTATATATTATGTAGTATATTTGAAAAGAAAATCTCGTATAAACATTGATCTATAGGGGGTTGTAGTAATCTAAGATGAAAAAGTAAATGCTGAACTATTTTTTTAGTTTTATTAATAACTCGCACACCGTACATATGTCTAGTGATATATGAACTTGTGACCTCAAAATTGTTGGTTAAACACCTTAACCAACAAAGCCACAGCTCACTGACAAGTGAGGCTTGAACCTGTGACTTTAAAGTAAGTATTGAACCATTAATAATGCTTAAAATTGAGACATTTTGTAAAAACAAATTTGAATGATAGATATAAATATTTGATCTATGGATAAATTATTAAATAGGAATTAAGAATTGTAGTTGTAGTTGTAGATGTCGATGAGCCTTGACTTGGTTAATGTGTTCAACTAACAACTTTAAGTTCACATGTTCAAACATCACTAACATATTAATTTTTTTTTTAAAATTTCATAATTTTGAGACAAAAAAGCTTAAGAAATCAAAATTATTTTGCGTAACGAGAAAAACGAGAATTTGGACTAAATTGGTTTCTAACTCCTTGTTGCAGACAGTATGGGACTTCACTTTTGCAGGCAAGTCGGTGTGGTTTTGGCAATGAAATCATGACTTAAACAGGAACAAACATCATTTTGGCTTGAAAATTGAAATGCCACTCTAACTAAAATAGTGACAAGTGTATAAACATCATGGCCAGGGCCGGCCCTATACACGGTCGGGCTTGGCGACAGCCCAAGATTAAAAAAAAGAAGGGACACCAAAATTCAGAATTTATTATTATTTAATTGTTATATTTATTATTTATTAATTATATATATATAGCAAACAGAAAAAAAAAAAAAAAAAAAAAACCATCTGTTTCGTTCCATTTTATCCACAACGACGTTCCTCCTTCTTCTCTGCGATTCCTCCTTTTCTTCTTCTTTTCTCTTTTGATTTACACACCAATCACGAATTGCAATTACTACCCAACGTTCTATGGTGATCAGAAGGATTTTTCGACAATCAAGTTTCGCAATAGGTAATGGGTATCTCAATTTTGATATTGTTATTGGAGAAAAATGCACCAACAATGTCCGAAGACTTGGTGGACTATCAATATGATACCCAGATTTTCAAATGTATCAAAACGGTACCCGAACTTGCATTTTTGTATTGACGTCGTACCTATAGATGTTTTACGTCACCTCTCCGTCAGTTCATAGCACAAACAGAGGTATCTTCGTGATCTGCTAGCTCGAACAGAATCTACTGGCCCGAAACTTGATGACTACCTGCAGGCTGTTGCATGTAGGGAACAAGATATTAGAGATTGCTATTCGGAGAACCTCATGTTTAGCAGGAGTGATCTAGTTGAAATGATGGTGCTGGACGGTCTCTTCATTATCGAACTCTTCTGCAGAGAATACGACGAACTAGTGTCACTACCACCGAGCCATGGCGACGATCCCATCTGTAACTTGGCATGGGTGAAGCCAAATCTCATTCGAGATCTCGTCCGGTTAGAAAACCAGATTCCTTTCTTCATCCTTCGAATCTTATTTGATATATCAAAAGCTTCGAGAAAAGATAGCGACTCGTCCTTTGAAATGGTAGCTTTCAATTTCATCAGTCGCGCAGTACAAGTTGTCAACCAGCAATCCACGGATGAACCAAAACATTTGCTTGACTTAGTGCGATTGAGTTTTGTACCTCTTGATGATCCACCTCAAGCTACCTCAGTTCACTTGTGACATGAACTGACGGAGAGGTGACGGAAAACATCCATAGGTACGACGTCAATACAAAAATGAAGGTTCGGGTACCGTTTTGATACATTTGAAAATCTGGGTATCATATTGATAGTCCACCAAGTCTTCGGACATTGTTGGTGCATTTTTCTCTTGTTATTGAGTATCTCACAAGTTGCATGACCTAGCTAGCTAGCTTCGCCTCTTTCATTTGATTATCATGATTCATTTGATGAGTCCTTTGTTTGTTCACTGGATTTAAAAGATATTAATGTGGATCCTCAGTATGTTGATCCTGGGTGTCTTCTTAGAGGTTTTTTTGGTACAGTCTTTGTACCTGTGAAAGAGAGTTCTTTTGCTATAGTAGGTAGTGGTTGTGAGTCTGTGAGGTTGGGTTTAAGAGGGCAGGTCAGCTGAAACGCGTCTTGTTGTTGACTAACTTGTGCACTGGCATTATGTTGATTGATTTTCAGCTTGTGGATATCATTCTTCGAGTCCCTGAAATACATTTTGTGTTTTCTCCGGATGATGTTTCTTTGTATTTGGCAATTGGAATTCACTAAAGCATCATCCCAAGAGTCACATTGTGCTAGAGATGGCAGACAAGTGTAATGAAATTAACACCTCTGTTCGGTGGTGGCTTTTCAACAATTACAGTATTGTAGAATCGTTGCGATTAGATTATGTCCTCACAAAAGCTCATGTTGCGCGTGATGGAATACAATATATATTGTCACATGCATTAACAATATAAGATTAGATTTGATATAATCTGTTCAATTTTGATGTTTGGTGAGGAAATTTGATATCAAAATTCTGGCTTGTTTTCTTTACTTGCTTTATCAGGTGCTCTGTTTGCTTGTTGTAGTTAGCAATTGGAGATTTGGAGTTACGAGTTGCAATTGAATCCCAAATTCTTGATCAAAACAGAAGAAAAGAAAAGAAAAAGCTGATTTTCAGGTGTTGTTGTTCTATACTTCTTAACATTGTTACTTTCTGTCTTCTGAGTGTTTGTTTGATGTGTTGTGGTTTTCTTGTTGCTGGAATGATTGTTTGAGTTTTTTAGTTGTAGTAAACTAGTAATGTTTCCTCGAAAACAAGTATCTGGTTGTCAAAAAGAAAAAAAAGAAAAGAGAAGACGACATAAAACAATCCCAAGAGGGATCTATAGATAAATTTGTTATTAAGAAAAGAAAGGTTTCGGTTGAAACAGAAACTCTTTTTGACAATTTTCTTGAAAATGAACAACAAAAACATTCTGATGAGCATGTAGAAAATCGTATTAACGATTTGGTTGAAAATAAACAGCAAAATCATTCTGATGAGCATGTAGAAAATCATGTTCACGATTTGGTTGAAAATGAACAACAAAACATTCTGATAAGCATGTAGAAAATCATGTTCACGATTTGGTTGAAAATGAACAACAAAACATTCTGATGAGCATGTAGAAAATCATGTTCACGATTTGGTTAAAAATGAACAACAAAAACATTCTAATGAGCATGTAGAAAATCTTGTGAACGATATGGTTGAAATTGAACAACAAAATCATTCTGATGAGCATTTAGAAAATCTTGTTAACGATTTGGTTGAAAATGAACAGCAAAATTATTCTGATGAGCATGTAGTAAATCAAGAGGAGGTAAGTGAAGAACTTGTTGATGCCAGTGGAAATGAAAGTGATAAAACAAATGATAATGAGCTTGAATGCTTGAAACCATCGACTCATTTGAATATTTTTGATCTTAGAGTTTGGGATAGTTTGGATTCAAAAATGAGAGACTTGCTAGTATAAAAATGACCTACTAGAGAAACAAATACCAACTTTCCTAAGGATGCTTTAAGTCGGCACTTTTCCTCTGATTTTTATTTTCGAAAACTACCAAACGGTGAATATTTTGATAGGAAATGGTTGGTTTACTCAAAAGAGCTAGATAAATTTTTTTGTTTTTGTTGCAAGTTATTTAAAACTGCTCATTCAAGAAGTCAATTGGCTAGTGAAGGGGTAAGAGATTGGAAACATCTTAGTGTAACATTGAAAATACATGAAAATAGTTCTGATCATTTCATTAATTTGAAAGCTTGGGCTGAGTTGCGAGTTAGATTAAACAAGAATCAAACAATTGACAAAGAGTTGCAGCAATTGATTTAGAAAGATACTGATCATTGGAAAGAAGTTATGCTAAGAATAATTGCTGTTGTGAAATGTCTTGCGGTTCATAATTTGGCCTTTCGGGGATCAAAAGAAAAAACATATGAAGATTGTAATGGAAACTTTTTAGGCCTACTTGAAATGATTGCTGAGTTTGATCCCATAATGAAACAACATTTTCGACTCATCAAAGAAAAAGAGATTCATTATCATCATCTGAGCCATAAAATTCAAAATGAACTGATTGGTGTGTTGACATCGAAGTTAAGAGTGCAATCATCAAAAAAATAAAGGAGGCAAAATATTTCTCGGTAATTCTTGATTGCACTCCCGACGCAAGCCATAAAGAACAAATGACTTTAATTGTGAGGTGTGTCGATGTGTCTAGTGATCCAATAAAAATAGAAGAGTTCTTTTTAGAGTTTCTAAATGTGGAGGATACATCTGGTTTGGGGCTTTTCAATGAATTACAAGCAGCTTTAAAGTCTCTTGATTTAGATATTGATTGTGTGCGAGGGCAGGGCTATGATAATAGGTCGAATATGAAAGGAAAACACCAAGGTGTTCAAAAGAGATTACTTAATATTAATCTTAGAACTTTTGATATGCCTTGTGGTTATCATTCTCTTAATTTAGTATTGTGTGACATGGCCAACTCTTGTCATAAAACAAAATCTTTTTTTGGAACATGTCAAACAATTTATACTGCTTTTTCTAGTTCTACACATCGATGAAGTGTTTTACTTGATTACATAGATGACTTTAAAGCAGAGTTATAGGAAAAGAAAAATCCAAACAAAAGGGTTTGATATTATAAGCCCAAGATAAGGTGGGTTTCCACATCATCCTAGCAATCACCACACCAATATGCAATATCTAATGCACGCATAGCTGCAATCAAATCCACAGTAGTTCAACGGCAGGGAAGGACTACAAATATCCCACCATTAATCTTAATCAACTCCATCATGGCACCTTGTACACTGAGACTCTAATTCAGGCTCTTCATAACCAATCTATAAGAACACAAGGAGCAACAAGCCTTCAATACTGAAACACTCTTCTAATAAAACATCATTCTGAATCTAATGCAACCTCGAAATCGAAACAGCAACAACAGCATCACATAGCAATTAGCAAAATCCAAATTTTAACTTTTCTAGTTTGAAACAGGAAAAGGTAAATAAATGACCTTGATGACTGCCCCATAAATGAGAGTGACGGCCATCTGCAAAAACACTCTGAAAGTATCCCTAATATTATTAGCATTAAACTCTGAGTGTCGAGGTATTTGTGCTCTGTGTGTCGTTGGCATTTTTTTAATAAATAGGTTCATTTGCTCGGTCTTATATAACCGTCAACGTGGTGGAGTTACCAAGTTTGATATTAATCAGAGTTTAAATAATAATTTATTGTCTATGGCTAAGAGAATGAAGCGTTTTGAATTCAACCTAGGAAAATGCCCCTAACCTACTAAAGAACTTAAGGAAGTTAAAACCTAACATGTCTGTTTAATGCTTATATTAAGCGTGCTAGTATCTTCAAATAAATGGATTGCCAATGGCATATGGCAAAGTAACTTGTTCAACTTTTATAAATTACAATGGGGAATGTTTAGGCAAATTTCCTCAAATGGATAAATGGTGCTACTCTAACTGTACAATTGCAATGGTCTGAAGGAACTTCTATAACAGGGTTGGATACTTGGCATCAAGGAACTCTCTCAACGTCCGAGCTGCTTTATGACCACCCATTAATTCGGCTAGCCTCTCCACTGGCATGAGAGCAAGTTCTGCCAAACTCTTGCAACCATCCATTATTGCCCTGTAATTTGAATCCGTCACACCTGGGAGTCGCCTCAAGAACTCCACCGCAGATGTATTGGAATTTTCAGCTCTGAGTACAGAACATTATATACCATTAGATTTGATCATGAGCATGAGCATGCCGATAAATTAAAGGAATTACTTGGTACACCTTTTGGTTCTACATTGCAAAGTATAGCAGACTTTACCTCACGTCATCTTCTATGATCCCATCTTCAGAGGGTACACCAACTCTAGTTGCTTTTGTCTCATCAGGTTCATCCTGATTTGCCTTGAGAGTAGCAAAGATTTCAGCAGTAGCATGCAGACTGCGAGACCAGATGATTCGTAGCCGAGGGAAATGTAGAACAAGCAACGACAGCTTAGAAATAATACTGTTTGGTGTGACATCATCCCCGATATCGCTAGCAGACTACAAGAAAACATCTAACACATTGTCAAAAAAAAATGCAGCTGATGAAACCAAGTTAGAATTAAGCACTACCCAGTGACTAATCTGCATTGATAATACTCAGATTACCTGAAATGAGAAGCTTTTGTCTTGCGAAAATTCAATCAAGAGGACAGGTATTCTATAGTACCGCACCATAGTCTCTACTTGGTTATAAAGGCGGCCTGATGTGAAGCTCATAAAAAGATCTTGAATACTCTTTCTCTCCACACATATTAATGGAGAAAGGATATAATCCCCAACTTCCAAGGTCACAGGTATTATGCGCATGCCCTTTTGGTGGAGAACATTTGGAAGGCTGCTCATGAACTCCCTCATGTCCACTATGACCTGAAATGGTGAGAGTTTTTAAACAACCATGGTGCTGCTAGAAAGAGACTCAAAGTATAGCAAAGTCAAGATATTGCACCTGCATTTGTTTCTCAACCTCCCGCCTTCCCCCTGCTTTTCTAGTTATGGAGTTTTGGGATGACACTTCAGGTTCTAGAGAAGAACTCAATCCCATGCAGTTTCCATCCTAATGTAAAATCAGGGCAACACCAGCAAATATATATTAGCTTATGTACTAAAAAAATAACAATCTATATGCATAAAAGCAAAAAAATGTAGAGGAATAAAAAAATATCCCAAATATTAATACATAGGATTCATAAAATAGTCAAGATATAATATATTCCAGGAGGAATCAGAGTAAAATGTACTTACTTAATCCAGTAAAATGCCTTTCAAATGATTTCAACAAGAAATAAATGTGTAAAGAGAGATGAAATTAAACTCTTTTCTGTACAATCAAGCAGCAATTCAGAGACACAGGCCATAGGGCGACCAGTAAGAACAAGACAAATAATGACAATATGAATAACAAGTACATCTGCAATAGACAGTTCCAGATAAATTTTATAAGAAAATTAGGCACACCTGATCAACTGGTATCATCATCAGCGACTTCTGCCTGATCAAAGATTCAAATGCTCCATTCTCCCTTCTAATGCTTGCCTCAAACTTTTGAACCTCAGAAGAATCTTCATAGAATAGAAAATATACTTTCAACTTCTTTGAGGGATTCTCAGCCTTATAAACTTCAATTTCCCTGACAAGAGTCATATCTGGGTGGTAAACAACAATCGTAGAGGGTCTCAAAATGTCAAGTATAGGTTGACCACTTTCAAGAGCATAAAAGTGCACAGGGGGGAGTGGCTTAGCATTTTTCGATCCAGTAGAATGAAGCTGTCCAGTATGCTTCCTCAAAAACCCTTCACCTACAGGGTCCCCTTGGAAAGCATCATCATTGGAATCAGCTGTCGCCTGATGAATTTCATCCGCTTGACCTTCATTTTCTGAATCAGAAATAACTAGTGTATCAATTGTTTGTTCCTTTTTATCATCACTTCTAACTATATTCCTCAAAGTCTTAACACTAGCTGGGTCGTTTCTATTCTGTACTTTTCCTTTTCCCTTTCCACGCCCTTTCCCAACAAGAAGCTGAGGATCATCTCCATCAGCCTTAACTTTTCTAGTTTGATTTCTAACTTCTGATCCAGAGGCACTGCTAGCTTCTGCATCTTTTTTAGCTCGATTTCTAATCGCAGATGCTGCAGCCAAAAGAGCATCATGTTCTTGCTTGTTTATGCTGCTAGCTTCTGTACTCTGCGGGGCAGTCGTATGAACAACTCCATCAAGAATCCCAAAACCTTTGGCTTTCTTTGGTTTCTTTTTATAACGTGTATGCAAGTCACGCAGTTCTCCCTTGCCCAACAAGTAGTTTTCCCATTCTTCCCACATTACCTAAACAAAGAAAATTGGTTTGTAATCTTTCTGCAAGCCTATACAATGCAATGGAGATGAATATTTAGGTCCAACCTCTTATAAATCAAATGAAGAGTACAGTAGCATACCATTTCCTTTCTTCCTATATTTGCATTCATTTTTCATCAAGACCTCATTAAGTTAGGAAAAATAACATGTCCAAAAGAACAAAATTAACTGAACCAGCAGAGTTGCCGGACAACTTCACAAGGCAAATTTTCCAAATTCAATTAATCTGAGCAGTAAAGATGCAACGAAACAAAAATGAACTAAACACTTAAATGAAAGTAAGAAACCTTTTGTGGACCATTATTGATGAGATCCTCAAGCTGCATGCATGATCGTTCATCTTTACATGCCACTAGAACAATGTCACCACCTTGTACATTATCATCGACCAGAACATCTTCTGTTGATGAAGCATGTTTTTGTTTTTCTTCTTCTATTTCTTCTAGAACCTCCTGCAGTCACATGAACACAAGGAAACATATACATAATTATCTTGAATCTATCAACTTCAGAACTTTCATCATAGCTATTCAAACTAGAATGAAAGAAGCAAATGAAACAAGTGACAGAGGCAGAATTAGGATTGTATGGTAAAGTGGTCCAGCAGGTTGTCATCTAAAAGAACTAAGAACAATATGACCACATAGAAATGGTATGTCACTCACTCACACGTAAGACCTTCCACTTTGGTGCCTCCTCTAAAACTTCATCCAGAACTACACTGGTTGTCGAAGTGCCACCAACATCTACATATGAAAATAAAACAGAAGTTTCAACAAGAACTGAAAACATAATATTTTCAAAAAAAAAAAAAAGGAATAACAGAACAGAATTGGATAATTCTGTATTACCCTGCTCTTTATCATCATCCCCCTTCAGTTTCCTCTTCTTGCCTTTCGAACTCTTACTCTGCTCACTCACATTCACCCCACTGGATGTCACAAATCGATAAACCCTTTTCTTTGCATACTCAAATATCTTATAACTCGACTCTGCAAATATCCAGACAGATCGAAAACTCTCTGATACCCTTAGTGTATCCAAGTACTTCAAATAAGTCACAGCATCATATCTACCCAAACAACATTCCAAAATCAATCACCACAAACATTACCACAACAAACTGCATTTGCAAATCCTAGTTAAACACATGAAATCACACACTTAAACCGCAAACAAATGCCGAAAAGCGTATACCTAACAAGGTAATCCAAGAGCTTCCGAAGCGTCTTCAAATCCGAAACAAGCTGCTTGGTCTTCTTCCCCAATGTATGCCAAATAGGATCCAACTGCCTCCTCACAATCTCATCAAACGACTTAAACAGCCCGCTCTCCACCGTCAGATCCTCCACATCGACCTTGTTCGTCTTCCTCATCTCCTTCAAGCAGGCATCCATCACCTCAATAATCGCCTTCTGGATCCCCATCATATGCCTCGTCATGGGAACCCTAATATCCACGACCTCCGGCGCGTGCCTCTCCAGCTCGGCCGAGACTTCCACATGGAACCTGGGCCAGAGATGTAGCTTTTTAAGGTAGAGAGATTTCAAGGTCCGCTCGGCCTTGGCGAAGCCGGAGACCATGGCGTGGGGGTGATCGGAGAAGGCGCGGACGAAGGCGGTGGAGTTGAGGGAGCGGAAGATGCGGACGATGAAGGCCTCGGTGGAGGTTTCGGAGAGGGAGTGGGCGGAGGGGAGGAGGAGGCCGGCGATGAGGGAGGAGGGGAGGCGGGAGGTGAGGAGATCGACGATGAGGATGCGGGGGGTGATGAAGAAGGGGAGGCCGGAGGAGTAGAGGGAGGCGCGGTGGTGGGCGGGGAGGTCGGCGGTGATTTCGGAGATGGGGTGGAAGTGGTGGAGGAGTTGGGATTTGAAGGAGGAGGAAGAGGAGAGGATGAGGAGGGTGCCTTGGGAGGGACTGTGGAGGAGGAGGAGGGAGGAGATGAGTTTCGGGAGGGAGAGGCCGGAGGAGAGGATCACGAGGCCGGACCCGTTCGGTGGGTTTTCCAGGAGGTCGCCGATTATGTGCTCGTGGAATTGGACCATTTTGGGAGATATTGTCCCAATAGTCTTTTCTTGTAGTTTCTGTTATAGGAAAGATGTGGTGCAAAGAGAAAACAATATGGGCAAAATTGGTAATTTGGTGTATAAAATATTGAAAGATGTATATTCAGTAAATTTAGAGCTGTAACTACAATCCTTCTTTCTGTATTTTTTGTGTCCATCGGGTGCGGTAAGGTCGAGTCTAAACTCCTACTAGTTTGTAGCCGTTATGGAACCTATTCAAAGTATGAGTCACAATTCTCACCGGTTTGTAGCTAGCATGTTTGAGAAATCTTTTGCGATTATGCTCTTAGAGTATGTGATTAGTCTGACTTTTGCTACGATAATTTCTCAAATCTAGGTCTGAATGATAACTATGTAAGTGTATACTTACTCGCTAATGTAACTTAAAGTGACACCCTAGTCCCAAAACAAAACAAAACAAATTGGGTGAAGTATTGGTCAGTCCTCTCTAAATTCTTCACTCATGTTGGAGGTCAGGTCTGATAAAGTAATTTAGGGTTCAGATCCAAAATCAATTGTCAATAAAAGAAAGTAGCTTAAACCTTTATAAGAGCATCTGCACCGGTGCTGCTTTGGGCACGAGCAGAGGAGCCAATCGGTGGGCCAGCCGGAAAATAGCAGGAGCAAGGGAGAAAGCAGCGTGCAGCGGGGGAGGTGGAGGCCGGCGACCGCTCGTTGACGTCGAGCACCAGCGCGAGCACGAGCTGCCAGATCCGGCTTGCCCAATCAACGCGTGCCACGTGGCAATACCGACACAACAAATCGGATCCAACGGGCAGATTGATCTGGGCCGTTTGATTTGATTTTAGATCCAACGACCCCGATTTGAAGGCAACGGCCTTCCAATTTTTGGGGAATAATGTTGCAAAAAATCCAAAAAAATATAAAAAAAAAATCCCAAAAAATTGCAAATAACACTCTACAATTTTTCTATAAATACTACATCAACTTCATTCACATCTCACTCCAATTTGTGCACAACAAATTTCTCCATTCCTTTCTATTTTTTGCTAGAAAAATGTCCAATTGGCTTGCTTCCGAAGATTTGCAATTGTGCATTTCTTATTGTCGTATTAGCGTTTGTCCTATCACCGGCAACATGCAAAAGTCCGATAAATTATGGGAAAAAGTACATACCGATTTTCATGAAAATTAGGAGATTGCGCCTCATGAGTCAAGGCCAGAGCATAGGAGCCAAACCGCGGTTTCTTCTCGTTTTACTAAGTTGAAGCCGACTTTGAAAGCTTGGGGTGCCGCTCTTGCTTATGCACGAAGGAATTCACAATCCGGCTCAAATTTGCAAGATGAGGTCAGAGTTTATAATGTTAACATTTCCCTAAATTTATGTATGTTTACTTAAATAAATGTTGTCATCTCTATTTATTAGATATTATTGTGACATATAAATTTGTTATTGTTATTAGATAAGAAAAGCTCAATCATGTTATGTGGCACAAAAGAAGAAAGAGTTTACGCGGTTTGATTGTTGGGAAGTGGTGAAGAACCATCCTTATTTTAGAGAAGTCCAAACTAGTACTCCACCTTCTTCATATGTCAACTCCGCCGCCTTTACTCTGCTCATTAGGTCAATGTATCCCACAATCGATGTGGCTGAGGATGAAGTGATTGCAACACTACAAAGCAACCTTGAAGCTTCCTCAAGTCCGGTTAGACCAATGGGAGTGAAGGCGGCCAAGAAAGCTAAAAGAAAGGAAAAAAAAAGGTCGTCTCGACTTCTTCAAATGAGGTAAGGGATGAAGCTTTGAAAAACATTGTGAAAAATCAAAAATCTTGACTAGCCGCACAACAAACAAGTGATGCTATGGAGCTTGCTTTATACGAAAAACAACTTAGCCTTAAAGAGAAAGACTTCAAATTGAGGGCCTTAGCGGAAGAATCAAGGATTATGGCAATGGATACGGAGGCTATGACCCTAAAATCAAAGAGGTATTTTTCAAAGAAGAAAGCGGCAATTCTTAAGCAACTTAATGTCGATGAAGGAGATGCTAGCGAGGAAAATTTTTCAAATTGCTATTGCCCACTTTTTTCATAGTTATGTATTTCTATTATATACTTTCATTTCTAGATATGTACTTTAAATTATGTATTTCCATTATATACTTTCATTTCTAATCATATACTTTAAATTATTTATTTTCATTATGTACGTTACATTTTCAAGTAATAAAATCACAGCTTCTTTATTCCGTCAAACCAAACAACATATAATGCAAACACACAACATTCAAACAAAATATAGTCATGAATTTTTTTTAAAAAAAAGAGTCATTAATTTTAGACGATAACGACACGTGTCGTATACATATTGGTTGAAAATATAGTCATGATTTTTTTTTTAAAAAAGTCAATAAATAGTAATAGGAGGTGCTATTTTTTCTCACCGCTACACGAAAATACTGCACTCCTATTGCTCAAATAGTAATAGCACTTGCTCAAATAGTGTTTGCTCCTCCTCAAAATAGGAGGAGCAAGCAAAAAAATGGCTGCAGGTGCTCTAAACCACAGACAATGTCTTATATTCTCAACATAACAAGTGTATATTATGTGTTGGAAATTCACTTTATGAGTGAAGTGATGAATTTGACGATAAAATTGCTGCATTATGAAATATATATTTTCAGCTACTTAAGGAATTTGATTTCAGCAGGTGTTAGCTACTTAATTGGTGATTTGTTTTCGGCTGCTATACAGAAGTGGTGTAAAGTATGGAAACATTAGTATGGCTTCTACATTTTATTATTGAGTAAGGCGAACTTCCAAATATGCTCAATTGACCTCATTATTTTCTGAGTTATTGATTAACAAACTAATTTCTGAGTTATTGAATGACAAATTTATCCTATTATATAATACTATAAAGGATAATAATTGAAAGATATATATATTATTCTCTTAGGCTTTCCAATTCAATAATAGTATATTGAATTCTTTACTATTTTCCTTATATATTGTCATTTTCTAATTTTACTACATATTATATCTAATAAGAGCTAAAACTATAATTCATATTGATATTGTGATGAAAAAGTAATATTACATACACCTGTTGAACACAAAAAAAAATTGATTATGAAAAACTAAATAACTATTGCAATGGTCTATCATGAGATACATAAAAAACCATACATAGATAAAAATTATATATCCTTGATGGTTTTTTATCACAAGTAACAAAGAAAAGAGAAGCTAATTCATGTTAAGAAAGAAAAAAATTGATGCTAAAATTAAGTTTATGAAACCCACTACCATGTGTTATTTGATTTTAAGAGATTTATGTTCTTAAATTAAGTAATGAAATTATAGTTGAAATATGTAGAGTGAAAATTCTTATAATATGACTATAATTGTTTATTTATTTTAGAGACAATAGCTATTTTTTTATGATCCGTAAAGAAAAAAATAATTGGAGATGTAGTGAGTGAATAAGTGGTATAATCAAGGAAAATAGCCAAAATGACCTATGAATTTGGCTATAATTGTCGATTTACACCCTCGACTTGTAATTGTGTCAATTCACCTCCTGAACTTGGTATAAACTACTGATTTGCACCTTATCCGTCAAATTGGACGGTTTCCATCCAATTTTCAATCACATGTCATGCATGTGAGGGTATTATTGTAATTATATATATTTATTTTTTATATACAAAAAATGTTTTATAAATAAAATAATAATAATTCAAAACTTTCAAAACGTACATTCATATTTATTTTTATAATAATGCATCTGCCTTTTTTCAACATTTTATTTTTATTATATTTGTTATACATTTTTTAGGATGAGTCTCCTTGAAAATGTAGTTATATTGACTAAAAATTACATTAATGCCCCTCACGTGCATGACACATGAATGAAAATTAGATGGAAAATGTCTAATTTAACGGATAGGGTGTAAATCGTCAGTTCATACCAAGTTGAGGAGGTGAATTAACACAATTGCAAATCGAGAATGTAAATCAACAATTATAGCCAAGTTCATGGAGCATTTTGACTATTTTGCCTATAATCAATAATAAATGAAATACATTTAAATGGTATAAACAATGTCATTCTAGTGAGTAAATGCTTGTAGTCAATAGTAAATTGCACGTGTAGAGAGCAATAGAGGTATACTGAGCAAAGTTGGAGGTCCAAGTAGCCGCACTCTTTATTATTTTGCTACATACAACAGAAGCGTTCTATATGTTGAGCATTGTCATCTTCAATGTGATCAACTGGGTAAACTAATCCTTTGCTTTGTATTTAATCTGATACATGAATGAAGTTTGGTACATAGAAACGAAAAAACTTTCTTTGCTTGATATGTGATCATACCAAGAAACAGTTTGTTACTATTTCCAGCTTGGAATTTGCTCTGATACATGAATGTAGTTTGTTACATGAAAACACAAAAGCTTTCTGTAAGCCCCATCTAGGTCAGTCATCACCTCCAAGAAAGCAACGCAAGCTTAAGTCAGAATACGGAGAGAAAACCGAGTAGAGCGATCAAGTTTCATTGTATGCATACCAGTATTGTATAGCCGGCTCTTCTAATCTTATTTTGTGTTTGTGGTGAGATCTCCATGGCTCGTCTTGATTCTTCGCAACGTCAACAGAACAGGCTTCTCCAGCACAGACACATTGATATTGTTCCAAACATCAGCGGTGGTTGGAAGCTGAGCAATTGTCTCAGCTATGTCCATGTCTTCTGGAAGAATAGAACCAAAGACAGTGTATTCTTTTTTCCACTCCTCATGGTTTGCTAGGCTTATGAAAAATTCAGGACCAGAGCCAATCCAAGCTACCGAACCTCTTCTTAAGGTCGGGCAATTTTCAGTTGGTAACCCCTTGAATGTGGCTCCTTGGGCTTCCAGTGTTCCCTGAACCAATGCAAAAGGAGGACCGAAAGAAGCCTGGGAGATTCAAAGAAGAATGTTAGTTGTAGTGAACACCCAGAGCACGAAAGTGTTTATAACAGTCAATATATTCATCAGAATACTTGAATTCAAGCTGAGGCTGTAATAGAAGTTGGTCTGCTCTGTAACTAAAAATTAGTTCAAAAGGATCACTTCATCCAATTTCTCCTAGGAAAGAACTAATCTACGTATTACCACAAGAATGAGTTTTCTTTCTTGTGATTTGTAAAAGGAAAACATGAAAACACATCCATAATACGGTATGGAGACATTTTTAATCTTGAATTTAATCAGGAAAATAATTACAGAGAAATTCCCATTAAATTTATTCTCCTTTTCTGGTCTTTATTATTATTATTATTGGAGCTTCAAATTGCAGTTAGTTAAGCTAGTCACACAATAAGCACGGATTTAAATAAGCAGTGTTAAACATCTATCAACCAAAATGCCAAAAGCATACGAATTACTCCATGTTGATCCGTCACATGCAAAATAATGAGTGCTAGACAAATTAAGTAAAGTCTTACATCTTTTATGTGGTTTCCTTCTGAGTCCCATGATTCCCCACGGCTCTCTGCACGATAGAATTGGCATCCTGCACAGTGACGCAATTCCAACAACTGAAGAATGTAGGCCACAGAATGAGGGGCACAGTCGGGGAGAAGCTGCACAAATAAGTATTATTTGAATAACTAAAAACTGTTAGTGTGTGTGGCATTGAATCAAAGAAATCATATAAACCTGCACGTCTGTAAAAGGGAAATATGAGACTTGTTTCCCAAAAAACAGCATTGTGAGAACTGAACATTTCTCCTATTCGTGAAAGAAAACTTGTCTCTTATTTTGATTCATTAAATCAGAAACAAATTTTTTTCTACTTCTGCATTGCAAAGACTCGTCTCCACACCGCCTTTATCATTCATTAAACAAAAAAATTTTGAAAGCTCAGAAACTCATTACAATTAAATGTATGACTATCAAAAAATATGAAATAGATTTACCTAATTTAAAGCCTAAAATTTGAGTTCTCAAAAATATGCTCTCTCATGCTGTGATACAATAGTGAAGAAAACAAGAGGTAAAAGCAGTACTCAGGAATCAGGACCAGGTTTCATGCACATAAGAGAATTACAGGCAATGCCTATTTAATCAAGCAACAGCTATATATGAGCATTAGTTTATGTATGCAAAAGGTCAATGCCAGAAGTAGCACTCTCACTTGTGCTTTTGAAATCATCCTCTAGTCCTTAGTTTTTGTGGTTTCACAATTCACATACAGTTAAAAGGTAGCTTTACTCTGTGTATAATTGTTGTATAGAAGGAATAACAAATTGAAATAATATGAGTTCAAATTTCTGAGGGCATCAACACTTACTTTTATATGTAGAGTTCCATATTGTGTTTCCAAGCCAACAATGCCCTAAAAAGAGAAATGATGGCAAAGCCAAGTTAAGTTTACAATACAAGGTGTTTCTTTAAAGAATAATATAACAAAAAAACAACAATAAGAAAGTATGTAACAAGTACAAGTGTTTCAAAAACCAAGATTACGTACATGAAAAAAGCCAGTAAAGTGTATCAGGAAAAGGTGCTAGGAACCTTTCCTATGGTACCATTGTCTAATCTATTCATAGTATATGTTATGAAATTGAAGGTAAGACCCTACTTGCAATTTTGCAGGAGGAACAACACCCTGATCTAATCTTGTAACAGTTCATGCCCACGCTCAGGAGGTAAAGAAAACGAAACAGAACAAGGTTGCTTACCCTGGTTAATAGCCCAGTCTTGCAGAGTGACCCCAAGTACAGTTGAATTTTATTTCAGTTTACCTAATGGTCGTTTATCTTGGGAACTGAGAGGTTTCTTATTAAAAACTAGATAGATGTTCAGAGCTGATAACAAACAAAAGGAATAAATAATCGCTCTGTATATGCAAGCTTTATGGTCTAACCATCTGTGTTAAATCTTTCTAGCTACATTTCTTATCACCATTGGCTTTATAAAATGGACAATGATAAGGAAAGCAAAGTAAAGAGAACACCACAGTTGAATATACTAAAAAACAACATTATCACAATAGCAACGGCTAAGAAACTACAAACCTGCACCAAAATGAAATTACTGGAAGTAACATAAACTTAAGTTTATAGGGAACAAGACAACATTCTGTTTCCAGTTTAATGAGTCAACAAAGTTGCATTACCTCTCCTCTCCCAAAGATGATTCCAGATGTCCAACTAACTGTCTCCCCTGATTCCTGGCGCTCAGGAGACAATGTATCCTTCTGTTTCTTCAACCAGCACTGAAGTAAAAAAGTTAAAACTAATAAGAACCTTCTGCACTTGTTACATATAGAATAAATTGAAAAGCACAAAATCCAAAAACATAGTTTCCACTGCTTCATCTGATGTGAAAATGCAGCATTCGAAAACAACACCCTCCATTTGATCTCTCAATTTACACAAATATGCTTAACAGAATCAAATGCATAGCTAGTTACAGGATTTCATGACACCATCCAAGTCAACCTCACTACAAAATCACCTTCCTGCAGTAATATTTCTAACTATATCCAAACTTACATATATGCTGCCCAAACATTCATGCACAAACTCAGAAACACCAAAAAAGCATAAAACTTTAATCAACTCAACAAAGCCAGCAAGCTCTAGAATCAACTCACCTCACCAAATTTAGAGCCACAAGCCTCCCTATTCCCACAGAAGACCCAACTGTCACACAAACAAGGCCCATCAGTCCCACTACACATCCCCTTACAAGCCTGACAACACTCCTCCGAAGAATTGAACTTAAACTCAGACCCCCACTTGACAGCAGCACCCCACAGCTCCAAATTCTCAATCCCTCTGCAACACCCTCCATCACTCTCCACCTTACTCTGCTTCACCATTGCCAACGACTCCATCTCTGAAAACGAGAAGGGCGCATTGGGTTGAAGCACCACAGAGATGAGAGCGTAGACCACGGCACAGGAGAGCAGACCCACCAAGAGGAGGACCGGAGTGGAGCAATGGGGGGCTTCTCGGTCGCTTTGCCTCCGACCCATTTGAGATTTTTTGGGGAAGAAGGAGACCCAGAAAGGGATTTAGAATCTGTGGAGTGATGGTGAAGGAAATTTGGGGTGGGAAGATGCGGGCGTTGACCTTTGACAAATGGAGTGAGGGAGGGAATTGGTAAGCTGCAACTGAGTCAGTGTTCATTTTAGATGTAGCTGATACATCAGATAAACTGTGTCAGATGAATTAAATGTGTCAGATGCTACATTAGATAATAGTTTTTTTGGCCTGCTACATCATATAATAGTTTGAATGACTTAAAATATTGTTAAAAACATATAATTATAGAAATATATGTTCACCTCTTGAAATTTATTTGTTGTAAACTCCAACCTATACATAGATAAAACTGTAAAAAAATGATTTTGATTAAGGGTAACAAATTTGAAACAGAACCTTGAAATTAGTTAAAAAGAACTTACTTTGAAATCACTCAAAGTAGCACCCTCTTGTTTCCAAACTTGTCATCACCCATTTCAGTTCCAACTTTTGTGTAGTGGGCACCAAGATTGATATTTGGTTTTAGTCTCACATGCACTGTTATTTGCTTAAGGAACATTCATTGTGTTGTGTCTTCCAATACGACCAAGTTACATATTATGGACAGCTCTTGACACAATATTTGATAACTATAGATTTTAGAAGCTTAAATAGTTATCACAAGTAACACAAGATTAACAAGTGTGTTTACATGCAGCAACAGGATCAACCACCAAAAGATTTCGAAAATAATATAATACTCAATGATGTATTTATAAACTCAAATTTCAAAAGCACAAGATTTATACTTTAAGTAAGATGGTATAGAGAACATGAGTGCCTGATCTAGACTTGGTTCAATAATTTATCACAGTAATGTGTACCAACACTACTTCAATGGCAATCAATTAGACTAAACCAAATCTGGTGTTCAAACAAAGGAGGGAACTGAAATGTCCATTCATCTGCATAATTGCTTAGGTAGAAATGGGACCAAAGTATCAAAATAATTGTGGCTACCTATCTCCCCTTTCCATGAGCCTCTATTTTGGACCAAGCTTGGTTAGACACAACTACCTATAAAGCAGCTCTAGTTTGCATAAAAAGAGTGTTGAGACCTGAAGTAATTAACAGAACAAGAAAATATAAAATATCAACTATTGCGTCGGCCGAGAGTTGAACCTGGGTATATTGCTTAGAAAGCAATTGTCCTAACCGTTGGGATAAAGACGCTATTAATACATTGAATCTGATTAATTTTATATAAATTCTGATGTAAAAGGATGTACAGAATCTGGAATAGACTGATATTTTGAAAGAGAAAATCAATAACAGATGCAAGTCTGCATTATATACGTATGTATGGATCAAAATAAAAACTGCTTCTCGATTACTTGTATGTACAAAGTTGAACTGAGAATAAGAATCTTACCCACCTCGAATCAAAGGTTACGCTCAGTAACTAAAGGAGATGTTTGATGTTACCTTTTACACTATGATCAGTCGAATTTGAAAGATGGTTATGGTTGTGATTCAAAAATCCTTATACAATCAAAACTTCACAGTAATCCTCCATAGATGCTACAACCAATAATAATAATGCAAGCCTTGGTTCAATTTGTTCCACTATTTTACTATACAGTGTGATGAAATCCATACATAAAGCTTTTCTTTGTTGTTCTGTTCCCTTATGAAAACAGAGGTTTTGATTCTGTGTAAACAAACCGTAAGCTGGATATCATTATTGTTGGAAAAAATGATGAAAATAATTATTTTATATAATCATTTTTAATTAGATGGTTGTAGGGTGAATGAGAATATTCACCCAAAATTGAATGCATGAAACATTTTGAACTTTCATCTTCCATGATTGTTTGGATTTTATAGCAATAACAGATTCAATGACATGATAATGGACTAACGAAATGTTGTAACTCATGGATTGTTATTCATGACATTAAAGTGGATATCACATTCCTCTTTATATAAATACATGACTCCTTCGCTCATTCTAGATTCAAATATTGTGAAAATATTTTGAGAATTCCTTTGCCAGTTTATGCTAAGGAGGACTCTTTGTTTGGGGTCCTTCAAATGGAAAATTTACAATTAAGTCTGCCACTTGGCTACATGGTGATCAGTACCAAAAACATAGTCAAATTTTCCTAATGAATAAGCTTTGGAAGCTTGATATTCAACTGAAGATTAAACTCTTTGGTTAACTGCTTCTGAGGGAAAGACTCAAAACCCAAGATAGACTCGCCAGATTTGGGATGATTAATGATAACTCATGTCCCATGTGTAACAAGGACAATGAAACAACCAACCATTTATTTGGTTATTGTGATTTTGCCAAAGAAGTTTGGAGGGCATCTAACGTTATTTCTCTAATTGGCTGAGAAGATAGTTACCTTAATGTTTTTAAGAAACTTTTTGTGACTCAACATTTTGATGCTCATTTATTTGTAAAAATAATCATAACTTGCTGGAACATTTGGAAATCTAGGAATGATTGTATTTTCAAGAGCACTTCTCCTAATCCTATATCAACTACTATGATAACTGTTGCTATGACTTCTCATGAGTCTAATCTTAACATCAGAGCTAGTGGTGCGATTTCCTCAAACCCTTCTTCCACTATAAAGTGGAGTGCACCTTCTAGTTCGTTTGTTAAGATTAACTTTGATGGGTCTGTAAAATGATAACTCTGGTGTTGGTGGCTTTATCATTTGAGATGCCACTAGAAAACCTTTAATAGCAGAGGCAAGACCTTCAGGAAGAACAACTGTCCCGGTTGTAGAAGCTTTGGCACTTAGAGACAGTTTGCTCATTGCCAAAGATAGGAACTTCAGAAGAGTGGAAGTGGAAAGCGACTCCAGGCTTGTCATTGATGCAGTAAATGGTGTGATCAATCCACCTTGGAGACTTCTAAAGCTAATTGAAGACATCCACTTGATTGCTGCATGTTTTGAGAGAATTTCGTTCAGACATATCTTTAGAGATGTCAACTTTGTAGCTGATGTTTTAACTAATCTTGGTCATCTTATTGATACTCTCTTGAGTTGGAGTGATAATGTTTCTCGAGAGGCTTTTAATGCTTTCTTATTTGATATTATAAACACTGATTGTCCGAGAAGCATTTCTCTATAAAGTTTAGTTTCTTTCAAAAAAAAACTTTAATACGTTGGACGTGTTGTCAACTTATCATGGTATGTCGAAATATTGTCATGGCACTCACTTCCTATGAGCCTCACTCCCTATGGAACTCGTTACCCTAGCTTGCTTGCATGGGCATCGATAGTCTCACTTGGACTCTTGGGTATAGTTTAGCCTCGCTTGCATGGGTGTTGGCATTTGCCTAAGCATCAGCAATTTGACAAGAAATTTGTTAATTAGCCTTCACCTCGCGTGTATGGATGTGAATGACAAAGGCTTTAAATATGATGTGTAAGCCTAGTTTCATTGCTAACTGGCCACCGCCCTGAACCTTTTTTTTCTACCACCCCTCGAGACCTTGACAAAACAAGGGGACGACAACGACGGACGCAACAAGCAAGTTTTATCGTATGCAATTCTTTCAATCTCTCATTGGTATGGAGGTTCCAAAGTTGAAGTACTTGATGAAAAACAGTCAAAACATTGGCATCCCATTCTTCAACTTCTTCATCATCACATGATCATCACTGTAAACCCAGAAAATGAAAAGAGAAACCCATCAAGAATCATCAAAAGACAAAGACGGAGAAGAAAAGCATGGCATCTCAGAAAAGTCATATTCACCTCCTCTTAGTCCTCTAATGTTTCCCCAAACCCACAACAAGCACTCCCCATCTCCATTTCCATCTCCATCTTCGTCACCATTACACGATTCATCTCCAACTCAGGAAGAAATCTACCACACCAATGAGTTCAGACTCACACCACCGGAGGAGCAGATCCACCACCACTCTAAGTTCGAGCCGCCAGCCGTTGCGGCCCAAACCAAAGACCAAGAGGGGCCAAAGACTCGAGAGGAAGGAGTGGATAGGAAAACTTTGTCGATATTGAAGAGGGCGAGAAGGCAAAGCTTGGTGAGGAGGGCTATGTTGGGGCTAAGGATTTCAGGGGTTTTGTTTTGTTTGATCTCTTTCTCGGTTATGGCGGCCGACAAGAAGCAGGGTTGGACTTTAGATTCCTTCTCTAACTACAAGGAGTTCAGGTTTGTCAGTGACTTTGATCAGAATCTTGTTCCCCTAGAAAAGTAAATGGTTGCATAGAAAACGTAAATGGTTAGTCAGTAACTGTTGTATTGTCGTATGTTTCGGTGATCAATCATTGCAGGTTGCATAGAAGGTAGAGTTTTATTCTTTTTCACTAGAAAAATAGGGTAAAATGTTGTGGTTATTAAAAAATGGCCAAGGCAAAAAATCAGTAATTCACCATAATTTTGTTACCGAAAATCATTCATTGATTCTCAATTATCGACGTATTCTTACTTTTAATCATAGTTGAACTATCTAAAGACACTCGATATTCGATACAAGGGTGTTGAATTAACAAAGAGTGTAGTCTTCTGAAAGTGTTGAAGCAACTAAGAGTGTTTGCAAGAGTTTTCTTTCACTAGAAGAATAACAACGTAGACGTTCCACTTAAATTCACACTTTTATATTAGGCATTTCTGGATTATGATGATGGGATTTGTAATTCTGATGTGAATCAAATTGCATTGTGTAGGTACTGCTTGACAGTGAATGTGATAGGTTTTGTGTATTCAGGGATTCAAACCTATGATTTAGTGTATTGCTTCACCACCCGAAAACATGTAGTGCAGCACCATCTCCGTTACTACTTCGATTTCTTGATGGATCAGGCAAGTCACAACTACTCTTTGTCTCAGTAAATTAACAAGCAGAGACGACCTCTTATATTATTGATATCAATAATTTCACCTAACCTTAGCCCCATGGAGGCATGGACACACCACAAGTCCTTGTCTCCACTCTATATTCTCTTGTCAAATGGTCCAGTATTATGAAGCTTGTTCTGCACCACTGAAAATGGTCATTGCTTATTGGCTGACAAAACTTCTTTTCCCTAATCAATGGACTAATATCTCTTTTTAATTTTATATTTTCCCCCTCATACTTTTCTTGAAATTTTAGTGTTAGTTCATTTTGGAAGAAAATGACTTATTTGATTTGCACTTAGTTTTACCTTAAAACAATATCTTGGTCAACAAAACCCAAATGCTTGAAGCATTCTGATGACATTTGTGATGTATGAAACTTCGGCAGATTTTGACCTACCTTGTGATATCGGCATCTTCATCGGCGGCGACTCGGGTGGAAGATTGGGAGTGGAATAGGGGCAAAGACAAGTTCCCTGATATGGCACGAGCGTCTGTGGCATTGTCCTTCCTTGCTTTCTTTGCATTTGCATCTAGCTCTCTCATTTCTGGTTACACCCTCTGTACTCTAAAATCTATGTAGATCATTTTCTACGTGTATCACGATTAACTTTTTTGAAAGAGAAAATCAACAACAGATGCAAGTCTGCATTATATAAGTATGCATGGATCAAAACAAAGACTGCTGCTGTTATCCTCTTCTCAATTACTTGTATGTGCAAAGTTGAACTGAGAATAAGAATCTTACCCACCCGAATCAAAGGTTACGTGCAGTAACTAAGGAGATGTTACCTTTTCACTATGATCAGTCGAATTTGAAAGATGGTTATGCTTGTGATTCAAAAATCCTTATACACTCAATACTGTCACAGTAATCCTCCAAAGATGTTACAACCAATAAGAATTAACACAAGCCTGAGATCTCTCCAAAACACAAGCCTGAGAGTTCAATTGGTCCACTATTTGTACAGATGTGTATAGTATAATAGTTACTATACAGTGTGATGAAATCCATACAAAAAGCTTTTCTTTGTTGTTCTTATGAAAACAGAGGTTTTGATTTTGTGTAAACAAACTCAGCTGGATATCATTTTAGGCAAAGTCACCACTAAGATCAACTTCTGAGTCCAAATCTATATCATCAGAGTCTGATGGTCCTGCTCCTGCAACAGCTTGGCCAACTCCTTTGGAACCTTCCCCTGGTGTCCTTGCATCTTGAATGATCTTATTTATTTCTTCAATGCTCTGTGTTGGGTTGTCAGGGTCCACTTCCGCAAAGCTTTTTTTCTCAACCTCAATAAGCTCTTTCGCCAGATTTTTCAGAAACCAAGGGTGCTGTTTTATCTCAGGAAGACTGATCCTCTATAGTGATAATACAGATAGGAGTATCAGTAGAGAACTACAGAATCCATGGGCAGTTAAGATGCTGTTTCGAAATCAGACTAAATAGAACGGTCCAATTTAACTGTATGAGCAATATGTGGTAATTATAGTATTGTTCCTTATTCATTTAACCATTTCCATGTATTACGCGTCTCAACTCTCAAGTGAACAAGAAATATTGAAGTGTAGGAAGAAAAATTACCTTAGAAGGGTTGGCAACAAAAACATGAGAAAGTAGGTGCTTGCACTCTGCTGAAATCCGCACATAATCGGGTATTGAGTACTGGACACTCATAATTCTCTGTTTCAGGATTTGCAACATATTAATTGTTTGCGGAAATAAGTTTATAGCATGTTGAAATTCAGATATCTTTCCAACTATGTAGTGTTTGGATGCAGCTCACCTCAATGGTCTTACGAAAATTTCGAGGATCTTCAGGGTCCTCAAAAGGATATGCTCCTACCAACATGACATAAAGTGTCACACCACAGGACCAAACATCTGCAATCTACCAAAGTTTTCACCAACTTAGCGAGAACATAAAACAGATATTATGTCTTATTGAGTAGTCTTATTGAGTTTTAGATTATACTGTAACTGAGATTTGTTTAACACATATAACAGTTGGAACATTTATTCTAAGATGGACTGAATTTCCATGACTGGTAAGGAAACAATATGGCCAAACTAGATACCTTTCCATCATATTCCTTCCGGGACAGAACCTCAGGAGCAATGTAAGCAGGCGTTCCGACAGTTGATTTTGGTTGCGAGTGCAAAATACCAGACTGCAAGGTAGTAAATAATAGTATATCAGATAACTAAGATGCACCATTAGACTAAGTAAGAAACTAATTCACATATCACCAAATAAAGTCTATTTTTAACAAGGGAATCATAAACCTTGGAGTATCCAAAGTCGCAAATTTTCAGACGTGGTGTTGCACTTCCGTCCAAGAGTGTGTTTTCCAGTTTCAGATCCCTGTGACAGATTTCCTAAACAATAATCCGTTGGCCAATGTAAAAAATGACTAAAAAAGCCGTAGTATTTCAAACTAGAAAACCATTTGACAATGTATCTGCATCAAATATAATTTACCAAGGAATGACAGTAGCTGACTCCGGATATCAGCTGCTGGAAGAAAAATCTTGCCTGTTGTGTGGAGGAATTGCAGTTATAACAAATACTCGTAAATCAAAACTTTTAAACTAATAATTCCTTAATGCAGCAAAATCTAATGATTTCAACATGTAAACATAAGAAGCTAACCTCATCTTCACTAAATCTACCAGCATTACATATCCTCTCAAAGAGTTCACCACCAGCTGCATATTCCATGACAATAGCTAGATGAGTTGGAGTCAACAGGACCTGCAGTAAAACAATAATACTTCAAGCATTTATCACAAGACTGCCTTATCTTAGCTCTTAGGTGCTTACGTCGAGTTTAATAATTATTATCTTGGAGTTATTTAACATAAGATTAGTCTGATATCATTGCCAAAATACCAAAATGACACGCTCGAATACTCATACACACTCCAAAGTGTGCCTGTACGCCCACAATCAACTCAATACTAGCTAATTACCTCCTTGAACCTGACAATATTTGGATGCCTCAACGATCTGTGATTAATGATTTCCCTCTGAACATTCTCATCAATCTGCAAACCAGATAACCAAAACAACATTATTATCTATAATAACATTACATATACATCCTTGACAATGAGAAAAGAATAATAGGTTTCATATTCGATTTGACATGCAGTAGGCAATTTGGCATTTTGGCCTTAATGTAAATGTAGCCTAACTGCACAACTGGCTTCGATCAATGATAAAAGGATATAATCATATTCTTAGAAGTCATAATGATACCCAAAAAACACACACACACACAATCATGTCCAATGTGCAACAAAAGCTGAGGGACAACGCTGAAACACACATGAATTTCAGATATGAGCTAAATGTAATACTCTATGATTAAACAACTTGATTTAGCTATGGTTGCTCTAAATTAATTCAGGACAGTAATAAATTTTAGCAATAATTTACTGAAAAGACAAATAAACTTTGATATTGGAAGCAATATTGCAGAAAAGAAAGAGGGAAATGATTAGCACAAGCATAAAGATTTAGACTTGAACTTCAACAATAACATTGGTCACGGTGCAAATTTGAGGAACAATATCTGCTTTTCCAGCTCAAATAATCTCACAGAAAAACCACTATCTAAATATTCATCAGCTGAAAAAAGTAGGAAGAACCAAAAAGCCGAACACGGGTTTCTGATCAAAATGACAGTCAACTTCATCTCAAAAAAGTAGAAGGAAGAACCAAAAAGCCGAACACGGGTTTCTGATCAAAATGAGAGTCAACTTCATCTCATCTCAAATCTTACCTAACCAACATCTAAAACCAAAACAAATCATTGATCAACCGAATAAGAAAAACAGAATCCCAAACCAAAACCCAGTGTGAGGCTTTTCATCACCAAACTCAGTCAGAAATTCCAATCCTCACCCCAAAAAGAAACCAAAACACTTCTGACACATTAGGAACTAACCTTCTTGCCTCTCTCGATGTACTTAACAGCCACAAGCTCCCTGGTCTTCTTATCCCTGACCAGCCTCGCCACTCCAAAGTTACCAGACCCAAGATCCTTCATTGGCTCATACCTCTCCTCCATTACAATCCAAACCCAGAAACCAAAACGAACCAAACAAACAAACACAAGAAACCCAGTTCAAGAAAATCTATCTAGGTGAACCCAGATAGGGATAGACAGAGAAGACCCGTATTAGAAAAATGAGAGAAATCAAAGGTTGGCTAAATTGGTTTGAGTTGAAAGCAAAGAGTAGAGTAAACCAGACCCCACGGCGTCAAAAAGAGCAAGATAAACAGACGGACCTTAAAAGTCTTCAATCTTTTTATTTATTTATAGTAACAAATATAAAAATCTGACAAACTTTACTGCTAAGAAATCCAAGCCTGAAGAGAAATGAAGGACACGTAACCCTCCAGTGGTTCATTGAACACTTCTGAGTCTGACTGACAGAGGCGGTGCAGGTGGCGCGTGGTGGAGTCGGGGCTAACGTGCGAAGGTGGCGAGACCCGTAGAAGATTATCCCGCGGGGGGTGAGGGTAGTATGGGAATATCGTTTAGGGTTTGCCGACGTTTGGAAGGGTGTGTGGTGGCGATTGGTGTCGTTGTCTGTGGTTCTTGGAGTGAGGGGTAGTGACGAACAAGGTTTTTGGTTTTTGACCGGAAGGTTAAACTAGGGTGAAAATTATAGGAATGTTAAGGTATGACTAACTTGGTGCAATCTTACGTAGAAAAAATTGACAACCATAAATCCGAGTAGTAGCAGTAGTTGAATGAGGTTATTAGAACTTTTTTTTAGTGTATGTCTTCATATGAGAAAAAAACAAATTATGATTTAAAATTTATGTTAATCTAATATAAAATAGATAATAAATAAATTGTCGGTTTGAGAAATAATACCTTATATAGTTGTCCCAAACTGCATAAGGAAGTGCCATTTGGATAGTTTTGTTCTATTTCATTTTGGTTTTCAATGAGTATTTCGCTTACACTTTTGATTTTGTTTACTATCAAGTAATCTAAATAAATAACCTTTTAGTAGTAGTAATGTGTTTTTCCTGCAACGAGTTCCTTGTTTGGTCAAATGATTGTTGCCTCCTAATGGCAAGGTGAAACTTAGTGTCATCAGATTTATATCCCGGTGGCAATATAGTGGAAAAACTGTGTTATATGTTATGATGCTTCTTTGTAATAGAGTTATCTTCCTAATATGTCACCACAATTGTAAAGCGAACAAAGTTGTCAAACGCACACTCTTTGCTATTAGGTGCATGATAGAATACATGTATGTAGTTGAAATTTATTTTATTATCTCAGGAGTTCTTTTAGATATGTTTTGTAATCTGAGATATAGACACTATGTCCCCATGTATTATGAGATTTCATCAATCAAAGCTTAACAGAAGCCGCACGGGTCCTTACTTCAAAAAAAATTGTTTGTTTAGTCTAGATGTTACACTATGTTATTTTTGATTTAGACCGCATCAAAGCTTTAGATTTTAAGATAAAAAATTAACAAAGCGAAAACGATGTGAATGTATTTCTTTTAACCATGTTAAAACCTGATTGGCACTTATAAAGACAATCTGCTTCATTTTTAATGCATAAAAAGGTCCTCAATGTTAGTTGGTAGGCAGCTTTCGTTAATTAAAGGATGACCTTCTACAAGTTGTGATATATCTTTCCTAATCCTTCCTTTAACAAAACCCTTAAAGAGATTGAGACGTTCTAATAGGAATGGAAGATCCCCCCCCACTTAATACTTCCTTTTATTAGTGCCATGATGATATTGCTATTTAAGATCGACTGTAACCCTTCAAAATTTCAGATATATGGAGAAAATGATTTCATTTGGTAGAACTTTGCGTTTCAAAATCCCCAACATGCATGGCAAACATGGATCCAATCTAGCTAACGCGGCTTTGACAAATGACAACAACAAAATCGAAGATCAAGTTACTTAAATCCACGAGAGTGAATCTGGGAAAGAAAAGTTGCCTTGATTGTCTTTCTATTTGGGTTTTCATCGTTTCCTCCAATCTGCACCACCGAAAGATAAAAGGATGATGCATATGCATGCGAAGTGGGGACAGATTTTTTCGATTTGATTTAGCTGGCCAGCATGTTGTTTATTTCAAAAATAAAGGCGAAGTGGATGTTCTTACTACATTTGAACGAATGCCTGGGTTTATATGTATATTGAGCTTTACAAAAGGATCGATTATCCATTTCGGACTGTTCAAGCAACATGTACTGTTCACTATAAACCTGGAGAAACTACGTACAGAATTTGCAGTTTGTATATAAGTTTGAAAAGTTTCAAACCCGTCCTGCAGAAACGTGAAGCAACAAGGTGAAGGGGTTATCGGGTTTTAATTTTTTTCTCTCGAGTGTTCTTAGATATAACACCATTTAAAATAGTTCCTTGTTTACTATTTTAGTGCTATAATTAATGTTAAAAAATATGATAAATTATTTTAAAATAATTATTATCATATTCATTGATAGAAACCCTTTTATATAAAGATTTTCATAGTCTTACGAGAAAACAATGTATAAATATCCTATCACAACTAGGAAACATGAATCTCAATCTAACTAGCATTAGACCAAGACACACACATGTCAAATATCTTTGAACACTCCCCCGTGTGCCGCGTGTCTTCATGCTATATAATGTCTTTGATGTTGCCGCATTAAAAAACTTGCCAAATAAACAAAATTCTGTAAGAAAAACTAAATATTGGTCAAATGACAAAAAGAGTGCAATGCACCATGCTACTTCCATGAGAACTGCACCATATGAGGTTCCCCCGATGAATAACTCAGTCGGAGAGGCTTGATAGCTTGCGTAATCCAATGCTCTTCACATGTTTCTCAAAAGTAGATTTAGATAGAGACTTCATGAACAAGTCAACATTAGCTTCTGAACTCACTTGAATGTTGAGAAATGCTTGTTATTGCCGATTGTAGAAGAACTTTGATGAGATGTACTTTGTATTGTCACCTTTGATATAACCTAACTTCATATGCTCAATGCAGGTTGCATTGTCTTCATAAATGCATGTAGGTTTCTCGGTGGTAGAACTGTGGGACCCCGCACGTTTTAACCGTGGTTAATGGCGAGTTACTGAGGTTTAAGTCGCATTCGGTAACTTTGCGAGTTAATTACCACGTTCATTTTCGAGTTTTTCAAAGTTCTCCGAATACCTGATTTAATGACTCGATGTCATAGTACGTGTCGACACGAGTCTCCCGGTATTTTCGGATTATTTTTCGGAGCTTCGGTTTATTTTCTACGGATTTTTGAAGTTCCTGGTAACTTTTAATTACCAATCCGGTAAATCAGTTTTTAACCATTTACCCTTTTACCTTTTCACCTTCTTTTAATCTGAACCGTTGGATCTTTCCAAGATTGAATCAGGACCGTTCATTCCCCTATAAATAGGGGAGAGAGTTTTGACTCGGTCAAAACTCTCCCCTTTCCCTTTCTCTCTCTCCTTCTCGGCGTCTCTCGGCCGAGACTGAGCTCGACGGCGCTCCGCCGTCCGGCCACCAATGGCTGGCGGACCACCTTCATATTTCTCCTCTCTTCCTCCTCTACTCATCCCTACCCTTAGCTCACTGAGACAAGCACCGTGCTAGGAGATGTACCGCCCCTGCACTCGGCGGTCAACGCCGGATTTCCGGCGATCCAGGCAGCGGTTCGGCGCGTGAAAGGTTTGGTTCTTCTTCCCTCTTCTTCTTCTTCCTTTTCCTGCCCTTGAACCTTTGATTCGAGGCTAAAATGAGAATCCTGGTTTTACAGTTTTTCTGGGATTTCAGCATCTCCTCCGGCGACGGCGTGTTTGGGATTTGAGGTTGCTTTTCGAGCTCTAGGAGGCTTTGTTCATCATCCTTTGACCTCTGGTAAGCCATCCTTCCTCAAGAATCGGATTTGGTTGAGTTTTGGCGTTTCTGGGTTTTCTTGGATTTTCGACATAATGTTGAGTTTGTGTCTGTTTGTGGTGTTGCTGAGGTTTTGGAGGTAAAGAGGAGAGGAGAAGGTTGGATGAAGGACTGTGGAAGTTACTGTGACACTCTGCTGGGTGCAGAGGTCACCCTAGGCAGAGAGATAGAGGAGGTAAGGAACTCACTCTTGGATTTGGTATTGGTGTTGCTACTGTTGTTGCTGTTTTGTTGTTGATCTGGTGATAATTTGGTGTTGTTTTCTTGTCTTGTGTCGAGAACTTGGTGATCGGAGAAACAAGGGAAACTATGGCGAATTTCCGGCAAGTTGCCGGAATCCGGTGACGATCCGGAGATGCAGTTAAACCGGCAGAAATGCCGAGAAGGTAGTCTTCGAATCCCTTCAAAGTGTGTTGTTTCCGTTTAGTCGGGTAAAGTGTCGTAATTGGAATTTACGTATAAGGAAAACGTATAAAAACGGAAACTAACCATGTTTGGAAACCTGTTGATTTGGGAAACTTTCCATTTTGGGAAAGTTTCCGTTAAAGAAAAGTTTCTATTTTGGGGAAAGTTACATTTTCAGAAAAGTGGTTAAAGAATTGAAGTTCAACGAAGTTTGACACTTGTTGGTTAATTTGGTAAAGTGTTAAATTGTTATCGGAAAATGATAACTAGAATTCTGGAAAATGTTAAGTTGACCATGTTAAGTAAAGTTGGTGTTTCACGTAAATTGGTAAATCGACTCTTGGTAAATAAATTGGTTAGTGTGACACGTTGGGTGTCCATAGTAATTCAACGAATTATTATGTGACACCCTAACGTCAAGTTAAAGTGGTTAAGGAAAGTTCAGAAGTTTAGTCGGACTTCTGGTAATTGAGTAAAGAGTCGATAACTGGAAAAGAAAGTCAAAAGGTTAAAGTGCCATAAAAGGAAATTGGTTGGTCAACTTAGTCAATGTGGTCATTCCTGGTCAAACTAGGAATGTTGTGGTCAACTGAACAGTTATTGTTTCTTGGTTGCTAAGCTACTTTATTCTGCAGTGATTATTGGACGATGTAGCTTACGAGGTGACCTCGGTTCACCGAGATCAGTTCCTGGAAGCTTGGAGCTTACGTGTGGAACGGCAATTCCAGGTAGGGAACCTGAACCCCTTTGGTAGTGGTTTTATATATGTATGAGAAAGTGCATGTTTTTGTGTATGCTCATGGTCGATGCCTCGGGAAAGTTTTCTTTATATTAAATGATAAATGACTTATGATTGGGCCAAGAAAACCCGAGACTAGACGTAAAGGATTTTTATACGTCAATGTGAGATGTGTGGAACACCGTTGTCCTGATTTCCGGTGTGTGACCTGAGAGTGACGGGACCTAGTATCTAGCACTCCCACGGTGTCGAGACCGTGAACCTCCGGGGGGGCGATGCCCTGTTTATTTTAAATATCCCGCTTACGCTCGTCTCGTACAGAGTTAAGCGAGACGTAAGTGCGATGCGCTGTTTGGGCATTTAGCTGGAAATGGACACTCTCGCTACTATGTGTTTTCAAGCGCATAGGTAGTTGGCCCCGGTTTGCTGTGAAGACAAACCCGGGATTCGATCATTGAGATTCGAAAGTCCTGCAGGCTGTACTTGTGCATTGAGCGCTCTGGGCCCCTATGTTTTTAGCATACTGCACCGTTTTCCTAAAGGATATAAAATGATGGTTTTTGTGTGCCAAGGATTTTATAAATGGTTTTATTACGAGCTCAAATCTATATGTATATATACGGTTTTTGGTTTTCAAACCTATCATTGGTGGGCCTACGTAAGCACGCGAGGACGACGCTCACCCCTACAACAGATTGTTTGCAGGTACTGTGACGGGAAAGATAGAGAGAGCTATGTGTGGAGCTTCATTCCTTCCTCGATGTTCGGTCCAAGTGTACTCCCTATTCCGGTTTTACCCTTTGAGTCATTTACCAGAGCTTACTACATAAATAGTAAAAGGTGTCATCCCGATTTGTTAACCATGTTGTGTATTTTTATTGTTGTCGCTAAAGTTTTTAAATTGTCCCCTTTATTCTGACCACCTTCCGCGAAATTAGATAAACTCTGATGATTGTTTTAAGGATTTCATGTGGTGCCACTCAAAGTATTTAAAGTTTAAAATTTATTTTACTCACTAAAAAGCCTACGACTTTAGGTTAATAAGTTGTTGGCACGTCCTTCGGACGTGTTGGCTTCTTATTGGCTTAACTTCGTGGCTACTGTAGTTTACCCCCCAGGGGTGCTACAAGAACTCAATCCACAAGTTCCTCTTATATGTCCGATGATAGACCTTAACCATACACATTCACGTACAGCCTCATGAAAGGCAATGATCTCTACATGATTTGAAGATGTCGCTACAAGAGTCTACTTAGTAGATGTTTATAGGTGGAACCTAATATTTCACCTTTACCGGGTTACAATTAAATGTGAAGCCACTCTGGGCCCTTTGTCGGGGCCCAATTCGCCATAAAGCTAAGTAAAACAAGGGAAACTACTCCCACATTGGAAAGGGACAGGAATGCTGCCTTCAATGCTACTATAAGTACCGACACATGCATCCCGGTAAGAGAAAAAAGAACTTGACTATTCTTGATCTTTCTGCTTAATTGACAGTGTCTAACTTAAGCATCGGAGTGGCTTCCCTCGGTAAACCCGGGGACGCCTCTTTGACGTGTTTATTCTTTACACAGGAAAACTCGGAATACAAGGAAGTTCGCTATTTCTGGAGCCGTGCCACCCGCTAAAGGGACCGCGAGCCACCCGGAAACAGTAGATCTCTATGATATCGTCATATTCCAAATGATAAACACATAACCAGTTTATGACATTCCCTTATGCGGATCTGACAAGTATCCCGCATCCGCGAAACCAACTAACACATTGTTCGGTGTCTCAGCGTAGGAGGCTTTGGCGGAGCCGTGAGCATAGGATGAGAGGTGCTCAGCTGTGGCACCTATGGCTGTGGCGGCCCCATGGTCACTTTATAATGTTAACATGCCAACCCGGCATTATATGTGTATATTTTGTCAACACTTGTATTTTTTTTGCATCAGATTACCGAGTTATTTGGCAGGAAGCACTTTAAAGTCCTTATGGACCCATAAAGCCTTAGCGGCCCTATTTTTATTCACATGCCAAACCAGCACTATATGTGAATTTTGTCAACTCTTGCAGGTTATGCATCGGGTTGGAAGTCCTAACGGACCCGTAAAGCCCTAGCGGCCCTTGGAAGTCCTAACGGACCCGTACAGCCCTAGCGGCCCTATTTTCACTTTATAATGTTAACATGCCAACCCGGCACTATATGTGAATTTTGTCAACACTTGCAGGTTATGCATCGGGTTGGAAGTCCTAACGGAACCGTAAAGCCCTAGCGGACCCGTAAAGCCCTAGCGGCACTATGTTTATTTACATGCCAAACCAACATTATGTATAAAATGTCAACACTTGTATATTATGCATCAAGATTAACGTGTTATTTTACAGGAAGAAATACAGTGTTATAGAATGGTATCCCCCTGTAAAGACCTAGCGGGCCTTGGAAGTCCTAACGGACCCCTAAAGCCTTAGCGGCACCAACTTTGTTTACATGCCAAACCAGCATTAGGTGTAAATTTCGCCAACACTTGCAGATTATGCATCAAGATACCGTGTTCTTTCACATGAAGAATTATGCGATGGAAAAGCTTGAAAACTTTCATTTAAAGAGGTCAGCTACAAGGCAGAAAGCCGCTACAAAAATAAAGGCTAGTCTACAAAAGCAAAGACAAATCCTCCGAGAGAAGCTCCAGCTCATGGCGCTGCAGACCCGCTACCCCCGCCAGTGCTCGAGCCGCCACGTCCTCCCCGGGGCCGTATGATAAACTGTCCCCTATGGAGTGGTGGCCAGTTTTGAGGACCACCGACAATCCCACCACGGGAAGTACCTCTCCGGGCTGCTGAAGAACGAACCGGGGGACTCCGAACTGGGTTTGCAGGAGCCCTAGGGTTTGCAGCCACAACAGGAGTCGACCGGGAGGTGCCTGCAGCCTCATCGGGTCTGACATGACCTTGGTGACCATCATACCCAGCTTTGTCGAGCCAGCCTTGGCGAATCCCGGCGCTAACAATTTCGGCACGAGCCTCAGCCCTTGCCGACCGTAGCTTCAGCTCAAACTCGGGACTCGTTAGAAACTCAGAGATAGCAGAGTCCTTGGCCCGGGAAACTGCCTGGATTAAATCTCCTTTTTGTTGCTCCAAGGAAGTAACTTGTTGCTGCAGCGCCTGGTTTTGCTCGGTCAGCTGAGCTATAGCGGCATCTTGAGAACACCGGTCCTCCCGGTGACCCTCGATGACCCTCTCAAGCTCCGAGTTTTTGGCCACCAACTCTGCCATTTGGTCTTCTGCCTTGGACAACTCCTCCCACGACGAGACCGCTGCTGCACTGGCCTCTTCTCGGAACCGAGCCAGGCATTCTTCGCTCGCAGTCACCTGATCCCGTGCCGCCAGGAGGTCGTCCCTGAGCACTCTCTCTCTCGGGGATGCCTTCGTTGATGAGCCGGTCAGTTGCCAAGTACGACATCCTGACCGCCTACAAAAAAACAATTTAGCGGGTTAGTATCAAGAAAAAGAAAGAAACCCCAAACACAAGTCACATGAAGGAAACACTTACTCGCATCAGTTTCTCCTGTGTCCTCCGGGCTACAATCAACGGGTCCTCATGCTCCAGGATGCAGGAGTCGGCGGCACAATTCTTCAAGTCCGCTACCATCCTCTGGATGGCCACGTCCGCCATCCCCCCGCTTGCCAACTCCTCCATTATCTCATTAGTGGCCCGGTGCTGCTTCCTCTCCCTCCTCTCTTTCCTCTCCTTCCTTCTCTTCCTCCTCTCGGACCTCGCCGAGCTGGATGCCTCCCGGGTGCGTTTGCGAGAGGGAACGGGCTCCACTTCGTGAACTTCGTCACTCCCGTCACTCCCCTCCGGGTTCTCACTCCCTATCACCCTTTCCAACCCTCCAACCTCTTCACCCCCGTCGTCATCCTCTTCGGTAAACTCCTCCTCACCCGGGAGCACAGATGAGGGAACTGCGCTCATCACCGGTTCTTCGAACTCCACCTCTTCCTCTGCCAAGGGAAATTGAGTCACCGGTTCTTCCATCACCGGGTCTTCCGCCATCTCCTCTGCGGGGTTCCCCACAATCTCTTCATCCAACTCCTGGTACACCTCCGTGCCGAGTACCTCAGCCAGGTACCCGGGGATCTCATTGAAGTGTAAGGTGTCCACGAGGAATTTCTCAGTCTCCCCTTGCTCTGCTTCTGGGCGCAGGAAAGCCGCTTTCGTGGTTAGGTTAACGTCGTATAGTTGACCATCCGTTGCTTGTGTCCGGATCCCGGCCCAAACAGCCTTATCTTCAAACCCGTCGTATATTCCCGGGTTCTTCCGCTTGGTAAACTCCATCGGAAGAAGAGCTGCAGAAAAACATATACCCCGTTACACAAGAGCATTTGACAACAAAAGTTGAAGGGACACGAGACAAACCTGGGAGCTCCATCAACCGGCACCTGCTGTACACATACAGCCTACAAAGCCGGTATGAACTCCGGTCATCTTGACCCCGGAAGGCCCATAGCATCCTCCGGATCCTCTTCTCCATCACCGGCTCCAGAGGAATGTCGGGGACGTCTGCAACACAAATAACATAATTATAACCCGGGACGGAGAAAAGAAAGAAACCCTGAGGGAGAAGACTTGCTCATCAGTTGTTGGAAATCGACCGGTACTTGGAGCGCGTAGTCCGGGTTTTGAAAGTTCCTTATTAAGAAACTTCTCTCCCTCCAAGTCCTGCTCACCGAAGATGGCAGGTCCTCGACGATCTTCTTAAAAACCGCTTTGGACTTCAGTTGGATGGTCCCGCTGAAACCCGTCTTCCGGGAGTACTCGGCCCGGTACATGGCGTGCAACTCGTGGTATGTCGGCATCTGCTGCTTCAGTACTTTGTACATGACGCACAACCCGAGTAGCTGCCTCCACATGTTCGGGCCAATTTGCCCGATTGCGAAGTTGCTCGCAGCCAAGAGATACTGCACCTCTACCTTTAGCGGGAGTGACAGGCCGCAGCGTAGCTGATACTCGTGGCACAGCATCCACCCATCCCCGGGAGTGAAGAACTGGTCCTCGGGTTCTAAGGGCCGTATTTCAACGGACTCGGGGATTTTCCAGTTGCTCCTTAGTTCCACGATCTCCTCCGCTGTCAGTGAGTACCCGGGAGGGTCGAGAGCGGTCCCATCAGTGAAGGTTACAGAGGCAAACTCGGGGACGTGAGTGTCCATTGCTTCGTTGGCCATCTGCAAAACACAAAACACGGGGATGTCAACAGAAACCCAGATAACCCGGTGACCGCAAGTTAAAACCCCACCCAGAACAACGCAGAAACGCAGAAAAACCTTCTTCGGAACCCAGAAACAGTACAAAAGTCATTCCGAAACACACAACAAGGAAGGGGAGAGGACCCATACCTTACTTATAAGGATTTGAAGGGGTTTTTGAGATCGATTTGAGTTTAGAAATCAAAAGAAACAGCGACAAAAGAGAGCGAAAGCAAAAAGCATGAAAAAGTTATCGGTTTGGAGGTGAGACAAAACTGTCACCCTCAACCCCTATTTATACAGTTAGGGGCGTGCACTGAAGGGACGTTTCAGTTTCTCGAGGGAAACGACACGTGTCACGCATGCCGCTTCACAAAACCGAAAAACTTTTCAGTTTTCTCCCACTACAACCCGGAGACGTCGTTTTGAATTCTCAACGGAAAGAGTGTCTGCGGGTTACGCTTGCGTACGGACTTGGGGGACTGGGTACCCCGGGTTTGGTTGCTAACTTTGTAACCCGGTAAAGACAAGATTTTAAGTCCCCACCCAAGCGTACCCCTTGACTGAGGACTTGGGGGACTTGTTTATAGGTGGAACCTAATATTTCACCTTTACCGGGTTACAATTAAATGTGAAGCCACTCTGGGCCCTTTGTCGGGGCCCAATTCGCCATAAAGCTAAGTAAAGCAAGGGAAACTACTCCCACATTGGAAAGGGACAGGAATGCTGCCTTCAATGCTACTATAAGTACCGGCACATGCATCCCGGTAAGAGAAAAAAGAACTTGACTATTCTTGATCTTTCTGCTTAATTGACAGTGTCTAACTTAAGCATCGGAGTGGCTTCCCTCGGTAAACCCGGGGACGCCTCTTTGACGTGTTTATTCTTTACACAGGAAAACTCGGAATACAAGGAAGTTCGCTATTTCTGGAGCCGTGCCACCCGCTAAAGGGACCGCGAGCCACCCAGAAACAGTAGATCTCTATGATATCGTCATATTCCAAATGATAAACACATAACCAGTTTATGACATTCCCTTATGCGGATCTGACAAGTATCCCGCATCCGCGAAACCAACTAACACATTGTTCGGTGTCTCAGCGTAGGAGGCTTTGGCGGAGCCGTGAGCATAGGATGAGAGGTGCTCAGCTGTGGCACCTATGGCTGTGGCGGCTGCACCATGGTCACGTGACCGAGTGGTGCCTAGACTCTCAGGGACAGTGTGCTCGGCTGCGGCCCCTCTTGATTCATTGTAGGGAAAGAATAAGCGCATGTCAATTGTTCCTCTAAGGTACCGAAAGATAGTCTTGATACTGGTCAAATGACGTTGCGTTAGTGCATAGCTATATCTTGATAATAAGTTTACAGAGAAAACAATGTCTGGTCGAGTACACTGAGTCAAGTATAATAATGCACCTATTGCACTGAGGTAAGGGACCTCTGTTCCAAATACTTCCTCATCATTTTCCTTAAGACGGAATGAATCCTTATGGATATCCAAACTTCGACTGACCATAAAGGTATTAACGGGATGCACTTTGTCCATATCAAATCGCCTCAGCATGTTTCTAATATGGGTATGCATATTAGGAGTGTATTCTTCTGTTACAGGAGTTAGAGAGGGTGTCACCTAAATTTAATCCTGGGGTGAGAGAAAAACCACTAAAGTTGGCATCTCATTGGAAAGCCAACCTGACAATGGCACTGATTATTCGGAGATATCACTTGATGAAAAGGTATGCTAGCTCTTTGCCGGACTTATGAACTGTTTTTTAAAAGCATGTTCTGTTGCCATCCCGAATAGAATTAATGGGCTATTGCTCACAGGAGGTGGTGGTAGATGGTCTATTAAGTGATCTAACAGTTGTGCATCAATACATTAAGGATAACAATCTTGAGTCTGAATACCCATCCGCTGAATTTGAAATCCAAATAGCTAATCTGGAAAGAGTAAAGGCAGACTGGACACACTCGGCATCTTCCCATTGTTCCAATGTTGAAAAGAAAGAGTAAAGGCAGACTGGACACACTCGGCATCTTCCCTAAGTGTTAACCACCACATCAGGCCTTACAGAATTCATCTTCTCTTCTATATCCCACTATGGAACTGCCTGACATGGTAATTTTTGTTGGAACATGATTTGTACAACTCGGTGATACGTGTGTATAATGTGTATGTTATGGAGATATGTGATGACTTTGATAGCGAATTGTGGATAACACGAGATCTTATAGTGGTTCGTTTTAACTTCAGTGGGTAAAGCTACGTCCACTTAACTTATATTATAGTCTGGATGGTGAATCGTCTTCTTCCAATGTTACAGAACGCTATCATGCATGTTTATGTAAAAAAAATACTTCAGGAGATTAGGAATTAAAAACCTTGTATTTACTTGTCTTCTCAGTTGTGTTTGTGTATGAATAAACCTGGCAATAGAATGAATGGATAATGGAATTGGAGTTATCTGCTTGATATTTTGCATGGTTTATACTGCTGGCACTAATAGTTATTGCCTAAGACTGCTGGCACTAATGGTTTATACTGCTTAATACTACTGACACTAATAGTTACTATTGTATTTCTTGCTACAATAAATGAAATGGATGGATGAATGTATTTTTTGATGATATTCTGAAAAACTCAATATGTTGTTTTTCCTTGCTGCAATGGGGAACGAAGGCTGGTCTGACTTACACTACCTAACAAATTGATGAGCTTTGAGAGGAATGGGTTAAGCATGTGCTTGAGTTGAGTTTTCAGATAACTAATTTCATACTGTGGTAGGTTAATGATAGTATAGGTCAAACTTATGAACTGATTTTCTGCTTTTTAACTTTAGAAGGTGTTGAACACTTAAATGCATGTTGTCCTTATTTGCTATTTTTGATGCCAACTAGCTAGCGAGGTTGCTATGTTGTTGAACTCTATTGATGCAAACATAGCCTTTTGTTTTTGGCAGCGAATGTTATACTTGAAAATGGCTATAAGTTGGCTAGCTATCCTTTTATATAAGTATTGTGTTGCTTCATAATATGATGTTTGAGTATTTCTGTTAAATGAATGGTTGTTTTACCATATGAACAGTACTTTTGTAGCTAAAACAAATGACATAAGCATTCAGCAGACGATATATGTTAACCCAGATCTTCATACAGACGACAGAAGAATGTAGTATCAAAAGGCATCAGATGACACATTTCACCATTTGCTATCATGTTGAAATGTACATTTCACCATATCTACAGAGAAACAAACTTTGTGACAGATGCAGTTACTAGCTATGGACATCAAAACTCCTTCGGTAGAGTTTGGGAGAACAACTTTTCTAAAAGAGTTGTTTATTGTATTAGATTTGATTCCTTGAATACGGCGTACCTTTGAGGTAGTTTCCTGTAATTTGTCTATTCGTGTTTTCTTATAAAAAACACACTTCTTTTCTATTTCCATACCATAATCCGAATGGAATGCATGCCCTTTAGGACACAAAAATCAAAAGCAGATCATTCACCTCTACTTTCAACAATCAACACACCCGCGGCCCACTCCTTAGTTGAGTAAACCATTCACCGCTACTTTCAAATACATGAACCACGCAAATCACAGAGAGTAAACCCAGCTTCCTGTACGTAATTTCATCGTATAGTTTCAGGAATGGATGCTCTACTAGTATACAAAGACACAATTAAGAAGCAAACTATTAGAGGAACTTCGAAACAATTGAAGCCCGGCCTAAATTGAATAGAGCCATGATCACAAAGAGAGCAAAACAAGTTGCCCGCATAAGGTGAGAAGAAGAGCCGGAGAGACCGACATCTCAGACCGACCAGTCAAACTCATTTCCATTTTTCACATGCATGATGCATCATTCAACTAATTTATTATTTTATTTTCATTTCAGCCTCTTTCCTTTTCAAATAAAAGGATATCAAGTCTTATTCAATAAAACTGTTAAACATAAATAGAGAAATTAAGTCTAAAATCCCTCATTGCAACAAGCGTTACAGAACATCTTGAAATAATAATTTCTTGTGTCTCCACCACACAACTGTATTCAACAAAACACTTACTAGCAAAAAAACACAGTAACTCTATTTGCTTCATGTAGTGACACATACGTACCACAATTACAACGTATAATAATTATCATAAGCACAACTTTTTCATTATGTTGTCACTAAAAGATAAATTTAGCAACACTTACCTTCAACCTACCATTATTCCCTTTTTATTCTTTCGTATAATTAGGCCCATGACATTATCTCTCACCCGTCTCCAAATCTAAACTCATTATAGTTCTATATTAGTATATATTATTAAGTAGATCGACCATATGCATGAACAAAATCGATACATTGACGTCTAACGAGTGATCAATATCGCCTAACTGCCTATTTCATTTATAAATATGATCAATCTCAATAATCGGCCTAAGGTCAATTGAGGAGATGGAGAAGATAATCAAGAGTGGCGGGAAGAGAACCAACCATGCATAATTGAGCAAAGTCGCAGCTAGTCCAATCATACCACCAAACAAAATAAAACCAATCAGACACGTCACCAAGTGGATGCATTTTGTCTATCTTTGAGATTCATTATTTGCCAAATATATGGGGGAAAAGTGCAACGGGTAGGAGAAATTCGACCTTAAAGTATGTATAATTTTGTGGTCAAACATTATATATGGCAACCCATACTTTGAAGAGAACAATACCTACAAATTCATGTTATCCTTACTCTATTGGGAAATGTCAACTAATAAACTTTTATATGTTCCACTCAAGGGAAGAGATCAACTAATTTCATATCATTGCATTAAAAACCTGATTTGATGTCAATGATATCGTATCCCAACTGCATTATAAATCAGGACCTCAACAAAACAATCCAATTTGTAATCCAGTACAATATACCTAATAATGTAATACGTACATATAATGATATTGTATATCATAGGTGATGAAGCAACTTAAAACAATAAAACTCGACCACAAACAGTTTTACATTCAATTCCTAAAAGTTATAAACTAACAGTATAGCACAAGGACTTAAATTTCGACGATTACAGATATATTGACCTCCTGAAAAATGAAAATTTCGGGAAAATATTGATAACTATGAAAAATTGAGAAAAGTGATGTAAATTTAAAGAAAACACAAGAAAATTATAAATGAAACTTTAAGAGATATTTGTTTTCTTAATTATCTACTATATTTGAGAAACATGCTTGCCTAAACATTGATATATAGTGAGTTGTATCATTGATAATTATTTAAAATTTACTTTAAATATGATACAGTTTCACATAAAATCTCATGAATACGTTAGAATCACATAATGACATAGAAGACGTATAATAAAGAGTAAATAGGAATTTAAAGTGTATGATGAAAAATAGTTGTAACTAAACATTTACCTTATTTGCACTGTTCATATTCGTAAAGAGTAGCTAAATATTATAACGATTCAAACCTTGTTAAGATTGATGGCCAGTTGAGTTGGTTTTAGCATTTAGCTTTTTTTTTGAACAGGGGTTTTAGCATTTAGCTAGCTTGTTTTTCTATTTACCCTAATGCCTACTTTCTGCGAAAAAACGAGGTCTAAAAATGGCAACGTCTTCTAACTCTTTGGTTAAAAATTAATTTTGATGGACCAGCCACATAGCCCTGCAGCTTATAGCTTTATAATTTGAGATGTCATTGGAAGATTTGTTTCTGCAACCACTAATTACATTGGGAGAGATTCAGTCCCAATTGTTGAGGATGTGGCTTTAAGAGATCCAAGTTTGTAATAGGTGTGAATGACTATTTTGAATCATAAGCTTATATGCTAGTTTTTTTTTTGGGTCAAACGAAGAGGAAATGAAATACTTTCCTGCATTATGGAAAAAAGTTGGGGAAATTGGTTAATTTGAAAATCCAAAGGAATCACTTTCCTTCCTTATTTTTCAGCATTTATTATTTACCTCATAATATTTTATTATATTTTCTAACAACATTCCCAATAACTTTTCTTACATTACCAAACATTAAAATGAAAATTTATCAAGAAAATTAATTCTCGTGCACTTTCCGCTCTCATGGAAGAGATGAATGAACTACTTTTCATTTCAGTGAACCAAACGATACCTTAAATTAATTAGTTTAACTAATGATTTTGAGAATGCACCGCAATAACTCTGGCACTCAGACAATTGATAGATGATCAAAAACAACTCCTTCAAAACCAGTGTGATTTCTGACTTTCTTGATTTACGAGCATTTAAACCAGAAGTTATTACGTACGTATTAATGAGATTATCTTCAATACACAATCGTGTATGTACACGACACATGTGAATGAATAAGATTAGATAATATAATATTGATACGTGGGTTGCCAAACATTTGACTTGTTATAAATGACTAAGATTACACTGTATATATACACGTCATGCATATAAAAATTTGCAGTATTAATCAGTGTTATTAGATTTCATCTTTGCAATATTCAGGATTCCTAACTCAGAAAGTCCTCAAAATTCCACGTCCACATCACACGCCCGAACTCACGTGCATTAGACTGTCTCTCTCTCCTCATATACCAGCGCTAGCCTATTTTTTGGATACAAGGGGCTCAAAAGACCTAAAAAAAGAGAAATTAAACAACACAAGTTACATTCCTAAACTTAGCAGTATCACACAAGTCATCAAGAGCAAAACTGACAACTTGAGGAGGAGGTTACTGAAAATATTGCACTCCAAACTCATAACCCAATCTGGACTTAGAGAGAATATCAGCCACCATGTTGATCTCTATATACACATGTGAGACCTCACACATAGAAAGCTTGCCTATCAAAAATTTGCATCTACCAAGCACGTTGTATAAATGATGTAAATCATCAATCTCTTTCTTCAACATTTGGACAATAACATCAGAATCAGATTCAATAAGGAGAGAATTGCACTGGAAAGTGTAAGCCACCTTTAAACCCAGAAGTAAACCCCAACCTTCAGCTTCCAAAATAGAACCATTCCCCAAACTAGCAGCGAAACCAGAAATCCAATTGCCATTACTGTCTTTTAACACGCCCTCGGCGCCAATGCAACCATTTCGAGTCCTAGCACCATCCACATTTAGTTTTATCACACCCAGGGGAGGCTTCACCCATTTCACAGATATAACAACTCTTTCAACGCTTGAGGAACTACAAGCCTGAGCACCATTCCACTCAGTAACAGAATTCAAGATAATAGACATAGGATTAAAAGGACACCTGAAATCCGAGTCAAAAATTCTTCGGCATCTCCATTTTCAAATGTACCAGCAAGTAAAGATAAAGATAATAGACCACTTCAAATCCCCAAAGCAAATAAGTTTACTATAAGAATTAGCATGAAGCCAACCATTCCAGTCAAGGGTCCAAGATCTTGCAATTGAATAGGAACAAAGGAGCTTATTCCAGACATCCTTAGCCATTTTGCAGTCCCTAAGTAAATGAAGGATAGACTCGGGGTAATTAAGGCAAAAAGAACAAGTAGAATCAGCAGTAAGATGCCTCTTAGATCGCTCAACATTAGAAAGATGTTTGTCATGACAAACTAACCAGAAGAAAGTTTCCAGTTTAGGAGGAACTGGCAATCTCTAAATACAATGCCAAGGGAAAGAATCAAAGTATTCATGCTGAATGAGGCTAATATATGCAGATTTAAGAACTTCTCATTCGAAGTGGCTCCCCAAAAGAGCTTATCATCCCCTCCACCTCAAAATCAACAGGAATTCTAACAATTTCATTAACAACATCATCATTAAGAACAGATTGTAAGAAACCCAAATCTTCGAATGAGAACTTTGGATTGCAAGAAACCCAAACTTTAAAACTTAAAGGACCAGAACCAAGCCAATTGTCAACCGAAGAAGCTAATATTATTGCCATCACCAATCCTCCAACGAAGACCTTGAAAAACTAGCTTGGCCCCATAAACCACTCCTCTCCACGTACTAGAACAACCACTCCACTCCTCTACAAATTCTATCCCAAGTCATCAAGTGAACTTTTTTCTCCTCAATCACAGTCACCCCATAAAAAGTCTCTTGGAAGCATATCTAGAAAATTACACACAAAAATAAAGAGTTTAGCTGTTTGCATGGCATAAATAGACATAGTAGAAGTAACCAATTGCACACGAGTGAGCCTCCCAACAAAATAGAGTCATGCTCTTCCAACCTGCAAGCTTGGACTGAGCTTTTTCGATAATAGGATAGCAAGTCTGCTTGGTAACATGAGTATGAACAATACACATTCCAAGATACTTCCCCAAATTATCCGTAAGAGCGGAACCGCATATCTTACTAATTTTCCTAGCCAGCTTCTTTCTAGTATCAGGTGAACAAAACAATGACTTAGAAAAGCTCACCTCCTGACCAGAAAGATTACAGAAGACATCCAAACACTTCAAAATTCTCTTCGCTAGCTTATTTGTTTCATCGTTGGATCTCGTTTCCAACTTCACAAATCACAAGTCGGCAGTTTTTAGATAAATCACCGTGAAATTCTCCACACACCAATTCAGCCCCAGCCGTCGATCAGCTGCCGTCAACCAATTCTGTTCTTTTCCAACCCATTTGACCAAAACCGAATCTGTCAGCTTCAGAACTCTCTTGTATACCTGTTTCTTTCCTCGTCTCTGTTTCTGTTGCATTCTCTTAACCGCCTTTCTTGGTCGGGTAAGTTTACCTTTTTCTTACATTGTTTTCGGACATTACAATTGTTGTTGTTTAGGTTGTCTTTGGTGGATGTGCTAGTTCTGGTCGTTTAAGGTTGTTTTTGGAGATAGTGTTGGTTTTTGTGGGGTTTGATTTGATCTGGGTTTTGGTTTTGATGTGATTGTTTTTGGGCTTGTGATGATTTGGTTGTGAGCTCTGGTTGCTGAGAAATTGGAGACAAAAGAAGAGATTGTTGGTTTGATTTTGTTTGAGCTCCTTAATTTGTTTCTTTGATCATTTTGTTTCAAATTTTGAAGAAATTGAATTGGGAGATTGGCAAGCTGGATGCTTTGTGTGTGGAAGTTCAAAAAGATTCCAACTTTCCCGTCTGTTTCGCCAAAAGTTATGAAATTTGTTTCTGTTGTTTTGGTTTTTTGGAATGTTGGATGTGGACATTTTGATTGAGTCCTTGAGCAGTTCACATTTGATTTGTTACTTTTGTTTATAGCTATGCATCAAGTGTCTATGTGATTGTCTTATCTACGGATTAGTAATGCTGTTAGAATTTGGTTATCTGGATGCAAGTTTGAAATTCTTTTGATTTGTAGTGACTGCTAAGCTTTAGTTGAGATTTGCTGGTATTCTCTTCACTAAATGGATGTTTTTGTTTCGATTTGGGTGCACAGGAAGCCTAAGGCCTAGGGAGGGGAGGGCATAGCTGGCATTTGTGTTCTGAGTAAATTTTCTAAATGGGGTGCTTTAGTTCTAAAGCGAAGCGGCTGCATTTTCAGGGACACGAGGATCCTGTCTCCCTCGCTTCACAAACAGCATGTAAGATGTTTACTGTTAACTATTCCACTCATGGTTCTTGCGATATGGTCATCATGCTCAATAATTTTTTTTCTCTTTCAAATTTTGGTGCATGATAACTAGATATTTTTACTACCTTAGTATTTTATAATTATGGATATGGTATCTGCCCCATCCAATCAATATTGATTCAAATCTCTGGGTTAGCAGTATCAACTTATGTGTATAGAATTGTAGAAAGTCTTCTTATGATGAAGCCTTTAGTTTCTTATCTTTAAATCAATCTTGGATGGATGATAGACTCAACTCTGGCCTCAAAGTGTAACTAGGCCCCGACTACAATTGTTTGCAAGATTGAAAGACATTAATTGTGCCCATCCGGCAGTTTAATCTCTTGGTTAGGGCAATCAACACTACGTAAATAACTTATTTCCTTCTCATTTATATATTTATCTTTCTACTGTAAATTTTGTATGTGAAACTGCTCATTTGATCTACCTGGTGCTCATCTTCATACTGTTTCTAATGTTTTATCTTGTGTGTCAATTGCCCAGTTACTGTTAGTGAAGTTGAAGCACTCTTTGAGCTTTATAAGAGTATCAGCAGTTCTGTGATTGATGATGGGTTGATAAACAAGGTATGCTTGGTACTTAATTACAAATCCTTACATTCTGTTTCAAAAGTTACACACACACACACACACAATTTGTTACTGCTATATTTACATTTGTACATGTAAATGTAGGGTAATTATCTTTTAGAGAATATGAAATTGAGTGATCTTGTTGAATATGCAGGAAGAGTTCCAGTTAGCCATATTCAAGAATAGAAAGAGAGAAAATCTGTTTGCAAATCGGGTATGCAATTTATCTTGTTATTTCATACTGTAGAGTGCAGATTGTTATGTAGAAATATATAATTAAGAAAATTACCCATATCAGATTGAATTTTTGTAGCTTCGTTATATTCAGTGTCCAAAAAGAAAAAAATTTGCTTAATTTCTTAAAAAAGTTGTTATGCCAGATAACTGATATTTGATTCAGTACATAGATATATGGATTGACATCATCCTGAAATATTAGAATCCAACAGTATTATACTGTAAATATATGCAGCTCCTTAATTGATGGGTGATGTTATTTTGAATAAATTGAGGGGTACTTCATTATGTTATTTTTTCAAAGTGTTTCTTTTGGGTACATTTTGTTTTTTTGTTTTTGAATTGACTCGACATGCAGATATTTGATCTGTTTGATGTGAAGAAGAAGGGTGTGATAGATTTCAGTGATTTCGTTAGATCACTGACTGTCTTCCATCCCAATGCTCCTCAAAAAGACAAGATTGATTGTAAGTTAAAACATAAAGGGATACACAATGATAGTAGTTTTTAGTCTCCCACCATTATAATGCTGTAAATTTTGTTTAACTGTTCCTATCATTTTGCAGTTTCATTTAAGCTATATGATTTGGATAACACGGGCTTTATTGAGCGCCAGGGGGTATTTCATATTCATCTCTTTCTCCCCCTTTTCTTTTACTTCTGGCTTCTTCATGTGGTTATGGCCAGTTGGTCTAGCATATGTTAAGGAAATCAGGGAACGAGATATTGAAGACAAGATTGATTGTAAATTTAACAGTTTCTTTCAAGAACTTGGTATAAGTGGCACATCTCACAGTCACAGAAAGTCTAGTTTTAGAGAAAAATGACCAAACAGTGTCCCACCTTTTTTTGAAGCAAAGCTTTGGTATCTCACGTTTTAAAAACTTCAAAACGGTATCTCACCTTTTGAACCCGACCTAAGATCAGTGTCTGGAGTCGTCTTTTCCGTTACGGTGACAGATTATGTGCATATTTTGCAGGGTATTTTCGTCTGTTCAGTTGCTCCCGCCAATTCTATACAATAGTTTGGCGCCAAATCCATTTTGGTAAAAGATTTCCCGCCAAAAAATACATATTGCCGCCAAGAGTACAAATTTACCTCCAAAGTTAAAAAAAAAATACAAATTGATAGCCAATTTTGAAGATCAAGGCCATTTTTGAAACAGCTTTCACAAAAATTATACAAGTTAGGTACCTGATATTTGTAGCTCATCCAAAAATCAGTATGTGTTTCAAGAACTTGGTATAAGTGGCACATCTCACAGTCACAGAAAGTCTAGTTTTATGTGTTCAACTTTTAGATTTAAAGATCATCAAACGATTATGTTATTATGTTTTGATAATTCACATTTATAAATTTCTATACTTCACCCTCTGCATAGCTCTCTTCAGGCAATTGACCAAATGAAACTATAGTTGGTCTGAAATCGCAAGAATATTAAAGTTTCTTGCAATTTTATAATATACATTTTGCACTTTTTGAGATTAGGAGCATAATTCTCTTAGGCCAAAAGATAATACTGTTGGAAATTTAAAGCAAAAGAAAGTTGCAGCCCGATTTATCAATTTCCCCCCCCCTCCCAACACACACATTGTGTTGTAGACTGTGGAAGCATAGATATGGACAGATGGTCTTCAATATCTCGTTCTGTATTAGAGTTTTTGGATGCTTTATGCTTATGAATTTAGGAGGCAGTCTGTATATTTCATTAGGTGTTTTTGTTTCATAACTACACTAATCACGACTAGGACGGCACCTATTATTATTCTCATATTAGAAATGTTACATCTCCGTGCTAATCCTTTTTTGTGTTTGATTTTGACAGGTCAAGCAAATGTTAATTGTGCTTCTTTGCGAATCTGAAATGAAACTGGCAGATGACACCATCGAGCTAATTCTTGATAAGGTGAGTTGTCATTATTATTGAGCTCAGCATCTGAGGGATAAACATGTGCACAGTTTTCTCGTGAAAGTCATTGAAGTGTCTGAGAGTTTAAAAGTTTTAACCTCATTGGGAACAACAAAAAAGATACACTATGTTTGCTATTTAGCTGGATTTTGGTCTACTGATTTGCAAATGATATTAGGGGTGATGTACAAGTTGAATGTTACATCATCTTTTCATTGGTTTATGTACTTACATTTAACATCTTATATTAATATGAGATCTAATTCTCAATTTTGTGGACAGACTTTCACTGAAGCTGATGTGAACCAAGATGGGAAAATAGACTTATCTGAGTGGAACAATTTTGTTTCAAAGAATCCATCATTGTTAAAGATCATGACCCTCCCCTACCTTAGGTATGAGAGTTAATTTTTTCCTTTAATTCTCAAAATTATTTTTCAGATTTTTTGAAATTCTCATGCTCCGTCTATCTGAATTGATTGCAGGGATATTACCACCACATTTCCAAGTTTTGTATTCCATTCTGAGGTTGATGAGATTGCTACGTGAGAGACATAGGCTAGAAAATGCAGGTAGAGTTCCCTTGTCAGTTGCTTGTAGTTTTTCTGAACAAGTCTTAGAAAAAAAAGGGAAAAAAGAAGAATTTTTAGGTATTCAACATTAGTTTTTCTGAACAAGTCATAGAAAGCTTTATGAAGAAAGTTGCTGATGTTGTAGTAGCTATCTTTGGTTGATTATAAAGCACCTTCCAGATTATGGAATTTTGAGCCCTTTTTTTCCCTTGTGTGCGTTCGAATATGATTTTTTTTCCTTATGGGAATACGATTTTCTTTGCTAAACAGTGAAAATGGGCATCCATCACCATAAACGGCGATCAAACACCACCTTTTTGGATGTCCTGTTTGCAAATAATGCAGTTGTAGATGTGAAAACTCAAAATGAGTAGGAAATGACATTTTCCCTTCCCAATCTGCAAAACGCTAGCATTTGCTCGAGTTGCATCTCCCGCAAAACCACAGTTTTTAGCTTGTTTGGGGAGCTGCGATTCCAACTACTGTAAATGTCGTTGAGGTAACATATCCATTCTACTTCCATCTCCCCGTAAAATTAACAGAGAATCTCCAAAACTTTTTCTTCAAGACACGTAACATAAGGATATGAAAATAAGTCAATTATGATGTTTTAAACTAGAACAAAGTGTAGTCTCGATCTGTTCAATTGCGACCTTATAATGCAATTGCATTCTCCGGTCCAATTGGTGAAACCATTTCCAGCCGAAAAGGAATCCCTCTTTTCAATCTCAAGCCTGCAGAAATAAGTTGATTTCTTGTCACTTGACTAATAATTCAACAAGTAGAGTTTATGGACCTTTAAAGAAACACTTCATAAGTGCATCCCATAATACCTAAGTCTTTACCTTTTCACATATTGTTTTTAAATACTTTCGTTGATGTGACACCTCAAATACTTGCGCTAGAGATTTTAATTTCGATATCTAGGCTTGTTAAACTTAGGGTCAATAGTTGTTGTGTAGTACATTCTAAGCTTTGTTGTGGTGTATTACATTCTAAACTTGGGTCAATAGTTGTGGTGTAGTACATTCTATTAATTGGAGATGGGTGGTGACAAAAATGTTATATAATTTGATTTAAAACCATCCGTTGGAAATGACCTAAGCTTTGTTGACTTTTGTCAAAAGCCATGAGTGTTGAATTTAGTTTAGGTCCAAACCTTAATATAAACTTTAACCCAGCTCGAATAAGATTCGGAGAAGTCCAAATCCCTATACGATTAGGAAGTCATGGATGACGACTATAAGTAGGGACGCAGAGAGAATCTAACGCATCCTCCTATCACTCTCGCCTCCTCCTTTATTAAAGTGCGAGCGACAAGCGTGGTCCGAGGATCATCTTTGTACAGATATTGTCTCAACTTAACCACCTTTAAGGTGTTAGGTTTTATATACAAAAGACCTCGGTACAATTAGGAATGATTCACCCACATATATGTTATATTTTATTTGTCACTTTTCTGATGTGAGATCTCTCTTCTCTAACACTCACTCTCACGTGCAACCTAACTTTTAGATCTGCACGTGAAACTGATTAAGAAACTGAACCCGAGTCTCATGGTTAACCGAAAGAATTCTAAACTCCGAACCCCAAACTCCAAACCCCGAAAGAATTCCAACCATACTCTGAAACAACTTCAACCAAACCAGAGCCATAACCTCTAAAAGAACGCACCGGGCTCATGGGAGAAGCAATTAGGGAGGGACCCGCTCTGATACCATGTCAAAGTGAGAGCGACAAGCTTGGCCCGTGGATCATCCTTGTACAGATATTGTCTCAATTTAACCACTCTTAAGGTGTTGAGTTTTATCTACAAAAGGTCCTAATACAATTAAAAATGATTCATTCACATATATGTTATAATTTATTTATCACTTTTATGATGTGAGATCTTTTTTCTCTAACACTCTCTACATTTCTCATCCTCTCCTCCTCCTCCCCCTCTTAAGAGAGACAATATCCCCCAACAAGTAGCCGACAGAGCCAGCGATAGCAAACAAGACAGGCATCTTTGGCTTGGCTTCAACATTCCAGTGCACCGCGCCTTAAGACTGGAAAACGGCAGCGTAGGCTTAATTGATCCCCCGACCACGACAAAGAAGAAGAAGTTTAAGTTAATGAGTTCGAGACTAACAAGTCGTTGTACATCTGTAGCCTTGATGGAGAAGAATGGAGACAAGTCCATGAAGGATGTTCGGTGTTCTGCTTGGAGACAAGTCCAGAGAGAGAATGGAGACAGGTCCCCACTGTGCGAAGGCGGCTCTTTTCCTTTTCTAGGCACATCTTTGGTCTGGACCTGCCTGCTGCATACTGTTTGGCCACAATGATCGTGATGGTGGTGAACTGGGAGCTTATCTCATGTCCTTGGATGAAAATCAAGAATCCATTACAAGGAATGGTTATTTGGAACTACCAAAGTGACCTTCTGAATCGGGGGCTATAGGGGGTTCTCATTTTGTCCACATAGGAGGTCGGAAAGCCTGCCTTGTTATCACCAGTTTCGTTTATGCACGAGAACGACCTATATACGAGCTAGGGACTCATAAGAAAACAAGGGTTGCTATACCATTTCAATTTGAGCTTGATTTCACCACGCTGGACAAGGACCAGAAAAATTGCTTCACCTTCGAATATCATACCAATCCATCCACTTATCCATTCCCTCAAACTGCTGGTTGCTTTCTGTTGTAGCAAGTTTACTGCATTGCTTAAGTCATATGCTCTTTGCAGCAGCTTATAATAACTTGATCTTCTGTATTCGTGTTGTTTTGGATTTGGTAGCATATATATAGTGCGTTTCAGGAGCGGATGTTCATTCCTTAGCTAAGAAGCAGATTTCAATATTTGACCTACTTTTCGATCATATTTTTTCATCTTAACCGTTCAGATTTTAGGTATATATGTGTAGATCATCTCTACAAATTTTCAGCCAAATTATCTCTGAAGCACAGACACGTCTATTGAAGGAGTGTCGGAGTGGCAGACACTCCCCGACACGGTGTCCGACACGCTACGTGGCGTGTCCAAAAAATTTGACTTTTTCGACACTTCTTTAAAACGTTGACGACACGCCACGTCATTATCGACACGTCTCCGACACGCCACGTCGTCGATTTGGGAATTTTCACAAAAAAAAAATCAAAACTTAAATCGCAAAGGACAGTAAGCCACTAAGCCGCACCTCACCTAAAACACAAATAGAGGAACACAAAGAGGGAAGCGAGTTCCGACGCCCAGCTTCGACCTCCGCGCTTTAACGCCCAGCTTCGGCGGTCAACCTTCGAGTTGGGATGGCCAGGCAAGACCTTCGACAGTAAGTCACTACGTCGCGCCTCACCTAAAACTCAAATAGAGAAACGCAAAGAGGGATGCGAGTTCCGACGCCCAGCTTCGACCTCTGCACTCTGATGCCCAGCTCCGGCGGCCAACCCTAGAGTTCCGACGACCAGGCGAGACTTTTGACTTCCGTTCTCTGACGCTCAACTACGACGGCCAATCTCCAACCTCCGAGCACTGTACTCAAAAAATTCTTTGATCTGTGAAAACTCTTCCTGTAAGTTCATCACTTGATTCACTTCATCTCATCCTCTTTCATAATTATTGTTCTAGAATCTGTGGAGAATGTTTGATTGTGTGAATTATGAAGTCATGATTTTGTTGAAGTATATGTTATGCATATTTGGACTTAATTAAACTAGTTTCTGCTCAACTTTGAGCACATTTGTTAATTCTCTTTGATGTTATTTGTTAGGATTATGCAATGGAATGGATTCAGAACATTATTTTGATAATATAATTGATTTATTTCATATTTTAGTATATTTTAATATATTAAAAATATATAAATATATTATTCTATTTGTCGTATCGAATATGCAGTTTTTAGGTTTTATCGTGTCGTCGTGTCGCGGCGTATCGTGTCGCCGTGTCCGTGCAACGTAGATAATCATTAAGGCGTTCAAAGCTGTGATTTAGAGTTACGGTTCAAGATGAATAGCTATGTCTGTTCTTGCTCCATATGTCTGCTCCATACAGGGGCGGATCCAACCTAGTCTTGACTAGGCTGGAGCCCAGTTGAGATTTTGAAACCTGAAAACTTACTAGTGCTTGCTACTCTAAGAGTTGTTGCTGTATTATATGCCTGTAAATTACTAGCCCAGAAGATTAACACCATGAGTTCTTGTTGTTGTGTGTGTTTCTTAAGGATCAACCACTTTCTGGGTTTAGTCATGATTCTTTGCTTTCTGTTGGCAATCTAAATATAATCTCTTATTTCTTTTGTTGAAAGTTATGTGTTTGATTTATTCTCTTGATTTCCTGTAGCTTGTTTGTTCAAACTCTAATAAACTCTTACTTCATTATGTACTATTCTATACATCTATTTAGACTTAAGCTTGTTGTTTGGTTTCCTTACATCACCTGGTGGCATATATTTATAATCCCTTTGATTCTAAATTTTAACCAGGTTGAATGGCCTCTTTGCAAGGTCCAAACAAAGAAGCTAGGAAAATGTTGGTGTTCTAACTTTAAGATGGATTATCAGCTAAAGCTTCAGCAAATTAATATGATGTCATCATCCTATAACCTCTCCTCCTTGCATATTTTGTGTGAAATTGAACTTTTTTTTTCATGCATTACAATTAGCCCAGGTGACAATTTCATACTCGATCCGCCACTGGCTCCATATGTCCCTTTCTTTGTTACACTAGCAATGAGTAGTGTTTGTATCGGTTCAAATTATTATCATTTGCGTATCGACTTGCTGGGTCTGATTTGGATATCTGTTCCACTGTATTTTTAGATTTTGTAAAATATGGTTTCAACTGCTACAATCGTCGGGCTTGTTTGTCAGACTGGTTTCGTTAACAATTACTGCCAGTTGGTTGATCCTGATGGGTTAAGGCAGGAGCTTACACATTTGCAGTCTCTAAATGCGATGCTGTTGGTGGGGTATTGTTGAATGCTGGAGCCCCCAGAAGTACGATTGGTGCTGATTCATTTTCTTGTTTGTATATTTGTTTGAAATATAGGTCTCTGTCAGTATATGTTTCTTCTAGATGGCTAATAACTTGAGCTATTATACATATATAACCATGAGTGATACTGTTCGGAATGACCTTCAAACCATGTTGCATCAGACAATGAAATCATCATCTTGTGGTATAAAGACCGAATTCGAGCCACTACTGTCTGATGTGTAAAAGAGCAGCTGAATGCTTGAATCACCCGTTGCTTCAACATCTTGGAAACTTCTGAGTTTTGGCTGTAGAGTATTTGGTCTGTTTTTAGGGGTGTGAAGTCTGTCTTCCCTCTTGCAGAACTTGAAGGCAGATATCAGCTAGTCTTTTTCTGAGTTGCATGCGGAGCGTGGAGGGCAGTTTGGGCTTCTCAAGTTTGTCTTATTCCATTTTTTTGAAGAAGTCCTCTTGCGTTTTCATTATGGCAAAAGTACTTTGCCAAACGTGCTCCTTGGCCGCCTGAAACTGAATAAAGGTCAGCAAAGCATGGAAACGAGGCCAATGCTGATCGATATGCCCCAACTTCCTGTTGATCGAGTTTTTACTAAAGATGAGACGACCAAATTTAGATGCATATACAATAACAAATTAAAGAGTATCATTGTAAGCAAAACCACATTAAGTTCATATACAATAACAAATTAAAGAGTATCATTGTAAGCCATGTCAATTTCTTGATATAAGAAAATTCTGGCCTTGATTTTATCCTAAGAAGTCCCATACTAAGAATGTGAATTAGATCAATGACAAATTCTTAAAGGTGTTGATCGAGAAACTAGGAACATACTTAATCATATCAGATCATTACATTGTCAAGAGCATCCCTAAATCAAATTAAACAGCTTGGTGATAGAAGCAGAAGCATATCAATTCGTATTTAGATGAATGTGGTTAATTTTATCTGACAGTGCAAGCAACAGCATAAGCCCAAGTCTTGAGGTGCTCCTTCATAGCCATATTATCTTTGAGATTGAACTGATTCTTATGCCCAAAATTCTCCTCCAGAAAAACCCAGTCACCCCAAGAAGCCTTTGCCTTCACATGTGAACCCAAATCAAGCTCACCAAGAATCCTCCTCCTGCTTCTCTGCAGACCCCTCTTACTTCTTGACCTCCTCCTCTGTTCCTTCTCTCTTGGACATGAACAGTAATACTTCACCACTTCTGTTACATTATCTGCCGATGGCAAAGCAACTTCAGCACATTTGGTTGTCACCGGAATCAAATCCCCAGCCTCTGATTCCGGCTCATTCTTATGATCTTCAACAAACTGCAACACTGGCTTCAACACCTCCTCAATTGCATTTGCGTGCTCTTCCTGGACATGATTGTTGAGATAACTACTCGAATCCGAAACTGTGGAAGAGAAGACGTTTCCGTAGAATCACAGAAAGTCCAAGCTCTCCATGAAACAAACACAAATCTCAGAGGAGAGTACAGAGTAGCTTTGTAGTTGACGACATCAATTTTCTGGCCTAATTACGAAATTAGCCTTGCATGGCTGGCAATCTGGGAGTAATGGAGGGTAGTTTAGTCCGGTTGGTGGAGGGGGTAACGTTGCGGGACCGGTTCTGTTAATAAATAGCTGGAAAGTTACCCAACGGTCGAAAACAACGTGGAAAGCAGATATGGTGGAACATTATTTTTCGTTTTACGGAAATTTATTAAGAGTGCGGTGGATATTGTGGTCTTTGAATTTTGACCTATGAGTTGTATGAAAAAAGTTTTGACCTACGAGTTAACGTATTAATGAACCAAAATCCAAATATCTATTTACTCAATATGCTATGCATTGTTTTCATATTGGGAATTTGCTTAGTGTATAAATTTACCACTTTTATTTATCCATTTAATTGTCTACAATATTATTATGTTGACGCGTGTCTATATTATTTTTAATAATTAAATTTCATTACTTAAAGAGACATGTGTCAACATAGTAAAATGATGGGCAAATAAATGTGGTCGGTAAATTTATATTTGTATAACTATTTTGTATAATCGTATGTAACTACGGGGCAGAGTTATAAGGTTTAGGGATTTTGCATAAGTGATGGACATTTTCAGCAATTGTAAGTTGTTGCATTAGTGAATAATCCATTTGAGAAGTGTTTGTGTGAAGTTACAGAAAATAAACAAGGTAGGACTTGTCATTGTGACCAAGTATAAATACAACAAAAGCTGGTATTATATAAGATTAAAGCACAATACAAAATCAGAATTCACAATACAATACAATAACTTCTATACTTAAAGGAGTTAGAGCTTACTTGATACCACTTCTATGATTTATGAATTGAAGGTCTTTCAAGTATGATGTGGAGGATGAGTGTATCTCTGATTACAATTCCACAATTTAAGTAAAGTGCAAGTGCACAATGGATCAAATTGCAACATATATAATGTCGACTGTCGAGACCTTTTGGTAAGAAACTAAGAAAGACATCGATCTCTCTCACACTTAAACACAATAACGAGTACGTAATTGTGGTGCTTATTTGGCCATCTCTAGTCTTCATTTTTTTGGCCATCTCTCCACTTCGACCTGGGGCGCGGCACCACTGCGCACCCACCCGACGCCCAACCGGCGCTACCCCACCCTCGACCTCGAACCCCCCACTCCGGTAGCAACCCAGCCACCACAGATCCGCCCTAGCTCTGTAAACCCCCGCAGAACCCGACCGGCTGCAGTGCGCACCAGCCCGACACCGCTCCGATCAGCGCACCCACCGGCACCAGAACGTACCTCCTCAACCTCTCTGATCGGCGCACCTCGACGAACCCAGCCGATCCTCCACCTCCGAGCAACAGCAACCCGATCCCGTCGTCCCGACCCGGTTCCAGATCGGGGTGCAGCACCAGCCCGACCCGAATTCAAAACCCGACCCAGAAAATGTATTTTCACCCGACTGAGGTAAGATTCTTCCTTTTTACCGTGGTAATTAATAATTACTATTAAATGTTAACTATTTTACTTCGGTGATTAATATTTACTGTTATTATTAAAAATAACAGTTTTACCATGAAGCATGTTAATTGTAAAATTACTATTTTACTTTTTATTGACATGATTAACGGTTGCATATTAATATTTACAATTATTTGGTCTAAAACAAATATTTTACCTATAAATATTCTGCAAATCTTTAATTAATAATTATACAACATATTTATTTTTCTTATGGCTATGAGTATGTAATTTAAAATTAATTTGTGTAATTGCTATATGTGACTATTTTTATGCCATGATATATTGAGATAAATATTAGTGTACATGCCATGCTTATTTATCTTTTATAAATATTATTTTAATTGAGCATGTCATATTAATTATGATAAAGGAATTTCATTGCATCGAAAAAGTAATTTACAGCCGTGATAAAGTATTTTCACGAAATATGAAAATTCTACCGTTAAACATATTGCTCTTACAATCTAGTTCATATTCTTGAAAATTAAATGTGGATGTCCTTATGACTACGTAATTAATAATTCAACTTAAACATGGTTGATATACCAAAGCTTATAAGAAAGTGAAGTTAGTATAGACGAATTTCTCTTATAATTAGGTGTAACTAACTTTTACTAAGCAATCAACTTAAACAGGGTTTATATTTGCCATTAATTAGTTACTGGGAAACTGAGGAAGTCAGTGTAGAATATTAGACTGTAGGCAAGCGATGTGAATGGAGTACGTGTTTTCATTTCTGTTCTGCAAATTAATTAATAGGATTTGCCAAACTGAAGTAGTTGAGGAGAAAATAAAACGGTCAGTTTTCCGCCTCCGTCATAACTTTGTTAAGTGAGCTAGTTGATGTTGTTATGTTATTTAATTTGCCACTTAGACTTGGGTATTAGACTGTTCAGAGTCTATGGATGACATTTCGGTAACAAACGTATCTGATACGGTTATCTGTCATGAAACATTTGGAATGTTTGAATGTTTCCAATTGATATATGTATTTCATATTGAGTTCACTTGCATGAATTCTAATCTGTAATGAAATATAAAACTATGAATAAACCATCTCGCTGGGCACCAAACCAAATATTAGTTAATCAAAGACAGTTGTGGCAATTTAAGCCAAAGAACATGTCATTTCTTGCATATAAATTTGAATCTAAAGGAAAAAAATGCACAGAATCCTTGGCGTATTTGGTACTACTAGTCTTGGATTTTCAGCTGGCCTTTGTTTACTATTTGCACCTGGTCATGTCTTGAGCTGCCCAAAATACCTACAAGAACTGACATACCTGTGCTATGACGACACAGTTTGTGCATACACCTTGGGCTCACACTACTTTGTCAAGGTTGACATTGTCCTGCCATTGGCAATGCCCATAAAAGAGGTTCATGACACACGGGAAGCGTTGGACGAGAAAAGTTGTCCATCAAGACTATGAGTTCAGTCACAAGCCCGTGCATGCAGTCACACTCTTAGAAAGAGCATGTTATATATTATGACACGCTGCCATCAAATCATAGTAAGTCGGCTATCTCACTGTGAAAGGCAACTCCTAGCTCTAAGAACCTCTTGAAGAGCAGAAAGCTAGAATTCAAGTGAAGGGGGCTTCAATAGCTTCTCCTAGATTAGATACCCCTTGATCTCTAAGAACTCGTCAAGTCCGAGAAGATTATTAGTAGGTTCGCAGCAGCAACCCAGGTTTGCGAATCAGACAACTCCTTCTCCTGTGCTGTGTATCTCTTCTCAGCATCATTTCTTTTGCGACTCTCATAGGCAACTGGGTGCCCATCCTGCAGCAACACTCCACCAATAGCGTAGTCGGATGCTAGGTATGCACTTTAAAGGGCTTGATGTAGAAATTGTTAGAATTCGAAATAGATAGGAGTCAGCAGATCGAGATACTTCTGTCTATGCACCAGGTGCATATAGTATGAGCTACTCAAGACAAATATATCAGTGAGAGTTGATGTGTAGACATGAGATGGAGTCTATATCACATGTCTACTTCAATTGTAGTTGGCGTGTTACGTTCTTTTTTCCTTTGTTCAAATTTTTTATTTTACCCACGAGATTTTTAGTTACTTGACAAGATTTTTACCGAGACAACATCTCAAGCCCTATGACATATTAGGGAAACAACATAAGGAGAGGTGATTGATAGATGTTCTAGATCATTTAGGAGAATATGTAATACCTATTCTCGTTATCATTCTACTTGAACACTAACATCATTCACGGGTGCCACCTTCCCTTGACAGAGCAAGTTATTCATCCCCCAGGTTACCCAAAATTGACCGACATAATTCACACCAGGAGGTTATGTAGCAAGTAAAATCAGCCAAAGCAAACAGCTCATGTATATGGAAAGATGATCTCCACATATGAGAAACATATTCCAATATTGGGACACCATTACCTATCTGCAATAAGGTAATAAACTACAGCCAGGTCTATAACTAGGGCTATGGATCTGGGCAAATTAAGACAGCAACAGATCCTTACCCCAAATCAATATGACATATAACTCCATTGATGGACACCACTAAGTAACACGATCAATGTTAGTTAAGAAGCAAAAGCTTGAGATCAGAATAACAATATATACAATTAGAAAAGGCAACTAATTCAACATGCAACAATGGGCCATCAGGTATTCTGGATTCTACCGAAATCATAATAACACAAGGACTAGTATAAATTTCAAGAATGACAAGAAAGAAATAGCTATTCCTGTTACTGAATGCCTTAAACCATGACCTTCAAATCTTCCATCTTAGCAGCATCCTCTTTCAACCTATTTCTTAATAGGAAACCTTATGTTCAACATTACACATTCAGGGTTGCAAACTCGATTCATTGTTGAAATGAGGGGTTTTGGGACACGTGGAGGGTAAAGATGGAAAATTACGACGAAACGGTGGCGTTTTGGGTGAAATAAAGTTTCCCAGGAAATGCCCTAAAATTGGAAAATGAAAAATCTTGTGGGCGGTCTCAGAAACGGTGAGTTCTTTGTTGCTTAAATCCTCTCTTTTTGTACTGGGTGTTTAATTTTGGAGCTATTAATCATTTTATTTTTGATTTTCAAATGAGTTCGTTGCATCTTGATTTTACTGTGGAAGAATTCGCTTGAGTTTATTGCATCCCTTTCTTTTCTGGGTTTGATTTTTAGGCCTTTTTGAGTTGCAAGATATTTTGTTCTATAAAGGCTATTCCTTTATCAGCATTAGACATGTTCTTCAATTTGAAGGCTCAATTTGTTTCTGTTGCTAAACGATATTGATTATATTGCTTAGAAGTAGTGTATAATGAAGGTGGATCTTTAAGTGGTATGACATCATAGATGGCCAAATTACTATAAACCATGTAAGCTGTTCCTTCTTCTAAATAGCCTTACATTTTCTGTAGCGTTTCATGTATCAAGTATGAAAATTAGTAGGCAAAATTTATCTGTACCCCTCCTGTGACCAACTATTTCTCCCTACTTTAATATTCTTTTGGTTTAATTCTTTAAGAAGTAGTCTTGGCGTCACTATAATGAATTCTCTCATACCTGTTCGATATCAATATTAATGAGAGTGATATGATTTGGATGGTGGTATTGGTTTCAGACTTTATGCCTTTAACTGTCATTGTATTGTCTCAGATATTATAGTGGCATCCACATATCTAATGCTTCTCATTGAGTTAATATTTGTGTACAGATATGAGCAGTTGAACATGGCATGAAGGGTCCTTTAGGAACTATTTTCCAAAAGTAGAGAAGTTATGAAAGAATCCGTCATGGGTTTATATGTTGTTGATGACTTTTGACGTAGGCCAAGATTTTTCAGTGGAGCGAGTCTTATGGTGATTGTATTTTCTTGGTCATCCCTGATATAGTGATACATCATGGCGCTAATATTGAGTAAAGAAATACTTAGGCTGAGCGTCATTACAAGATGTTCATTGGGGTTCTACTTGTCTTCAGTTACTCAGAGGGCAGCCTTAATATCAAATTATGATACAGAATTGGTTGTGAGTGGAAGATCTATTTATTCTTCGGTATCAAGTATATGCTATGAACAGCACCGCAGTTCATCTATCCAATTTTTTTGTACTGATGTTCATCCTGAAAAGCTGTGTTGGGAAGGTTCTTCTCATGCAGCTATGTTGAAAAGGATTGAAGTTGCCTTGAAGGAACATCAAGTGAATGAAGTATGGGAATCATTTATTGATTTCAAAAGGTTGCATGGCTTTCCTGAGGGTTTTCTTATTCATAAGCTAATTACTGAACTGTGTTATTCATCTGACCCTTACTGGCTACAAAAAGCATGTGATCTAGTCCTGGTAAATTTGAGAGAGAGATCAGACTTACTTCAGTCTGATATCCTGACAAAGCTCTCCCTCTCCTTAGCACGCTCTCAAATGCCTAAGCCTGCTATGATGATCTTGCGATTAATGCTGGAGAAAAGGAATTTACCCCCCATGAATGTATTGTGCTTGGTTGTTCTGCATTTGGTGAAGACTGAGATCGGGACTCACCTTGCTTCCAATTTCTTAATCCAAATTTGTGATCACTTCCAAAGCTTAAGAGCAAAAGGGAGTGACCAGGCAAAGCTATTGCAACCTGATGCAATGATACTTAACCTTGTTCTGGATTCCTGTGTCAGGTTCAAATTAGCTTTGAAAGGGCAGCAGATCATGGAATTGATGTCTGCAACAGGAGTGGCTGCTGATGCACACTCTATTGTCATTATAGCTCGGATTCATGAATTGAATGGTCAGAGGGAGGAGATAAAGAATTATAAATGTTATATTGATCAGGTTTCAGCTCCATTTGTTCAACACTATCGTCAATTTTATGATAGTTTGTTGAGCTTGCATTTCAAGTTTAACGATTTGGTTGCTGCCAGTGAGCTTATATTACAAATGTGTGATGATCGTAAGTCTCTTCTGATTCAGAGAGATAAGAAGATCTCGCAAAGGTCTCATCTTGTTCCAATTGGTTCTCATAATCTGAAATCTGGGTTGAACATGCAGATTTTCCCTGAGCTGCTGCCGAAAGATTCTGTCCTCAAATTAGAAGGTAAACAAGAGCTTGTTATGTACTTAAATGGGAAACTTGCTCTTAGCAACAGGGCTCTGGCCAAGCTTATAACCAGATACAAAAAGGATGGGGATACTTCTGAGCTTTCAAAACTTGTACTTACAATTCAAAAGGAATTATGTTCATTTAGAGGATCTAGATTGGGCAATGATGTGATTCACGCTTGCATTCACTTAGGTTGGCTAGAAACTGCTCATGATATTTTAGATGACATGGAAGCAGCTGGTGCTCATATGGGTTATAGTACGTTCATGTCACTCTTGACAGCCTATTATAAAGTAAAACAGGTTCCAGAAGCAAAGGCATTGCTTAAACAGATGAGAAAGGCTGGTTTGCTCGTAAATTTATCCGATGAGATGGTTGCCTCAACAAGTCTATCAGTAGTTGATACATCTGCCCATTGTACAAGTGCATCAACTTCCACCAGTAAATATGTTCTTGCAAATCCTTTGGTTCCGGAATCAAGAGATGAGGAAATTCCTTCTAGTGTTTCTGATCTGGTAAGTGCTTTGGTTCAGGAAACAAGAGATGATGAGGAAATTCCTTTTAGGGTTTATCAGTTCAATTCTTCTATCAACTTCTTTTGCAAGGCCAAAATGATTGATGATGCTTTGAAAACATACAAAAGAATGCAAGAGTTGAAAATTCACCCCACTGAGCAAACGTTTACCTACATGTTAAATGCTTATTCTAATCTAGGAATGTTCCGTGACATCACATTCTTGTGGGGGGACATGAAGAGGAGTATGGAGAATGGAAATTTGGTGGTAAGCAGGGATCTGTATGAGTACCTGCTACTGAGCTTTCTCCGTGGTGGTTACTTTGAGAGAGTCATGGAGGTCACTAACTATATGAAGAAGCATGGAATGTTTTCTGACAAGTGGATGTACAGAAGTGAGTTTGAAAAGCTTCATAAGAATCTTTATAGGAACTTGAAGTCATCAGAAGCCAGAACAGATGCTCAGAGGAAAAGGCTTGAATTTGTTCAGGCATTTAGGAAATACGTGGGCATTGATTGAATTTCCAAGAAAAGTGTAAAGTATGTGGGAAATTTACTGCAAGATTCTTGCTGATGTACCTGTTGGGTTTTTACGTGAGCAGCAGAAAACTGAGAAGTGATTAGCAGATGTAGGTGAAAACCCAAGAGCCAATTGGCAGTGCATTACAAGTCTATTTTTCTAACCAATTGCCTTGTACATCTGCCAGTTACCCTTATGGAATATTGGGCAACATCGATGAAAGATGGTAGATATATAATATATGCCTCTCGTATGAAAGTCTTGTGATCCAGAAATAGAATGTCTGCAGGAAGTCTAATGATCACGCAAGCAGCTAATCAATCTATGAGAAGATCTACTGGAAACATATGTTACACTTGTTACTCTCCGGTCATGAGATATTTCATTCTCTTTGCTGCTTGGCCACTGCTCCAGATTTGTATTGGAGCGAGTCAACGAGGATGCATTTAGTAGTGGTAACTGGTCTCCCGATTCCTTTTCTTTAGTGATTAAATTGCATCAACATTATTGTCCTGAGAGAGGAAAAAACGTCAACATTATTGCAACATTCTTAAATAATGCTTCTTATTTCTTCTTTTCGTTGAGCAATGTGGATTGTGTACAGCGATAATGCCTCATTGATCTGTAGGTTCTGTATATCTCCAGGGGGCTACTTCTGGGAAATTTGAAATCATAAAAACACAGTTCTAAACCAGTAGAAGGCTCCATATTAGAGGGAGCCTATAACCATTAAAACTAACAATTATTTTTCAAATGAGATTCGGTAATTGACTGAGCTTAAAAATAAATAAAAAATGATTTTGTAGGAACATGTTCATTCTTCCTGGAAACCATATACAAAGGTACAACTTGCTTAGAAATTTACATGAAGGAAGCACAACGCCTCTTCTTCAACCACAAAGGCATTGGAGAAACACAGGGAGCTAGGATAATCTTCACCATTTCAGCTTTGCAGGGAAGTACTTGTTGATAAGGGATAAATAGTAAGGCTTAACCTTGTCGACATCAACCTGAACTTTGCTCTTGCTATAGAGGTCATATTTGTTAAATATATGAAGCCACTTCATATTCTCTTCATCTTGCTTGTTCATCAGGTGTTTATATGCCCCTTCCTTGTGTAGAGGATAAAACGAGTGGTACCGGATAACAAACAATCCGGCCTCCGGCAAAGTTGTTCCGTTTCCCTTGGAAACCATGTACATGTAGTCATCATGACCCCATGAGATCATCACGTTTTCTAGTCCACATCCTTCAGTGTAAATTCCATTCTTGGTGTTGTGTGCAGGGTTTTTCGAATCCGGATTGTCCTTGAAGTACTGCAAAAGCAAATGAAAATTTGGTGCAACATTCAATCATTCATACATCAACACATTTCAAAATTCATGTTTTCTCGAAGTCAGGCTTTATTTTTGCTTTGGGGTTTAGCATTTAGGAAGGATCAGTATGCTACCTTGTGGTGAACGATGGATTCATCGAAGGCGCACCCGAGAGGATGGGTGTCTCCAACAACAGCCCATTGAGGTAGTCCTCCAAACTGAGGAAGAAGAAGCACTTTTCCAAGATCATGAATGAGAGCAGTGAGGTGCAACCAATCTTCATTCGGATAGTCTTTTCGAATTGCCTCAGCTGATTGCAGCAAATGCTGAATTTGGGGTTCATCCAAATCGGGGTCACTCTCATCCACGACCTCGTTCAGAAGCTCACAACATTCCCAAATGCTCATTTCCACTCTATCCAGTTTCTTGTACTCCTCTCTTATCTTCTTTACATAATCGTACGTTTGGTTAATGTGGTTCAAACGATAAAATTCCTCCACATTTTTCTGCCTCTCACTTTCTGCATTATAATCCCTGCAATGTAGCAATATGACATATATATTTAGACTTCCTATTGTAAACAGAAAACCATGATGTTAGGTTTATCATATGAATCAGTAGTACATATTACCTGAATAATTTACCAAATGCATTGGTGTCAGGAGCAACAAATGCATCATCACTTGACTTGACGACTTCATTCTTTTGCTCAGGCAAATCGGTAATGGCCATTTTAATGATCTTCGAAATTCGAATGAAGGAGAAGCAGAAAAGTAAGCAAGAGGAGAAAGGAAATGCAGAAAAGCGAGAGGAGAAAAACTGGTTCTAAGCAAGTAATGGTTAATGTTAGAATACGTTGCCGCAACCAGTATTTACATCAATCTCCCTATCGGCTTCATCCACTCTCATCCTAATGAAATATGTTCAAATATAGGTGTCAAGTATAAGAAAAGGATAAGAGGTTTGCCATAATGCCAAATTGGAGCCAAATTCTGCAAATTGGATAACGTTAATTTGAACAGCTATGCCAATTATAGGAAACTGGTAAATATTTTAGAGGAAATATTTTATCCACAATAGGATTAAATAGAAGATCCGCATGCAGCCGGGCAGTGACTGTTATAGTATGTTCAAGTTTTGTATGCTATTTTTATTGTTTTTATCGCAACATCCATTCAATTTGTTGTAGGTCTTGTGTCAAATCCAAATATATTTATAATTTGTTAGTTTTGTTCAAGGTGAAAATAGTCATGTCACTATTCACATAAACATAAAGATGAAAGTATATTGCTACTGGGAATCGAAAAATACCTAATTGGTTTTCATGCAAGTGTTACTGTGTTTGCTTGTGTTTTGGCTATTGAATGACCCTTGTTCCTAAGTTTTTTATAGCTGAGGGTCCATGGTACAAGGTTGCAGCAAATAATTTAAATGATGTGAAGTTTGTTTGCCAAACTGATGCTGTTTTAGGACTCGGTACCTTTCGAAACCAGATTGGTTTCTACCAATTATTGAGCAGTCTTGAAATGAGCTTGGGCAAAACATGTTGGAGACTCTAATGGCCTGATTTGGAACTTACTGACATCATTCCATTATGTGCAAAGAGGCCCTAGTCTGTAACTCTTCTATCATCATTTGCAACTGTCAAGTTTTACAACCAAAATTAGTAGCCTGCAGTTCTGTTTATCATTATTTGCAACTGTCAAGTTTCACAGCCAAAATTTACCATTGCAATGTCATTTGGCACCAAACTCCAAACTTGGTTGGTTACATAAAATGGAATCAACCCTACAATCAACAAAGACAAGAAATGTACCAAATTACCGAAGGTCACATGAGTTGCCTAAGTAATTGGATACATTGTCTGGTCACAAACGTAGAGTATTCAATCACACTACCAAACTCATGCTATGTGCCAAGATATAGTCTTGGCTATGGCGTGTGGTGTCTCAACTCTCAACTCTAGTTTGTGAGTGTGGACTATGAACTCTATGCCAACTCGCATGCTCTTGTATACTCTTTCCCAACACGTTTCATGCATCTAGAGTGCTTCGATTGAGATGTGGATCTATTTTAAACTAGGGTTTGGTCGATTCTATTTCTGAATCTATGATCTAGATCTGTGACTCATATATTTAGTTCATGTTGTTAAAGACAATGTTTGCCTTTCTAGAGTTTTGACAATTTTAGAGGTTTTGGATTATAAATCTCGGAACTGAAAGTATTCAAAATTTGTACAAAACATGCTTTACAATTTAGTACTTAGTTCTGTAGTATATCCATCTTTCATATTTCACTTCTAAAGTTTTCATAAAAAGACACAACATAAAACGTATATTGTAACGGTTAGTGTGAATTTCAATCCCTTCAATCTGAGTTAGGGTTTTTGTAATTTGCCTTTCGTGCAATCAAAATCAAATGGTGTCTGTTTTCTAGAGAAAAGTTCTAAGCCTTTTTATTTTACATCTTTCTATGATTTAATCCTCATCTATTTTTAGGAACTCTTAGTCTCACATGTTATATTTCTCTAATTAAAAGAAATAATTTGACGGTCAGTTTAATCTATATTAATAAAATCAGAAAAAATTTAAGAAACATTGAAAATAATTAAATTTATAAAAAATAGTTAAATTTATGAATTTCTGATTATGTCTTTGATTTATTAAAATTTAAATCTAATAATTAAAAAATATAAATAAAATAGATAATTAATGTTTTTAAAAATAAAATACTATTTTTTATATAAAAATATATAAATAAATAAATTCATAAGAACATAAAAATAAGTTATTAAAATTCGGAAACTAACCGATGGGAAGAAGCCGAAAGTTGTTCTTGTTTAAACTTGGGAACCAGGCAGCACCGAGTAGATTTTTTCTAGTGGCGACATGATGAAATGACACAGTTAGTGCTCTCGCTACCCACCTTTCCATTTTCAGCTTATCTCTTCCGTCACTTCTCCTCTCTCTCTCTCTCTCTCTCTCTCTCGTACTGTCTGTGCTTCTATCAGTTCTGTCAGTGGAAACTCTACTTTATTGTTGTTTGTTCCATTATTGAACTCTTGTTTGTCTTTGCTTTCATTGCTGGATTTATAACCGAATGAAGAAGCAAGTACTCCCACTTCACTTGTCTTGCTGGCTTTTCTGGTCTTCCAACTCCACATGGCCTTCTCTTCCTCTTCCTGCCTCTCCCTCTCTCCAGTCTCAGCTCTCAAGGTATGCTCTTTTTCCTTTCAAGCTTCAATTTTTACTTCCCAAATATTTCAGTAATGGAAAGTAAGTAAAACAAAGCAAGTGTTAATTGATATGGGCTTTTCTGCCTTTTCAGATCAGGTCATTGGAATCTTTAGTTTCTGGGATCCTTTCCTTTGTAGGTATAGTTTTGTTAGTGATTTGATTTTTTAGATGTGTTTCTGATCCAATTTGAAATGGGTAGATTGCATAGTTTAAGAGTTGTACTGAAGTGGGTGCTTTCTCTGTATAGCTTCAGAGATTCACAGCTTGGGTGCACTAGAATCTGTTTTCTTGGCCATTGAGAATTTGTACTTCTTCTCTGCCTGCAATTTGACTTTTTAAATTGAAACTTTAACTGAAATCAGTCGACGACTTTGAGTTGATGACTCTTAGAGAATTGCTCCACATATCACTAGTAAGTTTGCTATGAAACCGTGTGTATGATAAAAGGGCCTAGTCAGTCTCTGCTTATCATCTGCAACCTTTAAAGGGGAATTTGGCTGATTTTTACACGAAACAGTAACAGAGAGATTAAAAAATCATGTGATTTCCATCAGGGTCCTATTATAAGTGTGGATTGGTTAAGTCTCTGCCTTCCAGTATGCTATTATGCACCACTGCATCTTGTCATGTATATGATTTGCTGTGATAGCAGCAACTATTTAGATAACTTCCCAATTTTTTCTGTGCTGGAGAGCTTCTCTTACAAATAATTTTTTTTGTATAGATTGATTATGCTAAGAGGGCTACAAGTCGTTGGAAGAATGATGGAAGAGAAAGGTTCACTTTTTCACTTCAAAGTAATAACACTGCACTCTTAGGTCAACAGATTGGGACAGCAGGAGCTCTTCTACACAAGGACTGGTGTTTTGTTGGTGGTTCAAGAGTTACTGTAAGACCAAAACTTGAGATATCCAGTGTGCATCAAAAAAGCTCCGGAGTATATGCCTCATGTGATATTTTCTTCTACTTTGACCTCTCTAGTCTGGAAAAGTTAATTCTTGGCATATGTTACATGAGTTCAAAAGTTAGGATATGTGAGATTAAATTAGTACAACTTTAGGGTACATGAATCCTTTATTGTGAGAAGATTTCAGGTGCTAGAATATTATAAGAAAAAAAAGAGTTGCTAGCATATTTTGGTTGCAATGACATTGATATAACCTTAAATGAATAACAGTTTATACATGTGTTATATGCCAGTGGAGCTGTAAGGCCATCTCCAGCAATAGGTTTAAAACTGATAATAGGTTTAGGTTTTGTGAAATTTCATCTTCAACTTACTATCCAAGTTGACCTAAAATAGGATTTACCTAAAATGTGTCATATTTTGACTCAACCAAATAAGACCAAACCTATAATTTATGATTGAGTGGGTGTGAGCCACTTGGTGGATTTTATTAATATAAAATAGTTATGTGTAATACAAAATGGTTAAATAGGTTTAGGTTTTGGCTCAATAGGTTGGAGATGCAAAACTTATATGAATAATTATAGGTTTGGGTGACCTAAAATTTGAATATAAGTTTGGCTTATAGACCAATTGTTGGAGTTGCCCTAACTAGCTTTGGTAACTTTGATTAGTACTGTTTAGGATAATATATATTTGTGATTTCTTATATATTGAATTTAGTCGAGTCACAAATACAAAAAAGTTGCAAGAAACCAATGTCTATGAAAGCCTCAGATTATCTGGTTGACTATTACAGACTCCAGGAAAGTAGAATATATACCTGCACTAGCACCAAGTAGGATCATCTCTAGTTTTGACTGAAGCCCATAGACTGATGTGATAATATCGTTCATGGTTTTTTGGATCAGTGAAGGACTTTTGAGTTTCAGAAATAATTTCAGGTTATTCTAGCTTGCATTCAATTTCTACCTGAATCTTGACTTTAAAGGTTGAGTTATTAACCTTGAGAGTAAAAGCATTAAGTACAAGCTTAGTGATTGTACATTATGTGCCATTTTGCATGTCACTGGAAGAACCAGTTCTTCAATAAAATAGCAGAGACCCTCATTTTATTTTGTTTATCTTTCGGTTTATAATTAGCTAGTCCTGAAATTGAATGTTTGTAAATCAGTTACTAATTAGCTATGTCAGATTATGCATAGAAGTTTAATATGTTAAGCTAGAAGTCTTGTTACTTTTATCTGACAGCAAATGATGTTTGCCATTACTTGCTAATAAAAGTAAGGCTGGTGTTTCCTTCTCAGGGTTGGCAACTTCTCAAATAGCTAGCACTGCTTTTACTTTGGGGACAGCGGCGGTTCTCCCATTTTATGGCCTCATGGTTCTTGCACCTAAAGCTGCAGTGGTATGTTTCAGTGTATTACCAACTCTTATGATTCTCATTCAGTGTTGATAGTTACTTTTCACTGTTGTGATTGATTTATGCTGTTTAATTATTGTGTTATTGATAATATTTGTATGCCTATCTCCTACTCTCTTCTATTCTTTCATTGAGTCGTTGCTATGTGGTTCCTGTTTCCCATATTAGGTTCTTCTAGCTTGTACAAGTGCAAGTTGACTAAAAAAGGGTGTTTGAATGCCATAAGATCCTCAGTTTGGGTTCTGCCTTCAGGTCTTATGCGCCTAATTGTTTCAAGTCATATAAATTGCAGACAAAAGCATCTATTGAAAGCAATATACCATATATTGTGCTTGGACTCCTCTATGCGTATCTACTATACCTATCTTGGACTCCAGAAACAATGCGGTTAATTTTTGCAAGTCAATACTGGCTACCTGAGGTATGTATTAGCTTATACATGTTGAGCAATTGTTGCTGAGGAAGAGAACAGTAACTACATATAAATCTTGCTTTGTGCTTCTGTACTGAATGCAGCTGCCTGGGATGGCAAAGATGTTCTCAAATGAGATGACATTAGCTTCTGCGTGGATTCACTTGTTGGTTGTTGATCTCTTTGCAGCAAGGTATATACCTCTCTCTCTATATCTTTAACGAGGTGTTTTTTGACACGCTATCTCTAACAAGGTTGAATGTCTGAATTTATTATCAGTTTAAACTTCTAACTCCCTTTGTTCATTCTATCCAGGCAGGTTTTTCGTGATGGATTAGAAAACCAAATGGAGACGCGACATTCAATTTCTCTTTGTCTGTTTTTTTGCCCCATTGGAATTCTTACTCATGTCATTACGAAAGCACTAACTAAACTTGCTGGAAGGTCCAGCACAAACAAAATGCATTGATGAAAATTATTCTCTGCTGAAACAGTTTAAGGATCTATTGGAAGTTGAAAAGAAAACCTTGATTGAATGAAGATACTAATTTCATCTTAAGTGTAAGATGTAGGTTCACTGAACTCCCATTTTCTTTATCACTCGACCGCTGTGGAGGGTGGGTCAGATCCTGATGGTTTCCAATGACATGATCCGCATGGATGAACGTATGAGTTGAACACGCATTTGAGTATTCCTAATTGGTTATTGACCTAATTGGTTATTGACGACTACGATGATTACGCAGGAGAATATTAACTTGAAGGTACCATTGAATGTGACGATTTCAATCTTCGTTGAACTGGACAAAAAATAAAGAAATGAACACAGCTGTTTGTTTACCCAGTGAAATCTTAATTTGAGAAAAAACATTGGTGGAGTTTTAACCGAAATTGAAGATGTGGTTTTCTATTTATTAGAACGGAAACCGATAAAAATATATAAGAACCGCGCTTGTCGGTTAACCGAACATCAGTTTCAGTTACAAAACTGACTATCCTTTATATATTTCACAATTAACCAAATAGTATAAAAAATATCAAAGTTGTAAGCTATCAATACTTCAAATAAGTTTAAACAAGTAATTGTTAGAAAAATAAAAAATAAAATGGTCATCGTTCATTTGAAACCTTCAATATTCATATTCAAAAAGGAATACTACGTGAGAGAAAATTAGATCAGATTTAAGCACTTAAAAATATAAAAATAGTTGTGAAACCCTATTATTTGTAACTCATAATCAATAAGAACATGACACATAATGTAAAATTAAGTATTAATAAGTAGATTAATACATGAGTATTAATAAGTAGATTAATATATGTCGGTTCAGTTCGGTTTAATCGGTTTTTAAAAAGCATGAAACCACAAATCGAAACCGCACTAGTCGGTTTTTACGAATTCTTTAACTGATGATCGGTTTCGATTCTGATCGGTTTCGATTCTGATCGGTTTCGATTCTTTCGGTGTCTACAAGTCCACCACCCTACTTCAATCTTCCCTGCCCTATTCCCTACGATGAGATCTCCCGCGAAGCTTACAGTCAGTCCCTCTCTCCCTTTCTTATTCTATTGCTCGCTCTCCTATAGGGTTTTGATTTTCAATTTCACTGTGTTTCTATACGTACTGCAAGTTTGATTTTTTTGCTGTGACACATGACAATGTGTGATTCGGGACTGTGTTTATGATTTTGGGCTAATCGACTAGTTTGTGAAATTTGACTGTATTTTAATATGCAGCTTCTTTGAAGCCTGAGTTTTTCGAGGGGCTGCGCATCGATATCACCAAGGGTCTCAATCAGAGCTCTCACATTCTCAAAAAACAAAACAAAACAAAACAAAAAAAAAGAAGTTTCACTGAGTCACAGGTTGGATCACCCACATCCCTTTGGCACCGTTTTATCTCTTGTTTTTTTTATGATGAACTGAATCTTTTGTTGTCTTTGTCGACTTGAAATCAGTGTGTCCATGGGACCAACTCAGGTTTCAACTGAAACTATTAAAATTTCCACTGCTCAGTATGCGTTTGGTGCCAATTTTTTGGACCCGAAGGTGACCAACTGAAGATTCTCCTCGCAAACATTAAGATTTATTTATGCAATAATTGATCATTTCATATGAATTATTAAGCATTCTTTTTCGTTTCAATAAAACAAAAAGTTCAGTGTCCATTTTAATTTATATTACTAAAATTACTATTTTAATCTTAACCTAACTACCTTTCCCTCTTCACCTCTCATTCACCACATTTTCTTTCTCTGGCCTCTTCATCTTGCTCTATTATATATACATATATATACATATATATATATATACATATATATATATATATATATCAGAATATCGTCGCCAACAAACTCACACCGGCGAACTCACCCTTGCCTTCACCATCTCCAACGATATTGTCCTCGTCTCCGCTTGCTACACCGGCCGAGATCGCCGACAGCTCCTTTAAGCACCACCACATATCTGTAGCATCACCACATCAAGCACCAATCTGCTCTTCTTTCACGTCGATTTGATATGACCTAAAGTCTGCTCTCTCTCTCTCTATCTCTCTCTCTGCTTCTCTGACCAGATCTCTACCTCCACCGGAGAAGCAGACAACGTGCATCGACGAAAGAAAAGATGGCCAGCCAATGAAGCTGTCAAGTTAGAGATCGGAGAAAGAAGGCCAGCGTGCATCAATAAAGACTGCCAGCAACCGAGATCCTCATCGGCGTCATTTTTGCTTCACCTGCAATGATCTGCTTCTTTGACGATGAAGCCTCGACCTCGACGTTGACGTCGACATGGCTTCGATCTCTTGACGACGATGCCTTGAAAACACTGTCACCAGTACGGCGACGTCGGAGCGATCTCCCTTACCTCCTAAATTAGTACTTGGATTTGATGAAATACTAAGGTTAGTATACTTGAATTTGGAGTATATTGGGGTTAGTATACTTTGATTTGGAGTATAATGGGGTTAGTATACTTAGATTTGATGTATACTTAGGTTTTATAAAGTTTTATTGTCCTCAATAAGCTTTTTTCAACATTACTACACTCTAAACCCAAAAAGCGGCTACATATGTTGATTTATGCAAGTTTACTATCCCAGTAAAGTTTCCTGATAAAAGTTACTACTTCCAATAAATTTTCCTATAAAGTATACTGCCCCAGTAGAAACCCAAAAAAACAGCTACATATGTTGATTTATGCAAGTTTACTATCCTAGTAAAGTTTCCTGATAAAAGTTACTACTCCCAATACATTTCCCTATAAAGTATACTGCCCCAGTAGAACTTCTAACGAACGTTTGATTTGGTTCTGGTATGGTTCGGTGAAGTTTTAACAAGTCCGACAAGATTCCGGTGACCGAAATCCGACGACCGGTGATCGGAGTCAGTGAGGTTCCGGTCAAATATTCTTTCTATTTTATTTTCTCTCTCTAACCATGTTTAAAGGATGAGGGTATAATGGTATTAAAATAATATAGGCTCTTAAAAATGTCTTAAGAGTTTAGACCTAATGGGCACAAATTCTATTTTAAAAGTTCAAATGGTTGATGTTTTTAAAAAAAATGTTGGAATAAGAATTAAGCTGTCAAATTTTATAACAAATGTACATTTTTATAGTATTTAACTACAGTTCTTAACCTGGATAGTCCTAAGCTCATGTTCATTGTCGTTAGTTAGGACATTCTATATGAACGAAATATAAATTTAATTTCTTCCAGTATCTAACATAGGCTAAGGTAACGAATTTGATTTTTTGGTTATCAACATGTTTTATCAAATGGAAAATAGAAATGGTAGAAGTTGGCAAGTTGCTACTATATATGTTAGAATATATCACATATCAAATTTGACCATGCCATAACTCATTTTCATGATCCTCTAACATCCTTAGGCCTTTGCTATTAAGTACTCTACATAGATTAACTAGGAGAAAAGTATGTATTCATGATTCTTGGTTATTAGCTACTCTACATAGATTAACCGGGAGACATGACAACCTTCCTTTAGGGTGACCTCCCGGCCTCCATTTCATAATCAAAGAGCTAAGTTTTTTCTCATTGTTAACATATGTATAATTTGGTACAAGTCCATTTCATGCATAGGCGAAACACTTGTGCTTTGCTTAAAAACACCTCCATATCCAACTTCATGAATTTAAATTGCTTTTTGGAAGCGTTGTATAAACAACAATCTAATGGTTTAAAGCGTTATGATTTACAGACGCCCATCATTTTATCTCAACTGATTATTATAGACGGTTGTGTAGCCAGAAATGTTAATTAGGAGGTTTAAAATATAATTAATAATATAGAAAATGTCATAGAAGTGCACTTTGATACATTCTATCCCACAGAGATCTACCTAAATATTTTTGTTCATGCAAGTCCATCTTAGGTCCAAACACATCAGCTCTTTTCATATCTGATACCTAAAATACCCTCCCTTCCCACTTTTACCGATTCATCTTCTCTCGTTCATTATCTCTTTCTCTCTCTCTACCGAAAATTGATTATCATCGATTTCCCCCAAATCTTCAGATCTCACCAATTACTCATGGATCAGATTGAAGCCGATATCCACAATAACCTCCCGCCGATGACTCTCGACAACGCTGATCCTCAAGTTCCAACTTTGACTCTTCTTCAGAATTTGAATTCTGGACTGACACCGTGGCCAAGGTTCGACACGTTTCGGGTTTTCACGGAGGCACCAACTCCTCCGACGACTACGGGGACGACGCCGGCTCAAACTCGAGTGGATCTTCTATTTTGGCACCGAAGACCTTGACTGCATCTCCAATTTAGTCAACGGCAACCCTGACTATGCTCACATCTGACGATGACACCACCGCTTGGATCGACGACGTCGTTGCAGGCTCGACTTTGACTCCTTACCTTGATGTTGCCAGATCGACGGCGACGTTGGCTAGATCTCGACACCGTTGGATCGACGACGACTTGTGTCTTTTAGGTCTGTATTAGTATCTTTTTATTATTGTGACAATACATTTATGTGCCTGTGGTAGTATATATGTATACTGGTGTCAATACTGTGCTTTAAAGTTAGAGCCCAACACTGTGTATATGTGTTAAATTTGGATCTCAATAGTGTATATATGCTAGTATATATCTTTATGATTCTGTGTTAGTATCTTTATATACTCAATTTTTGTAGTACCTATGCACACTGGTGCTGATACTATATTTTTGTTGTATTATGTGCTTAGTTTGTAAGTGCAGTAGTCTTAATGTCAATGATAGTATCTTTCTTTGTCTATGTTAGTATATTTCAACATGATGTCAATAACTTTCTCATTGTCTGATAGTATCTTATTGATAGAGTGATATTATTTGTTTAACATATGAATTGTATATTTCTATCTCTATGGTAATATCTTTTCAAAATGATGTCAATAGCTTTATTTGCATTTCAATAGGCTAATACCATGTTGTCCATTTTGCTTGCAAAATTCTCCGTCTCGTGTTAACTGTGTGAAATGGTATGATAGTTATGGTGATGTTTTTTAGAACAAAGGAGAAGCTCTAGAGTCTCAACGTATAGCCGAAGTAAAGAGCTAGCGAGAGGCCGCAGTAGAGAGTAAAGGTGACCCGTGTCAAATATATTTGTTAAAGAACAGTGACAGTATCTTTTGTGATGAACATAAAGTATACAACTATTGTAAATTTGTAATAACAAATAGTACCTTTTTAATATAATGATAGTATTTTTCATGTTTATCTTATTATCTTTTCAACCTTGTGATAGTAGTATCTTTCTGTTTATGTTAGTAACTTTTGACTCTAGAGGTAGTAGCTTTTATTATCTGATGGAGTAGCTTTTGTTGTCGGTTGTAGTAGCTTTTGTTGCCGGCGGTGGTAGCTTTTTATTGTCGCTAGAATCCTCATTGGAGGTCAGTCGAAAAATTCACAATTCACCAGAGGTCGGCCGGAGACTTTCATAGAAAAAATTGTATTTTTGTAAATATAAAGAGAAATAATCTATTTTTAGTTGGATGACAATCTATAATTTTAATAAACTTCAATACCTAATATAAAATTTTATTTAAACTTAAGTGGACTTATGTGAACAAAAATGATTAGGTGGACCTCCATGAGAGAAAATGCCTCAAAGGGTACTTCTATGTAATTGTCTCTCATACTAATGTAAAATAAAATTCTGTCAAATAATTAATACATAAATAAAATAGATTATTATGGTAAGTTTTGAATCTCAATTCCAAACACCAAGCACCAAATCCAATTGTTGCCAAAACTTTAAATTAAAAAGAAAAAAAATGATTTTCAGCACGCACAATACTATTTAACTACAATTTACTAAGTCCTATGATCATTAGTTTCTGTAGTCTCGTTAGCTGACCTGAATTGTGTACATGAAAAATTAATTTTTTCCAATATCTAACATACGACCGAGGGTAACAAACTTGATTTCTTGTTTATCGTTTAACATGTCTCATGAGATTGAAAGTAGAATATGGTAGACGTTAATATGTAAAGAATATATCACATCTCAAATATGACCGCATGCCACTTCATTTTCATGATCTTCTAGCACCCATTAGGCATTTTTGACCATACGATGTGCATGAGTTAATCAAACAACCACGATTCATGGCATTCATGATTCATGAGATTGATGATCAATTGATCATCATGCTTCATCACTGGTTAACCTCGATCTATTTTACATACTTTTAAATATATATTATTAATAACTAACACATCTTACATATGTTTAGTGAGATTTAAACCTGTGTCCTTAAGGTTGTTAGTTAAACACCTTAACCAACCAAGTCATTGTTCACCGACCAATCTATTTTACATACGATATAGTAAAATACATTGTACTCTAACAATAGTGTTCACCTGGTTAGCTATTGATCAAGATATTTATGATCAATCATCCTTGGATCTAAATCTAAAGGTGAAGAATAAAACAACTTAACTTTTAAATATTATTCTCTATCTTTAAATCTAAATCTAAAGGTAAATGATCATCAATTTGGTAAACACTACTGTGTACTCTAAATCTTATTATACGTCATTAATTAACCAGCAAGTAATTAAGAGGGACTGTCAGAGGTCGTAGCAAGCTCGGCAACCCTAGCAAACGACTAAGGCTTCACTATCGACTGTCCTTGTCGGCTTATCTGTTAGCCGGTGGTGGCACCGCCGTCTCGGATGAGATACTTCCATCCCGTCATCTTCCGATTATCTGATATACAGAGACGTTTTCTCTATTCTATGCTGAAACAATTTAAAAATTATTTGAAGTTGAGAAGAAAACCTTGATTGAATGTAGATACTTGTCATCTTCAGCTAATTGCAATATGTAGGTTCTTAATTTGTAAGCACTGAACTCCCATTTTCTCTTCATGCGACCGTTGTGGAGGTGGGTTATAAATAATCCGCATGGATCAACATAAGCCTAATTTCGTGAGTTGAACACAAATTTGAATAAGTCTTTATGAATCATGAGTTCATGACGACCTTCCAATTGGGTGACCTCCCTCCATTTCATCATCAAGGAGCTAATATTTTTCTCATGGCTTTGGTACAACACTAACTCTATTTCATACAAAAAAAACATTCAGAAGCCTTCGCGCCATTGATCGAAGACAAGTGAAGTTAGATTTTGGGAGTTTTTTATAAACAATATATGTAATCTCCTGGTTTATGGTGTTCCGATCTATTTACAGTAAACCATCGCTTTGTTCTCACTGATTATTATAAAGGATTAAGATTTTGATTCAAAATATTTAAAGTGGTTAGAAACTTTATTTATTTTTGCATATATGTTCTTTCTTGATTTCACAATTCATAGCTCTACACAACACCCTAAATATGAAATTGAGGTCTAACGAAAAGAAAAGGTGGTACTAATTGGTATCAAGAAAATATGGGTATCATAACATATAGGTATCATAGAAAATTTCTTGACATCAAATAGACTAAATTTAAATTTCTATCCAGAACCTAAAATGAGTTTTAGACTAAAGCAGATTAATTTTCAGCTAGTCAAAACTTCAAATAAAAAAGAAAATAAGAAAAACTAGCATATACTGTACACAATACTATTTAACTATTGTTTCCTAAGTCGAATGGTCATAAACTCGTATTCACTATCGCCGGTTGACGTGACTTATATAAACAGAATATTAGTTTCTTCCAATATCTAACATATGCAAAGAATAAAAGAAAAAACTTGATTTCTTGTTTATAAAAAAACATGTTTCTTTACATTGAAAATAGAATATGGTAGAAGTTCCTACATCCCACAGTATATGTTAGAATATATCACATATCAAATATGACCGCTTGCCATACCTCATTTTCATGATCTAGTAGCATCTCTCGGACATCTTAGTGTTTTTATTTGGAATAGTATTGAATAAGTCCGGCCTGGTCTTCTTTTTCTTGTCCTAGTCTACCACCGGGAGTTTGTTGATTAATAATTAAATATTGAGTGAAAATTCTTGTATATATGCACAACCACCACAATGTGTATAAATAATGTAGTTCGTCATTTTAATTTTATACTTTTTAATTTTAACCGTTAACATATATTATGTAAATATATAACCGGATGTTGAAGTTACTTTTATATTTCTCTTACTTTCTAGTTTTATTTACTATGACAGAGCATTTGGCCATCCGTTGTGCATGAGTTAATCAAACAACCACGATTCATGTCGTTCATTAGAGTGATGAATCTTACTCTGCGTTATTAACCCGGTAAATAAGAGGGAGTAACAGAGCAAAGAGGTTGTAGCTATAGCAAGCTTAGCGCGACCCTGGCAATGAATAAGGCTCTACTATCAACGGTCTTTGTCGGATCATCATCAGTTAGCCGGTGGCCGGCATCGTTGTTCTCGGAGGTGGGACTTCCATCCCGTCATCTTCCAATTATCTAATACTAGCCTTCCACCACGCGCTTCGCGCGTGCGGAAGTGCGTGCATTTTTTCCGGTTTGATTAATTAATATGAAATTTTTGTTAGTTCGATCAAAATTGTACAACAAATAAAATAATACAACACGTAAACCCTAACCCCTAAATCATAAACCCGAATTAAACCCAACTTACATTCGAAACTAAACTTATCAACATAACATACATATGGACCGCCAAAATTACTATTTTGAAAAAAAGTTATAGAAATGAATATAAACACTAAACAATTGATATTGATGAACATAATTATTTAGGTTTAGAGCGATTCAACTTTTTTTCATTATAATTATCTGTGTTATAAAAAAAGGCGTCCAGGACCGCCTAGGCGCTGGAAGGCAAGTGACCTTTTAGATTTCCTTCAAATGGGTCAAGCTAGGCGTTGGCACCAGAAAAAGGCCGCATAGGCACTAAGCGGTCATGCTGGGCGGCCCAATTTTTTTTTAACAAAAAAACCCTAGAAGGATGGATTGTTGATGGTGGTGATGAAGATGTTGATTCGGATCTTACTAGTGATATGCTTGGAAATAATTTGGAAGTAAATAGTGGCTCTGGTTAAAAAATCACGTAATTCTGGTAACGTCTCGGTGCCGATTGTAGCGGTCAACCCTATTTACCTTTATTATTCTCTATGAGGAGCCCTATCGTTGGAAGGTAAATGTCCCAAAATTTTTATATGGGCGGTTGCGTCTCATCTACGTGAGTGTTTTTCGTGTAGAAGGTTTGACAAAAATACGTAATATAGAGGTAGATATGAGTGTTTCCGTGTGATAACTGACGATGATCAGGGTTGACCGTTTCGATCGAGCCCTTAACTTTGTCGGATCCAGTTGAATTTTTTTTTCACATACATCTTTCGTCATAATGATCATATCTGACGGTCGAATTTTTATTTTTATTTTTAGTCATCGGAATCACAATATGCATACTAATGTTGTATAACTTGTTTATTAGGTTGTAAATAAATGTGCAACTTTGTGAACTATAACCATTTTTCACTATAATGATAATAAGAAGAAAAATTATCAATTTGAAAAAAAAAACCGAACCTCACCGAACCGTAGGTGTGGTTTGGTTTGCGGTTTGGCCTCTTGAATAGTAAAAAACCGAACCGGACCGAAGTATAACATTGGTTTGGTTCGCGGTTTAGGGTATACACCGAACCGAAGTGGACCGGAGCCAGCCCTAGAAGCCAGTTTATTTACGGGTGAACTGAAATTGTTACGACAAAGTGATTCATGAGGAATTTTCACCTCATTTAGGCTTTTATAGAAATACAAAACATTACAATGAAATGGAAATGCAAAAATCTGAATTATAATTACAAGAAGATTGAAACTAACTAGTTGATTGTGATTGTGCAGCGCACTCTACCAATCACCTTAAAATTGGATGTATAGAATTGGACTTACAGAATACGTACACGATACTTAATTTGTATAGTGACATACCAATGATATCAAGAAAGCATTTCCTTGAGGATTATATATGACAGGATTGCTCAGGATGATATCAAGAAAGCATTTCCTTGAGGATTATATATGACAGGATTGCTCAGGCGCCGGAGCATCGTGTGGGACGAAACGGCGACAGCCGTTCGATCTTTAATGAATTGATCATGTCCGTTTAAGTCCATTTAATCTTGTTTGTTAGATCAATTCATTAAAGATCGAACGGCTGTCATCGTTTCGTCCTGCACGGCGTTCCCGCGCCTGAGTAGTCCCGTTATATATGATATCATCTTTTCTTATTTGTCATGTTTCATTTTGTACTTATATTTCTATAATATATTAATATATTTTTCAATTAGTAGCCTAAATCAAAACAAATGTATTCCGTGTACGTGTCCTGAGAGTGCACTATTTGACCCAAATACACCAAGAGGGTGGTAAATATACTAATGAATTAATTTGCTCAATTTCTTGAATCTGATTTTGGTGGCATAATCTGATTTCCACTATCACATATTTATCAATCGTGTTTTTTCATTTTTCACTTTCACTTTCACTTTCACTGGATGAATGGATCAAGATCTAAACATAGTTTGAGGTTAATGTATAGACTTGTATCACATGGATACCATGAATATTAGTAAATTACCATCATGCTTTATATACTAACAATCCATATGTCACACCATTCAAGTCAGGAATTCGCATACCTTTCACTATACTTCGTCACCAAAGCATCTCATGCATCTTTGTAGGGCCTCGGGTTTCGTTTTTCCTGGCCCGAAAACAGCCCTACATCTCCAGCAGCAGCTCCCAGCCAAGTCTGTCTCAATTGTCAAGTTATATACCAACCAGTACCCAACAGTAGTTTAAATAGAAATGTATTTATGTTTGCTTAACATCTCTGGAATGAAGTGAACGATGTGATTCATGGCAAGAGAGGCGCCCGGTAGAAGCGGTAATGGTTGGGGACAATTGCAGAGGCAAGAGTTGACAAGAGAAATGTCAAATGCGAGATTTCCCCTTGAATATTAGTGGTTGGCTATTCTGGAGGGACTCAGTTGAGGAAGGTTTCATTCATGCAGGGGTTGAGATTGACCACTTAATCAACCAAGATTTTTACCAGCTATTTCTAACTTCTGAAACTCATAAGCAATTAAGAAGTTTGAAATGACAGCAGCCTACTGCCAATGTTTTTACGCTTATAAAATGGGGGGAATGAAAAACAAGATACACTAGTAAGTATGAATTACCTATAAATTGGTGACCTTGGCCACGTTACAATCAACTTACTATTGAGGGAACAAAAAAGGCAATGTAACAGGCAATTCGTGGTAGCTGTTCATACTGTTAGTTTTGTGCCTCAGAAGTGATGACTAGTATTAAGAGGCAAAAACAACGGAGGGAAGGAAAAACAGTCAAATTCTGTTATGCTTCACCCCACTTCAGTCTGTGCTTCACAATTGTTAGAATCTATAATTGCTCAACATGGTTAGTGATTGCCTCTGGGCAAGATTGCGCTTGTAGAAGCTCCAACCTCTGGAAAGGAGGAGCAAACTGCAAAATGTAATCTTCATCTGAAGCCACACATGCACAAAAAAGCACATTGTCTATCAGAATGCTTCATTTCATTGGCGTTACAAAAGTTTTATCGAAGCTGCATTTACCATATGTCCATATGATGATATGTAATCTTCTATCTACTGCTCAACCGAAACAAGGGAAAGGTGGAAAAATTAGAAACTCACTCTCTTTAACTGTTCCATACAGCCAGCATAATACCTCATCAGCAAATGCCAAGCAAACTCCTCCCTGCCAATTATGTTCATTACACATGTGGGCCAGTTTCATTACGAGTAACATACAAAGGATTATTCACTACAATCACAAGCAACAAATTTTACAACTACCATCATCAGAATGTGATTGGCGGAAAGATGGTTTAAAAAACCCATAGCAACCATAGAAATTGCAGAAAGCAACTCACCTGCCAGTAGTTCTTCGTCTTCACTCTCTGTGTTATATCTTTGGTTCTTAGTCTCTCTGTGCGGACAAGTCTACCCGAATCATCCCTGTTTGGAGAAAATAATTACTTAGACAGACTTACTTTTATAGAGGAACTTAGAAAAAATCAGCAAGAAATTGCACTGAACACATAATACCAGTAATTATGTGATATTGCTCATTTCTGTGGACTTGAAGATATATCTATGGTGATCATAAAAAAAGTCACCATTCCCATTTAATCCTCCAATCAATGTTTGTTTCTCTTAAAACCAATTTGAAACCTAACCATTTCTTTGATGTACAATTAATTGACCATCCAGTAAGAACGGGTTAAGTGGAACTTGGGTTTACCTAAATCCAATTACAATATAGGGCACGCCTGCTAAGAATGATTGAATCTGCAGAAAATTCAACAGACAAATTAAGTATTCCAGAAGTAACAGGTTGCTTGAAGCATTACAGAAAGCAATTAAGGATGATGAAAAAAGCTCAGTTCCTCACACAAAACAGTGAGATAAAGCACAAAAAGTTCTGCAAACATTGCATATCAGTCTTGGCACAGGCTCATAAAAATTCATGTATTTTTAGCTGAGGATATAGTAGCCAGTAAATAAGGTACAGAGAAACAATGTGTAGTAGTAGTAATAAGAACTAGCTGTACCCAAAACTTGAGGAGCTTCTCTCTCTCGAATCTTTCCTCGGTATGATACTCCAACTGTGAAATTGATAAAGAAAAGATTTAAAGGTAGTGAGGTGAGAAATCTAATTGAATAAAAGTTTGCATGATACAGAAAGGGAAGAAACAAAGAACCTCACGACTTGTCTTTAACTCCACGTAAAATCTCCTTCCATCATCAGTTGAATCGCAGCAATCCATTTCAGCACCCATCAGAATACGATGAGCCCCTAATTTAGTTTTAATCACTGAACAGTATTCAATATTGGCATCAACTTGATGTATCAACTCTCCATCACCTCTTCCTGGATCCTCAGTGGCAAGGCTCTCAAAACAGTATCCCCAATAACACCTAAATTGAAAGACGAGATTGAATAAAACACATCAGAAACTGAGAATCATGGAAAGATATATCTACACATCTAGGACTATTGGTTCAAAGTAATGGCTAAGTGCTAAGGTTTTCATATAATTGGAAATTCACCATCTCCCCCAATGAGTTATTAATCTGGTAACATGAGATCACTTCTGCACCGATTCTCAATTTCATCCCAGATTTACATAATTTCCAACAAGAACAGTAAAGCTAGTAGACTTCTACATTACTTATCATATACTTCCCCTTTTTTAGTTGGAAAACTCAATTACAGTTAGGTAAGTACCATCCTTCAATCACTAATTTGGTTGAAAGGTTTCAAAGCAATTTATATATTATAATTTTATTTCTTGAGCAGTAGAGCTCCATTACTACACCAAAAAACAATATCAGTTATGCCATGGACATAATCATCATCATCATGCTAGAAAGGCAGAATAAACTTCAAAAAGAATATCTGAAATTCTAGTACCTTCGACGATCCATCTCATTTTGTGGCCTTTCTGGAAGTTTATGCACATCAAGATAGACAACCCCATTCCTTTTATGCACTCCCATTTCCCAAGGCTCATTTCGAATATAAGCAGTGGCTAATATCTAAAGAAAACAGAGAATCATTTGAAACAGAAAAACCAACACTATAAAGATGATAGTATCCAACAATAATCAGTGAGTGTTGGTCTTTTACAGTATCTAGTATTTTCTGATGGATGCCTAATCCTTCATTTCGTACCGATCTGATTCTCAATTTCTTATCCACCACAAGTATGCATATGGATAGTTACATGTTATCAGTAAAATTGAAGTTCCTTAAAAGCAATCGGTGATCTGCTCATAAACTGGTTTTTTGCATTACACTGATGAGTGATGACACCATCTGATCCAAGATTATTATGCATCTACAACTCTAAACAGAATTCATCCTAACAAACAAAAGTAATTATCTTGAGAAAAAAAATGATGAAAGGGGATAGCAGATACCTTATTAAGGTTGTTGCGATAAGTCTGTCAAAAGAGAAGTGGACAAATGTTTAGTTAATAAACTACATGAAACTATAACAACAGGAAACTTTAACGAGTAATTCGTTCTCACCACAAAGTGAATATTTTGAAGTGGAATATTCTTGTCTCTGATGCAGGCAAGAAGATCACCAAAACCTTGAGAGCCCAAATCTGTAAAAGAGAGGAAAAGGGAAGAAAAAAAGAGAGAAAAGAATCATAAAGCTGCCTAACAATCATCCTTCATATGCATAAAACCCTAAAGTCTGGTAAATATGTTAACTCAACATAAAAACAAAAAGCACACCTTTCTTTGCTGTGAAAGTATCAAAGCCTTGATTAAGATCGGCTCCGATGTCTTCAGTAATAAGCCGCTTGAAAAGCCTCTGATAATGTGGAAGTAACAACAGTAAGAATATATTAATTATCAGTGTGTGCTACATATAGAAATATACATCCAAAAATCAAGGTGCAGAAAGCTTACCAAGCTGCTCTCATCAAAGATGACATCTCCACCTTCTACCCGACTATAGCAAGCAAGTTCACATGGCTATTGGAGAAGATTACCAAATTAGCAAGGCCAAAAAAAACTTCATGACATGCACCAGCAACTCCACAAGATAACAACTTGTGGGTTGAATGGCTGACATGAACATAATGTTACAGGAATATCCACCTTATGCTACTTCCATCACTCGAACCAAATCCGAATGACTAACATGGACTCCATTAGTAAACCATTAACATCTACATTTGTCACATTGTGCAGCATTGCGCTTTCAAGATACTAGATTAACCAAAGACAAACAAAGATATCACAAAAATGATGACTTGACTTACTTCCTGAATCTGAATAGCCTTTCTTGACAGCGTTTCTTCACTCTTTGACAATCTCAGCTCAGAAACAAAACGTTCGTCATGACGACCATTCGAGAACTTCCCATAGCCGTAATTATGCCCCCTCTGCGGATAAGGTCCAGGTCTGGGAAGAATGCCAGCACCTCTGTCATTCTGTTGCCAACGACCACCACGCCCAAAACCCCCTCTTCCCTGATTATTATTCCGTATCACCGGCAACACTGCAAGAATAGTTTGATCATAACAGGTTCAGCATCCCCGCAACTCTCTAACTTTTGGAAGAAATGAACACTCCAAATCAATATACAACGAACCAAACTGTCGATGTTGCTTCAAACCAAACACACATTCATGAAAGTAAATTATAAAAATGCAAACTTTGGATCCAAGCGCATCACTTCACATCAAAAATGCAACTACCCACTTTCAAGACTCATCAAGAAAACCAAACAAGCAGCCGGAATTGAATTTACACTGGTAAAAAACAGTTACTATATACCAGGAATGAGGAAAGGGCTAGTAGCAGGGGTTCTAGCGTATTCTTCATTATCAGACCCAAACAGATCCTTATCATCGGCCCTATCGTGATACTCATTGTTCGTGGTGGCCTCTTCGCCGTGCTCCTCCTCATCCTCAGCGGCGCCGGTGGTGGCCCCGCTTTGGCTATTGCCGCTGTTGGACTCGGCTCTCTCGCTGCCGGAAGAGGAAGCGGCGGAGGATGAAGAGGAAGAAGAGGAGGAGGAGGAAGATGAGGAGGAGGAGGATGAATGGGTCCCTCCGTCTTGGTTGGTGGGTTCGTCGTCATCGACGTCCTCGCCGAAGATATCTGCGTGCTGCTTTGCGAAATCCATCGGGGGTTTTGGGGTTCGTTTTGGTGCGGTTGAATTGATTTGTGTGTGTCGGTTCGGAGCCGAATAAAATTTGCGGGAGACTGAAAATAAAGGACACTTTTTTTTTGTTACAAGGCACAAACAAAAGAAAGAAATCAAATTTAATAATGAATGAAAGAATGGTAAACATAATAATGAAAGAAAATGACACATTTTATTTACTAAGAATCAAATTTAATTATCAAATAATGAATGAAAGAATGGTAGACATAATAAAATAGTATGTGAAAATTTTAATTTTATTGATTTTCTTTATTGAAATAGTAATTTATTAGCGATACATGAAATTGGACAAATTGTCCTTCAAAGAGAACTCATAATAGAAAAGCAACTACATGCTAGCAATTAACTCTAAAAGTCATATCAATGCATACGTAACAGAACCTTATGGCACAGTCGTATGCATAATATCTGACCTAGCCATCTTCACAGAAAACCCTAGTCATCTTCGCGTAAACCCTAAGAGATACAGCTCTTCTTCAGAAGCCACTGTTCCTCTCACATTCCAGCTCTATCATTCAGTCATTTTCCTACCCTCTCTACTCACTCTAATCCAGCTATGGCCTGTATTGAAGTTGTTACTGTAAGTTTTGCTGCTTCATTTGCTCTTGTCGATAAAGCCAAAGCTCCTGATCTTGGCAAAATAAAAGGAGGTTGTGTTCCTCCTTGTCAAGTTACTAACGCGCAATCTTGTTAATCCCTCTATCTTCATGTCACACTTCCTCTGGACCTGGTTGGTGGATCGACCGTTTAGGGTTCAAGAGAGGGGAGAGAACCTCTTTCTCTTCTCTTTTGACTCCATGTGTGATCGAACCAAGGTGTTGCGCGGGGGAGTCTGGCGTTTTGACAAGGCTCTGATGGCTTTAGAGCCCTATGATGGAAAACTACCTCTTATGAAGGTGTCAATCAAGCATGTTCTTCTATGGGTTAGGGTTTCTTAGATCCCTCCCCAGTTTGAAGTTTCTAAGAACTTCAAACTTGTTGGGGGTACATTGATTATGATAAGACCAGTTACAACAAAGGCGTGGTCCGGATCATATTCTCGCACGACATCTCGAGGCCGGTTCTCATATAGCGCAATGTTTTTCTTGAAGCATGATCTGAGGGTTACTTTGATTATGATAAGATCAGTTATAACAAAGGCGTGGTTCAGATCATATTCTCGCACGACATCTCGAGGCTGGTTCTCACGGAGTGCAGTGTTTTTCTTGAAGCAGGATTCGAGCCGGTGTTGCAATTCTCCTATGATCATCTGAAAAGAGAGATGCACTATCTATGAGCTCATCACACATTCTAGAGTGAACTGTGAGGAACCTCTCTTGGATCAGACCAGGAACACTATTTTGGGGTTTGGAGGGTCATCGGTTCAAAACCCTAGCAACGGATTCTCTTTTGCTGCTAGGTTGGTTTTTGCTGCAAAACTGGTTGATCTGACAGACTCTACTGCATCACGGAAGAAGAAGCCGACCATTCTCAATGATAGGGTTGTGACGTCTACATCTCTAGTTGCTCAGGTGGGTGATGATGCTCACGAGTCTTCATTGGACAGGGAGAAGATTGTCTCGGTAGCTCCTACCTCACCTAGAGTTGTGGTGTTAGCTCTCGATTCGGAGGAACCGGGTGTGTATGATGTGGTATCATTACCACAAAGAGATGATGCCTTGTCCACTATGATTAGGAAGAGTGGTAGGGAGGATGGTTTTACACCTTCACCTGAGAAGCTCAAGAATAGTCTGGGAGGAAAGATCCTCACTCTTCAGCTGGACTCTCTCAGTTTGGAGGTGGAGCAGTCGGTTACCTACAAGAGGAAGACATGTCGTGCTTTGGGGAGCAAGGAGGATGGTTTTACACCTTCACCTAAGAAGCTCAAGAATAGTCTGGGAGGAAAGATCCCTACTCTTCAGCTGGACTCTCTCGGTTTGGAAGTGGAGCAGCCGGTTACCTACAAGAGGAAGGCATGTCGTGCTTTGGGGAGCAAGAACATGAACCCTAAGGCAGAAAAGAAGACGGCAGAGGCTCAGGTTTGTATCCCTCTACCGGTTACTAGTGGTGTTTTGCATTGCCCTTCAAACAAGAACAAGGGGAAGATGTAAGCTCCATGCCTCCTTGCCATCGACATAAGATGGGTTCTAGGTTCTTAATGCTTTAGTAAATCTTGTTGTACATCAATTGTGGTCTATAGGCGACTTGATTTTCTTTCAAAGAGTATTAGAGAGTTAGTTCTTAGCTTATGTTGTTATGTTTCTACGTGTCAAGTTGCTAACAATGAGGGTAACCGTTAGTTAGTTGATAGTTTTAAGTCTGGTTTGGATCCAGTTTCTAGCCGCTATCTAATGTAAGTGTCTTCTGATTACTGATAAATAATGAAATTATCTATCTCTATTAAAAAAACTCTAAAAGTCATATCAACCTCTACTCTTTGCAATACCTCTACTCAAGTTAGTGCATCGTAGACTAACTGATGAGAGCTACTTCAGTATATCATTTCTTGGCATGCTTTTATAAGACCAACTCAAATTCATTCATCAACAACTTGACAACATCTAAAACTCCCATAAATCTCGCTGAAATCCCAACTATTATTTTTCAACCTATTGATATCGTTCAAGGCATCTCCTTTTACTTGGATCTGACATACTCTCTCGAGACCAAATAATTATGCCTAACCCAACTCTTGCATTTTCTATATCTACGGGGACTGTCATATATAGTTGTTTGCTGGGTTTTCCTACTTGATCTTCCATGGTTCCCAAAACGCAGAGCTGCATCGTGACAAAAGCCGACCCCCATCTTCGAGGGTCAGAGGAGAGAGAGGGGAATGTCAACACAATTCTTGTGGCATTCGCCAAATTCCTTTTCTCCTCCAATTAATTGTTAGCTATTTAAATTCAGAGCTTCCTATACAAATCTTAGTTGGTTTTTTGTTAAACTAGGTAATTATTTAGTTTTAATGAATCGGATTAGAATCACAAACAGCGAAAATATCTCTGGCGACACCTCACCTGACGATCACCCCAACCTTCCCCCACCACCCGCCACGTGTCCCTCCCCGTCGTAATATTCCAGACCCTCCGTCGTTCGCGGGAACCGCAGCCAAATGACCATCCTACCCCTCCGTATAAAACTATAAGGCTTCCCTTTTCTCTCCGACCTGGAGTAGCTGAAACCAAAACCAAACCCCCAAATATCACCGACGACGAAGAAGCCCTAGTCTACGTCATCCTTGGGGCTTTGGTTGTTTCGATTTCGATTAGATTAGGTTTTGATTTGAGCATGTTGAGGTGAGAATCGGAGAAGAAGGAAGAGATGTATAGGGAGCGAGGTTCGGGTGGGTCGAAGATGACGGTGGTTGATCGGAAGCGGATCAACGAGGCGTTGGATAAGCAGCTGGAGCGATCGTCGCCGTCGACTTCTAGGGCGGCGATCAACGGCAAGGAGCACAGTAGTAGTAACAACAAGGCTCTTGTCATGGGGGGTAAGAGTCTTCTTCAATCTCATCATAATAGAGAGCCTCGTTCTGAAGTTTGTCATTTTGGAACTCGCATTTTCACTCTATATGATTTCTAATATTTTAAATCAAGGAGGAGATTTCTACTAATTTATTTAATGTTCTTATTGATCTACCTGAATTGTTTTTCACTCTGCATTGTCTTGCCTACTGATACATATCGATTACTAGTAACTAATACTGTATTAATATTGACTTTAGAGGAATCTGAAACAGATAGTGAAGAGTCAGATGTCAGTGGTTCAGATGGGGATGACACATCTTGGATATCATGGTTTTGCAATTTGAGAGGAAATGAGTTTTTTTGTGAAGTTGATGATGATTATATACAAGATGATTTCAACCTTTGTGGACTAAGCAGCCAAGTTCCCTATTATGATTATGCGCTTGATTTGATCTTGGATGTTGAGTCATCTCATGGTAAGCTTATATTCAGTGTAATCAGCATCAGTCTTTATTCATTATTGTATTTATTGCTAGTAACATATGGTAGAACCTGTAGAACTAGGGAGGTAGGCGGGGTACCTTGCGCATCTATTTCCTACCCATAGCTGGCCTTAGTTAGTTGGATGGGGCATGATACATAGATTGAAGACCAACTTGAAGCTCTTTAAACAGCTTGTTTGAGGTTTCAGCTCAAGTTGAATCGTTGAAGCCCTTTAGATGGAGCTGAGCCATTTATTTTTAGCTATAGCAATTTGAAACTTTTTGGACACTAGTTTTTATCTTGGGTGGGACTTGGTATTATAGCATACCTTTAAGTCCATGTAGGATGGCCAAATGTTAATCTCTCCCATTTAGTTTACCTTTCTAATTGATACTTTGGATTGTTTGATTTGTGCAGGTGATATGTTTACGGAAGAACAAAATGAATTAATTGAATCAGCAGCAGAGATGCTGTATGGGCTGATTCATGTGCGGTATATTTTGGCAAGCAAAGGCATGGCTGCCATGGTAAGTTTCTTTTCTTCATTGTCTATTTCACTGTTTCATAAACTGTTACATATGGGCAGTCCTAGAATTATGCTATCCTATGTGCAGCTAGATAAATACAAGAATTATGATTTCGGAAGATGCCCAAGAGTGCACTGCTGCGGACAACCCTGCCTCCCAGTTGGCCAATCAGACATCCCACGGTCAAGCACTGTAAAAATATACTGCCCCAAGTGTGAAGATATCTACTACCCTCGATCGAAGTATCAAGGTAGTATCCTTTGTATTTATAATTCTGGATTTGAAACTGCTGGCTGCATATAAGCAGCTGGTATGGCAATATCCTGCTCACAAAAGGCTTTATATATTGCTGCACTGCTGCATTTTTTGTTCTGGTCATCATCCATAGTTCTGGTATATGCTAGGCCAGAAGGTTTTCAACTTTTTTTCCCTTTCTTTTGTTTTAACTTGGAACTGGGGTGCATTTTTTTCCTGCTTGCACAAGTAGCAGCACTAAGTAGCCAAAATGGGATTACACTAAGTTGCCCTTTTAATTATTGGTGACCGAGGGCACCAACCATGGAACAAGTAGCATCATACAGTGATACGTATGTTTTGTTGTCAAATGGATGTAAATTGAAACTGGTTGATTTTTTCTTTTAATATGTTTTATATGTATTTATTTATTTAAATGGTAATGAAAGAACTTGAACTTTTTTCAAATTTATTTCATTTGCGCATGGATTTCTGGGTGATAATTTAAAGACACGAGTACTTTCTGTCTGATTTAAAAGTTTGATTTTATTCTATTGGTAAGCATCATCAGTCTTTTTTTATTTCTTTGGTAAATGCTAAAATCTTTTCATTAAGACTGCTGTAGTGATTTACAAATTTATATGCAAATTTGATTTTTGACTTTGTTAAGAGCATGAAACTTGATGCATACTTAGGTAGTCCCTTGCCTAATCAATCAATGCATGTGCTTTTATGAGTATACCATCATTAGCTTTTGATTCGTTTTCGGGGTCCAACACAATGCTCCCTAGTTTTGCTAGCATTAATTCCTGAACTACTTAACTCTATTAGACATTGATGGAGCCTATTTCGGAAGTACATTTCCTCACCTGTTCTTGATGACATACGGGCACCTGAAGCCACAGAAGCCATCACAGAGCTATGTTCCAAGAGTGTTCGGCTTCAAGCTTCACAAGCCATGATGTCAGAATTTCAAGCTTCACCTGGGCTCCATACAAGACTTCCTTTCCTCTGCAGCAAGGCTCTTAAGATTTCAGGGCAGTGTTACTCGGATATAAATTTTTCCTTTCATGCGTTCTCGATCCACTATCAATCAATTTGCAGCCATTCAAGGGTTCATTTTCCATTTTTAGCTGCCTCTTGGTGAGCTTTATAGAACTTGTCGGGTTGGTTTTAGTATTAATAATTGTTTTCTAGTGGTACTTTTTCTTCATTTTCATGTTAGCTCAGCCGGGATTATTGGCACTTTGAGAATCGCCTCCTGATCCCTATCTTATATTTTTCAGAATGTATCCTTTAGCCCCTTAATATTCCTGTTCAAATTATTTTAGTTTTATCTGTCAAGTCAATGCACTTAATGTTCAAATATATATTATCGTATATACCATCTAATTATCATATAAATCGTCTACAATTATACAGGCAATATCCGAAAGTCTTTTGTTTCATCTTTTGTGGTTCAATGTCCATGATTTTCTACATGCTGGATTTTTTGGTGGTATATTCTTTCATCTTTCATAGTTCAATGCATTTCTATTTCCTTTTGAGAAACATACTTGTTTTAGAAATTCTATTACAGAAGCCAAATTCAGAATTAGAAATTTGGTGGACTGTCCATTTAGCATGTCTGTTTGCTTGGATTTTCATGCGGATCAATGCAAAATTGCACCAATGGTGCACTGGAGGATGATCTACCCCAAAGCACAATGCTCATAGTAGCACCAGTAGCCGTCAAGCCCTCTCGCTGGCTATCTGTGTTTTCCGACCAACATTTTGAGTAATGATGTTCACTTGCGTATAATAAAAAGTAATAAATTGAAGTAAAAATCTCGGATTAAAAGAAGAGAACCAAGCAGGATACAGCACTGTCAAAAATCTTAATTTCCGTTAAAAAGATCACAAAAGTTTCATTTAACCCGAAGTCCCTGACGGCCTCCTCTCTTCAACCATCAACATCCGCCTCGAATCCACCAACTACTTCATAAAAAGTGGTATAGAGCTCTTAGGAACTTGAAAATGAGCACTGATGTTTGAAAAAGTGAGAGAAAAGCTTCCAAGCTTGCAAAGTGATCATGTGATATCCAGAATGAAGGCCTAGGTTTTTTATATTCAAACCCAAGTTTAAATGTCATCTAAACCCTAAACTCTCAACAAAAAAATCTCTAAACTCTAAACCTTTGAACAAAATGTGATTAAAAAAAAGTCGAAACGTCATCTAAACCCTAAACACTAAACACTCGACAAAAAGTCTTTAAACTTTAATCCCTCGATGAAAATAAACTTATGTCTTTCCTAGATCTTAGTTCATTTCAAAATCTCCAAAATTAAATCTTACGGATCCACTTTCCCTCCTAGTTTGAACATAAAAAACTTGAGTTTTCATTTTGGGTATCACATTGATCATTTTAATAGAGTTCAGGTACTACTGATATAGTTATCTACTGACAAGAAATATTTTTTGTGGGTCTCATACGAGACACGTTGTAGCGCCTCGGGAGGGGAAACTACAGTGGCCACAATTTTAAGCCAATAAGAAGCCAACACGTCCAAAGGACGTGCCAACAACTTATTAACCTAAAGTCGTAGGCTTTTTAGTAAGTAAAAATAAAATTAAACTTTAACTAGAGAGACACCAAATAATTTCTTAAAACATTCATCAGAGGTTTTCCAATTTCATGAAAGGTGGTCAAATTAAAGGGGCAATTACAAACTTTAGCGACAACAATGAAAATATAAAACAGGGTCAACAATTCAGGATGACACATTTACTGTTTATGTAAAAAGCTCTGGTAAACGACTCGAAGGATAATACAGTAAAGGTGAGTAAAACTCAGACCAAAAATCGAGGAAAAAATGAGGCTCCACACACACAGCTCTCTCTATCTATCCGGTCATAGTACGCAGTACCTGCAAACAACCTGTTGTAGGGGTGAGCATCGTCCTCGCGTGCTCACATATAGGCCCACCAATGATAGGTTTGAAAACCATAAAACCATATATATACATATAGATTTGAGCTCTAAATAAAACCATTTCGAAAATCTTTGGCACACAAAAAACATCATTTCATATCTTTCGGGAAAAACTGTGCAGTATGCTAAAACAGGGGCCAGGGCGCTCAATGAACAATACAGCCTGCAGGGCTTCATGAATCTCTGTGACCGAATCCCGGGTTTGTCTATACAGCCAACCGGGGCCAACTACCTATGCGCCTGAAGACGAATAGTAGCGAGAGTGTCCATTTACTGCTAATGCCCAACAAATCTCTCGTAACAGCACACCGCACTTAGGTATCGCTTAACTCTGTACGAGACGAGCGTAAGTGGGATAATTAAAATAAACAGGGCATTGCCCTCCGGAGGTTCACGGTCATCGAAACCGTGGGAGTGCTATATACTAGGTCCCGTCACTCTCAGGTCACGCACCGGAAATCAGGACAACGGTGCTACACATATCACATCATCATATAAAAATCATTTACGTCTAACCTCGGGTTTTTTTGGCCCAATCATAAATCATTTATCACATATATAAAGAAAACTTCCCGAGGCATCGACCATGAGCATACGAAATCATGCACTCATATATATACAAAACCACTAACAAAGGGGGTTTAGCTTCCCTACCTGGAATAACTATTCCTTACGTACGCTCCAAGCTTTCAGGAACCGCCTCGGTGAACCAAAGTCACCGCGTAAGCTACCTCTTCCAATGATTCACTGCAGAATTAAAGTAGCTTAGCAACCAAGAAACAATAACAGTCAACAGACCTCAACATTCCTAGTTTGACCAGGAATGACCATATTGACTAAGTTGACCAACCATTTTCTTTTTTAACTCTTTAACCCCTTTTTGACTTGCTTTTCCGATTAACGACTCTTTACTTATTTACCGGAAGTCTGACTTAACTTCCGAACTTTCCTTAATCATTTTAATCTGACGTTAGGGTGTCACATAATAATTCGTTGAATTACTATAGACACCCAACGTGTCACATTAACAAATTTATTTAACAAGAGTCGATTTATCGATTTACGTGAATCACCCATTTTACTTAAAACGGTCAACTTGACACTTCCGGAATTTTCAGTTATCATTTTCCGATAACAATTCAACACTTTACCATTTAACCAAATTGTGTCAAACTTCATATCCTTACTGAACCATTTTCCGAAAATGGAACTTTCCCAAAATGGAAACTTTCCCTTAATGGAAACTTTCTTTTTACAACTTTTCTGAGATTTCTCATTATATGACTTAACGAAACCTCACGATTCCAAAACTTTTACTAACGTCCGACATCATCCAATTCTTTACCAATGCATCACATTCATTTGATCCTACTTCTTTTCTAACAATTCACGAATCTTATTTCCATTATCAAACACACATAAGCACAACCATTTTGTTTTCGGCATAAGAGTTTCACCTTTTTACCAAACGGTAAATAACTGCACCCAAATTGCTCTCTACACCCGAGCAATTCCTTTGCGCACCCAAACACCAATTCAGCTGCCAAGAGCAGCTCCTCAGCTCCTCCTATACACTTCACTGCCAAAATTCAAAACCATGCTCAGTACAATCCAACACTAATCCAAACAACAATTTAACACTAAGAACATGTCCCTTACATCATCTTACCCTTGTTTCTCTGTCGAGAGTGATCTCTGCAGCAAGCAGAGTATCACTATAGCTCTTTCGACTCTGCCTTCACCTCACTTCATTCTCCTTCAACTCATAAACCTCAACAACACAACATAATCACCAACAAACTCAAAAACTCAACATTCTGTCGACAATCACAAAAAACCCACAAATCACCAGTTTTTGCAGAATCGAGCTAGAGGGGAGTAGCTTACCCAGCTGTTAGGGATGACGAATTAAGCCTCCTAGAGCTCGAAAAACAATCTAGAATCCTTCCGAAGCCGTCGTCGGCGTCGCCAAGCTCGTCAGAACCTCCACTGCGTAAAACCCAGAATTTTAGGGATTTTCGATTAGGGCTCGAATCGAACAAACAAATGGCACAGAAAAGAAGAGAAGAGGATAAGGAACAAGAACATACCACCTGAGTTGTCGTCGCCGCCCAGATTCGCTTGAAATCAGAAAAACACAGTCGAAGCTCCTCCTCCGATCTCCACCGAGAGTCGATGTCTAGAGGGTTTGTTTGAGGGGTTTAGTAGAGCAGGAGGTGGTGATCATTTTGGTGGTGGTGCGCCGGCCAATGGTGGCCAGACGGCGGAGCTACGACGTGGAAACAGTGATCGGAGCTCGGGAGAGCTCGAGAGGGGGTCGTTGACCCGAAGTGGGATCTTTGACTTCGGTCAAAGGTCTCGCTTCTTTTTATACTGAAATGGACGGCTCAGATCTGATCTGGAAAAGATCCAACGGTCCATATTTAAAGAAGGTAAAAAGTAAAAGGTTAAATGGTAATTTTTTTTACCATATTGGTAATTAAAAATTACCAGAAGCTTCAGAAATTCACAGAAAATTAACGGAAGCTCCGAAAAATATTCTGAAAATACCGGGAGATTCGTGTCGACACGTACTATGACATCGAGTCCTTAAACAAGAGATTTGAAGAACTTTGAAAAACTCAAAAATGAATGTGGTCATTCACTCGCGAAGTTACTGAATGCGACTTAAACCTCAGTAACTCGTCATTAACCACAGTAAGAACGTGCGGGGTCTCACACACGTCATCAAACAAACGGCGCTGTGATGAAAAATGGTCTCAGGACTTTCGTTGGTATCAAAAATAAAGTTTAGGTATCACATTGCTAGTTTTGTAAATTTGGATATCAAATTTGTAAACGTGTCACAAGAATTTCGGTACCCGTAGTGAAATTTGCGGTAAAAAATATTGTTAAATTATTCAACAATATGCGGTAAAAAAAATCCAATGTAACTGCATCACAACCAATCGTATTAGATCGGAGAAGAAGACCGGAAAGCTCAAAAAGATTGAATTTTGAATCCAATATCTGAAACCTAGTTTCTCCAACACGTCAAAGCCACCACCCACTTTGATTCATTTCAAAGCCATCACCAAACCCAAATCCAAACTTGGTTTCCATGAGGAACCCATTTCCAAGACTCCATAGACCCTGTTCTCAGCTCAGCTTGGAAGTCCTATAACATGACCCATTTACCTTCTTCACTATCTCACTCTGCTACTCTGTCTTCTCTTCAAAATCACTACCACTTCAACCACCATAGTCATTTGAATTCGGGCCCTTCTTCTTCTTCTTCATAGTCTTCCACTTCTTTTCTCTGCTCTGCTTCTCTGGCAATCATTCCATTTGCCACAAGGACTCTGGTTCTGAAGCTTTTTCGCCATTTCCGTTGTGCCCATTTGCTCACAGTCCATTGCCGATTGATTGTTCTTCTTTTGGCGCCTTCTATCTACTTCATCACAAGTCCTCGCCGTTCTTTTTTTCTTGATTTCCTCTCTGCGATTGCTTTCTCTGCTGCTATTCTTATTTCTTTGAACATTGCACTGCCTCGTTTGGTCTCAATTCGGTTGTTTCTTGCTCGGTCCTTGCCGCTTTGTTTATCTTGTTACACTTCCATGCTGAACAAGCCTCCTCCGCCTGTTCTTTGGTCAATTGGGTCCAAGCCGAAATCGGAAAAGAGACCAAACTCTGGGTCCTGGGTGCAGGTTTATAGCAATGGGGATGTTTATGAGGGTGAGTTTGATAAGGGGAAGTGTTCAGGAAGTGGGGTTTTTATTATAATATGAGTGGGAGGTATGAGGGTGATTGGGTGGATGAGAAGTATGATGGTCATGGTGTGGAGACTTGGGCTAGAGGGAGCCGCTACCGGGGCCAGTACAGGCAGGGCTTGAGGCATGGAATTGGGGTGTATAGTTTCTTCACTGGTGATGTTTATGCCGGAGAGTGGTCTAATGGGCAGTGTCATGGGTGTGGAATACATACTTGTGCGGATGGGAGCCGTTATGTTGGGGAGTTCAAGTGGGGTGTCAAACATGGAATTGGTCATTATCATTTCAGGTAAATTGTACTCTGATCTTTGTTTTAGATAAGTTTATGGAAATCCATATTCTTGTATATGATAAGAATTGACATTTCACCTTTGGAGTATACATAATCACTGGGGGGCATGTTGTTCTATGCATATTCATTGTACAGTTTACTGAAATTAGAGAAATGACACTAGCAGTTTCCAGTAGGTTATAAGGGCCCATTTTCTTAACCTGAAAGAGGTGGAATAGTCGATTGATTTGAACTGATTGCATACCCTCTCTGAGTTACTGGGCTTTTGAGAAATTCAGGAAATCATTGTTACACGCTATCTGATATAGGAAGCTCAGCTGCATTGTTTATTGACAACTCAAACCTCTATGTATGCTGTGTGGTAAGACATGGGAACACAATATTTGGATGAAGTTCAGTCCGACTAATATTAGTCTTATAGGAAAAGAATTATGGAATCTATAGAATCAATTAAAGTCTAGTGTATTCATCAAGGATATTACATGTTTGTACTTCATTGATTCCCCCCTGCTCTTTAGCTAGAGACTTTTTTCTTTTTCTTTTAGGCATGAGTTTGTAGACCTCAGAAGTCTGTTAGGCCTGTGGTTGTATTACTGTTCAGAATTCCTTTGCTTTTACAAAAAAAACTTCAATGTTGTAGGTCAGCAGGCTTCACTGGCCTTAGGCTATAAACAGGTTATTTTAATATGCATATATAAGAATATGCATGTTAGATATATAGATTATAAGGTCGAAATTTCACCTTCATGATGATCTAACCCTCTCGGCCTCTCATTTTTGTTATTGCATTCAATACAGGGCTCTTCAATCTCCTGTTTTGTAGATTTAAATGAACTGCTTTAAGTTGTATCTGGTTGATTATGCTGCTGATGTGTTTTCACTTGTCGTATGGGCAACTCGTTTGGTTTGCAACCTGCATCTGTCCTGTAGTTTTGTGTGTGTGTGTGAATCCATGTTATAAATCAGTTTACTCTCACATTAATCATCATATACCAAGAAATTATAGGTGGAGAAAATGTGTCTAATGATCCTTGTGTTGCTTAAATCCATGCGTACAAGTGAGATTTAATCTATAAGACCTCATGTCAATGCTGATCATAATAGTAATATACAGGATAGGTATAATATGGGTAAATTACATACTTTCATGTACCGACAGTTTCAGTTATGAATATGTGGAAAATTTTATTTCTTAAATTTGCAATGAATATATTAACAGAAGTTTCTGATTGATAATGCAGGAACGGAGATACATATGCTGGGGAATATTTTGCTGACAAGATGCATGGTTTTGAGTGTATCAGTTTGGAAATGGACATCGATATGAAGGAGCCTGGCATGAAGGAAGAAAGCAGGGACATGGTACATACACTTTCAGAAATGGTGAAACACAATCTGGTCACTGGCAAAATGGGGTTATTGATCCCTGCATTCAAAATAGCCAACCTGGATCTCCCTATGCTGTCAACCATGCCAAAGTTCTAAATGCAGTCCAGGTAATTCTATGTTATGCTCTCATGGTAATATAATTTTTTTTCTGAAGAAGTTTGACCTGATTTGCTATTAGTTAGCTACCGGAAATACATCTTTTGTCAAATTGCCAAAGCTTTGGTGTTTTCTATGGTTTTTGTTTTTGAGTTTGTAATAAGTTTCTGACCTCATGAATTCAGAGTTCACACATCGTCGTGAAGTGAAATTTAAATTGGCATGGCCTTGGGTTTCAGTGGCACACCATCATACAAGTCTTTTCTTATCATGAAAATATCAACCAGTTAGATCTTATTGTTTGTTGCTCCAATATAAGCATTTTGTGAATAATCGGCATTGCTTATGATTAGCTGTGCCTTTTTAGGATAAACTGTTTCCTACTCAATGAGGTGCGTCTTCGATTGGTTTAGATCAGTTTATCTTGGTTTGATTTTTCTGATATTGTAGTGGATGTATTCTTGTGGTTTGTGGGGAGCTTGATGATAGCATTTTTGTCAGTCTATTGGAAGTTTGTGGAAGAATGTATTCACCTACTTCCGCTGCACATTATTTATTACGAGAGATGGGCTTTTGTTTTTTGACCTTGGCATTTTTCAATAAATATTTCCACGTTTATTTGAGTTGAACAAGCATTCATCGCGGTTTTCTACTTTTGAGTTTTTTTGACTGAATCATCTTGTGAATTATGAACAGGAAGAACGGAGAGCTGCTGAGAGAGCATATGAAGTGGCGAAGGTGGATGAAAGAGTGAAGAGAACTATAGCAACAGCTAATAAAGCTGCAAATGCTGCAAGAGTTGCGGCCATAAAGGATGTGCAAAAACAGATACACCAGTATAACAATAATGGAACCTCTCCCTCACGACTCGTCTAATCTTTAACAGATCAATCCAGAACCATCTGATTCGTTGCATTCCAGCGATGATAATTCATCTTGTTGACAGGTGCTCGTATTATTCTTGTAGTGTCTGGACAATGAGAAGTAGGTTCTTTCGTATTGTTCTTTTCTCTGCGATATGTACTACGGGCACCCTCCTGGAACCATATTCGGTCATTCATATCTATATGGCTGTTTGAGGAGCAGGCAGGTTTTCCATTCATGGCTACAAAAAATATGAGTGTTCCGAGTAAGAAGAGTGTTCAAGTTCTGATCTGACAGTGTCAAAGTGTATAGCCCGGGTTGCTTTTACATCTTTCCTTTAATGTTATGTAAACTTAACTGGATATGATCTTATAATTATGTGTAATTGCTCCTGGATGAACACTTGTCTATGTTGGCTCCAAGAATGTAGAGACGGCCAACATTAGTTCAATCAACTTTCAATAAAAAAACGTATTAGTTCAAACAAAAAACGTTCGGAGATAATTGAGCAACTGTCCCGAATCACACCGAGTTAAAGACATTGCCGATGGACTGAAATTTTATGACCAAGAGTCTCAATTTCTCAATTTAACTTGATTTAGTTCTGAGTTTTGCAAAATCTCTCACTTCAAGAACCTGAATCAAAACTGCCACAAAATGAGAAGGCTCACCTTCGTAGGTTGCATTAACTTGAACAACCAAGTATGCTCAGAAGTAAAAACCGGAAGATCAGTTGAAGCTCAACAGTCCTTTACATGCTCCATCTCATTCTCACTCTCTTTCGGAACCTACTGAAGTAGCCTCTTTCTCATCCTTATTCCATTTCAATGCGACCCTATTATCAAGGCTCAATCTTTTAGCATTCTTTGTCACGCTCCAACTTCACTGATCTTCCCTCTTGTGACCTCTCTTGATCATCAAGCCATCTCTTGATCAGTCTCGGGGTTGCGATTGTACAGGTTTTCCAGCTTGGCAGCAGGTTCATTGTAATCCAGTTCCGACTTTTACACTCCTGGGGAGCTTTCCAGCCTCCCCTAGTCTCTTTCAAGTTACAACCTTCAATTCTGTTTCTATTGGCAAACTTGTGACGCCACCATGTTCTTAATGGATTTGTGTTCTAAAGGCAACAACCAACACCTCTCAAAGTCAATCTCCAATTCAAAACTACCACTTTCTGTTCAGTACAATCGTCACCAATTCACCTTACGACGAAACTTTGGCTGCTATTTACCATGCAAATGAGCTCAGCACGGTTCTTTGTGCAAAATTTTGTAATGACATAACCAGCTCAAAGCTCAGGTTAGGACTCATACTTCCAAGTTAACAATAGCCTTAGTGGTACAATTAAACACAGGAATAAGTCTGCACGTGCTAGAACAATGTACAGTGAAAGAATCAGAGGTGGTGCATCAACACAATACACATTCAAAGGCAACGCTGAAATTGAGTCAGATTAATAATTCCATAAAACTAGCAACCAAATATAGTGCGAGACAGCAAGATGATAACAATAATAATCTCTGATTAGAGATACTACCACAAGTCATAAACAACATCCATAGTTCTTGAAAGAAACATAAGCAAAAGGTGGGACAATCCTCAAAGCTATCTGAAAGACAACAAATAGCTGTTACCACCCAACACGTAGAAGAGTAGACCAACAGCTTAACTCTCAGTTTGCTCCCTGAGCCTCCTGATGGTGCTCCTAACTGTAACAGCAGCAGCAGTGCTGAAGAAGAAAATAAAACACATTTAGTCATTTAGTTGACAGAAAATCAAATGAAGATTGGACAAAAGTACAGAAGATGAATATTACTTCAAAGTATAGGCTCCACCGGCCTTCACTTTGCCGCAGTCCTTGCATCCCCAAATGCCAACAGCCTTCCTCTTCACAGCATACTGCATCAATGATATAAACAACTTAATCACGTCCACCTTAGAAGTTAAAATACGATCACAGAGAAAATAGAGCTGCCATACCTTTCCACAGAACTCGCAGAAATACTTGCTGTGCTGACTTACTTCCATCTTCTTAATCTGCTTACGCAGACTGGCACCATATCGGGTACCTGATATAACAGAAACAAAAGAAAACGATAAACACTTGCATCGACAACAAGACTAGGCTAAAAAGTAAAACCAAGACCATATTTACACAAGCTCACATACACAAATACAGAATTTCCAATACCAATCAATTTAGCAACGGCGTAACACTTGAACTTAGTCATGGAGCCATTTTTCTGAATTACAACACAATCAATGCGAATGCCAAACATGTTCTTTATCAAATGATAAACCTCAAAGCGCATGTATCAGCATCACAAAAGCATTATAAACAAGCCATCATGCAACATAGAACACAAGTATCTAGATCTCTCTGAGTTGATAGAACTCACCGTACTTGCCGACGATTCCAGCCTTTTTGGTTCTCTTAGTCTGCAACAAAACACAAGAAACACGCAAATACAAAATCAATTTGAGCTCAATTCGTCAAAAACAACTCTGTATTTAGCTTCAGTGAAAATATGAGAGAGAGAGATACCATGGTCGCTGGCTCTGAAAGCGGAGAAGCGGCCGCTGCTGATTGTTCTGAGCAATACAAGAAAACCCTAATTCTCTTGTTAGGTTTTATAGACCATCAGTGACCTATCGGGTCAAAGCATTTTGGTCCAAGCTCCAGGCCCACTACTTAGTTAAAAAGAAACTACTTGGGTCCTTATCTATTTTCTTTATTTTTGAGTAAATTTAAAAAAGTGGAACGTAAGTTTAAACTCCGTTGTAGTCTAGTTGGTCAGGATATTCGGCTCTCACCCGAAAGACCCGGGTTCAAGTCCCGGCAACGGAATTCTTTTTTTTGTGAAACTTGCTGGACTTGATCAATTTTACTTTTCCCCTTTGATTATGTTCATCTGGAAGTTGTTCTAAGATGTTTTGGTGTGGGGCACCTAATAACAAGAGGAAATATGCAACGAAATTCATCAAGTAAGGCTAAGGTAAGGTCAGCATGGATTAGCATTGTGCTGAAAACTACTCATGTATATAGAGGCCTACAAAGAAATAGAGGATGATTAAGGAAGATGTTAGATGCCCATCCAATCTCCATACATGATTGTCAAGCTTATTACATTGATCAAGAAATTGTAAAATAGGGCTTCTAATTGTCAGTGTCACTTGTATCGATGAATCGTATCGCCTCTATTTTTTTACCCCTCATATGTGCAACAACCTGCAAAACATGCTCAGGTATCAATATATATACAAGGAATGCAGTAAACTTCATCAAGTTAATGTTGAATGTGGTGAGCCTATGAAATCTGTATTTTCAGTCTAAAGACAGAAATAGTCCTCTTCATTTTTAATATATGTAAAGGTATCTAACATTCGCCTCACAACAGCTGCAGGAAGAGTGCTGAAAATTTCATGAACAATGACAGTCAGATGAAGACACAGAATTCATATGGACTAACTTCTAACTACAATAAAAAAAACTACTACTTCTAACCCAAATGTGCTGACACGCTTTCAAACTAATTGTTCGGAGAAATCCAAATTCATCCCAAACAATAGTCTTCTTCTTTTTTAATATATGTAAAGGAATCTAACATTAACAGCAGGAAGGAATATTGCTGAAAATTTTATGAACAATGACAGTCAGATGAAGACACACAGAATTCATATGGACTAACTTCTAACTACAACCAAAAAAATAAAAAACTTCTAACTACTAGTCATTTTTAACTACAAAACCTGTGGCTCAAAAAAATTACAAAATCTTCATAGATTATAGACGGGAAGACTCTACAGAGTTTCAATATGAATTTGATTAATCAAAAGATCTAACATTCACCTTCTGATACTGAATACGTTATATTGTGTTACTGAAGATGTCACATTTATGAAGAGGACAATACCCATCATCATAGTTATTCTTATATAATGTACGCCTGTTCTTATTTTCTGTTAAGACAATAATTTCATATATACACCTAAGTACAGATTCTGTGGTTTGAATAGAACACACTTTGTTCAACTTTGAATAAGGGGGAATACTAATTTCCTGAGAATGCATACAGTAGACACTGAACACTGAGATCTTGTACTTGTAAAACATAGAACACCAACTATAAGTCTATATCACAATTTGAAATGTGAACTAATCAAGCTGCAGATATCATCTAAAACTGAGGAATCTACATAACTACTAGACTAGTGGTTTTGACAAGGACTAAAAAGTATTACCGCTTACCTGTTCCACATCCTCAAAAGTACCAGAAGCTTTAGAATCTGTCAAACACAGAAAATAAGATAAATAAACAGATTAGAGTCTATTCTTTCATACTTGAATGGATTTATTATCATACGAGTTTTGTCTGAATATCGCTGCTGTAAGACTGTAGGCTGTAAAACAACAACCGAGTTCCTTAACCCGGGAAGCTTATCCTGCATTATGGAGCCTTTGTAAACATGCACAAATGGTGAAATCATCTCTCTGACCTTTGTGCCTCGCTCACTTGGTATGAAGTCCATTGCTTTTAGTCGAAACCTCAAAGGCAGGTAAGATTGGTGGTCCATTCAGGCCTAACCAAGCGAACTGTATTGTAGAGCTCCTCAAAATTATTTTAAAAAGGAGTTCCAGAGAGGATAATGCGCCTTCTTGTTTTCAGTCTCAAGAGTAACTCTGGTCATTGCGAGGATTGTGCCCTTCATCAAATACTACAAGACCAGGAAATTCAAGTAGGATTTTACTCATCTGCTCAGCTTCTTCCACACCACACGTCTTGCAGTAACATGTTTTGCTTTCTTGACAGGAGCTCCACACATCTGCTCAAACAGAGAATAACTAATCCCCAAGATACTTCTTGTCTTTGCCCATGACTTTAGCTTCACTACACGGCTCAAGTTTGTCATTTCTGACCTTTAGCATCCTTCACAAGATTGCAAGCTGATTCATCCTCTTTCCCAGTGAATTCAAGATTGTTAATATTGTGAAAGGGAATGTCGAAACCCCATTTCTTAAACTCCTCTTCCCAAGTAAGCACTAAGCAGCATGGTACGTGGAGCAACTATGAGTGGCCTGTTTAATGGGTTGAAATTCTTGTATGACTGAATAAAGATGATAGTCCGACGAGTCTACCCAGTTCCAGGTGCATGTGATATAATGCATCCATCACCATCGGAATCACTAGGTTGTGCTAACTTATCTATAGCTCAATATGAGCTTAAGCAGACTAATTAAAAAGCTGATTAACACTTTTTCTCACTCACTAAAGTCAAGCAGTGATAGCGTGGCCGATGGATCATTATTGCACAGATACTGTCTTAACTTAACCACCTTTAAGGTGTTAGATTTTAACCACAAAAGACATCGGTACAATTAGGATCGATTCACCTACATATATGTTGTATTTTATTTATCCTGTTTCTAATGTGAGACATCTCATCTCCAACATGTCCTCTCACGTGCAACCTAACACGTGAATCCTATTAGAAAATATGTCAAATATTACAAATATATAATAACATAAATTCATTATAATTAAATAAATAATTATAACTAAAAATTCATAATACAAACATGATGATGAACACCAACGCTACCAACTCGAATTCAAGGATAGGAGGATGTTGAAGGAAGTTGAGTCGTGTGTCTCACACACTTTCCTTAAGACAAATTATGTCTTCTCTTCGGTGCAAAGGTTTGATGGCACTTGTCTCCCCAGATACAATGACTGCTTGTCCCTTGAAGCTGCACTGCTACTAAGGACACTGAACGAACTTGAAGTACCTTGTCTATCACCAGAACACAACTTAGAGAGGGAGAGAGAGAACTCAAGTAAGGAGAGATGTTATGAGTTGGTGTGTATAGAATGAGGGATGGAGTCACCTATTTATATTGGTGGCATTGGAGGAAAACTTGAATGTCATGAATAAGGTTACAACCTTTCATTAGCCCACTACCATGTTATTGATTCATGTTGTTACAAAAACCAAAAGACAAAGAAGTTGAACGATTAACCATTACATGCATTACTTTGGTGACTATTTTCATTCACCTTTAACTATCAAAATGATTGCAAAAAATCTTTTATTTCTATCATTTTTTCCAACAATTCTCCTCATGAATGAAATAGGCGACCAAATACTCGATAGACTTTGTGATATATATCTACGGTTGAAACCTGCTTAGGATATGTAGGTTTTACCCTTTGAACATTTTCTTGTGAAAGTATGTTGACTTTACTAACTAAACAGTAGACGCGATGTCTTTGAACTGTTCGTCATTTGTGTAAATGATAACATACTTCACAGAGGAATCGTCCTGGTACTTACAGTTCTCACTTTTGTGTCTATTTTGACCCTGGACACGCGCTTGGTTCTGTAAGAGTTTGATAGGAATTGAGCCATTAAACAATTCCTTTAGAAGCGGCCCCACTTCTTTCTTACATATGTGATTTCTTAAGAGAAACCTACATTACTCCGCTCGGATCTCCGACGCATAAGAATCATTAAAAGCTTTCGCTTAACCTCATTCCTTACGGGCATTACTGTTTTCATTATAGGAATGTACATGAGAAAAATCTCTACAGTGATCTAACATGGTCTCTACAGTTTGGTTGTCCCTTTTGAACCTAGATTTTGGGATCTCCAATCAGCTAGGTTGGGTATCCGCTGCAAAGATTTTTAATTCATGGGCTTTAGTCCTATTCCCCTCGATGATTTATCAACTAGCTGTCTGTTTAACCCTTTGATTAGCGGATCTGCAATATTATCATTTGACCTCACATAGTCAATAGAGATAACTCCAGTAGAAAGTAGTTGTTTAATGGTATTATGTCTTCGACGAATATGTCTTGACTTACCATTGTACATCGTGCTCTGTGCCCTACCAATTGCAGATTGACTATCACAATATATGCATATTGCAGGCACAAGTTTTGTCCATCTTGGAATATCTTCTATGAATTGGCATAGCCATTCTGCCTCTTCCCCACATTTGTCTAATGCGAAAAATTCAGACTTCATCGTGAATCTGGTTATAATTGTCTGTTTAGAGGATTTCCAGGACACTGCTGCACCTCCCAATATGAACACATACCCACTAGTGGATTTTGAGTCTTTCATGTTAGAAATCCAATTTGCATCACTGTATCTTTCTAGGACAACTGGATAGTTGGTATAATGCAGCTCATAGTCTATATCATACCTTAAGTACTTTAGTACCCTCACAATTGCTTGTCAATGCATAGCTCCAGGATGACTCGTGTACCTGCTCAGCTTGTTCACAGCATAAGCTATGTCGGGTCTTGTACAACTTGTTAGGTACATCAGACTTCCAATGACGCTATAGTACTCTAACTGAGAGATACTATATCCTTTATTCTTTGAGAGATGTAGAGTCATATCCACCAGGGTTCTGGCAACTCCAGAATTATCCTTATCGAATTTTCCAAGGATATTGTCCACATAATGAGATTGACTCAATTGAAGCCCATTTGATGTTCATTTGATTTTAATCCCCAATATGACATCAGCATGACTTATATCTTTCATATCAAATCTGGAATTAAACATATCTTTAGTGGACTTGATCATCTTTTCATTGCTTCCAACGATAAGCATGTAATCAACATATAGACACAGAATGACATATCTATTTTCTGTATCTTTGACATAAACACATTTGTCACATTCATTGATCTTGAAACCATTGGTGATCATAGTGTTGTCAAATTTCTCATGCCACTGCTTTGGGGCTTGTTTTAAGCCATACAATGACTTCACAAATTTGCACACTTTCCTTTCTTTACCAGGAGCAGAGAAACCCTCAAGTTGCTCCATATAAATTTCCTCTTCGACATCTCCATTAAGGAAAGCGGTCTTTACATCCATTTGATGAACTTCAAGATTTTGTAATGCTGCAATTGCAATTATCATTCTGATAGATGTTATTCGCGTCACAGGAGAATAAGTGTCGAAATAATGAAGACATTCCTTTTGCTTATAGCCTTTAATTACAAGTCTTGCCTTATACTTGTCTATTGACCCATCTGCTTTCAATTTTCTTTTGAAAATCCATTTGGAACTTAAAGGTTTACAACCTGGAGGAAGATCCACCAGTTTCCAAGTGTGATTTTGCAAAATAGAGTTAATTTCACTCTTGATAGCTTCTTTCCACAAAGGACTATCAATGAAGTTCACCGCCTCTTTAAAGGTACGAGGTTCACCTTCAAGCATATATGTCAAAAAATCTGACCTAAAGGATTTTTCTATCCTTGCTCTCTTACTTCGCCTGGGTTCAACCTCAGACTCAGTGTCTTGATGCTGACTGCTTTCATTAGTAGCTTGGCTAGTTCTAGTACCTGTCTCACGTGTTCGTTTCGAAGAACTCGATTCCTCTCTAGACTTATATAGAAACACATTTTCAATGAATGATGCATTTCTCGATTCCATTACCGTGCCTTCATGTATATTAGAAATTTCTGATTTGTGCACAAGGAAGCGATAAGCCGTACTGTTATGTGCATATCCAATGAAAATGCAATTAACTATTCTAGGTCCATTTTCACTTTTTTTTGGTTTAGGGGCTACCACCTTAGCCAAATATCCCCACACTCGCAAGTAATCATAAGATGACTTTCTTCCTTTCCATAGTTCATATGAAGTTTTCTCTTGTTTCTGAATTTAGCAATCAATTACAACAATTTAGCAAGGGCGTAACACTTGAACTTAGTCATGGAGCCATTTTTCTGAATTACAACACAATCAATGCGAATGCCAAACACGTTCTTTATCAAATGATAAACCTCAAAGCGCATGTATCAGCAGATACAATCAGCATCACAAAAGCATTATAAACAAGCCATCATGCAACATAGAACACAAGTATCTAGATCTCTCTGAGTTGATAGAACTCACCGTACTTGCCGACGATTCCAGCCTTCTTGGTTCTCTTAGTCTGCAACAAAACACAAGAAACACGCAAATACCAAATCAATTTGAGCTTAATTCGTCAAAAACAACTCTGTATTTAGCTTCAGTGAAAATATGAGAGAGAGAGAGATACCATGGTCGCTGGATCTGAAAGCGGAGAAGCGGCCGCTGCTGATTGTTCTGAGCAATAGAAGAAAACCCTAATTCTCTTGTTAGGTTTTATAGACCATCAGTGACCTATCGGGTCAAAGCATTTTGGTCCAAGCTCCAGGCCCACTACTTAGGAAAAAAGAAACTACTTGGGTCCTTATCTATTTTCTTTATTTTTGAGTAAATCTAAAAAAGTGGAACCTACGTTTAAACTCCGTTGTAGTCTAGTTGGTCAGGATATTCGGCTCTCACCCGAAAGACCCGGGTTCAAGTCCCGGCAACGGAATTGTTATTTTTGTGAAACTTGCTGGACTTGATCAATTTTACTTTTCCCCTTTGATTATATTCATCTGGAAGTTGTTCTAAGATGTTTTGGTGTGGGGCACCTAATAACAAGAGGAAATATGCAACGAAATTCATTAAGTAAGGCTAAGGTAAGGTCAGCATGGATTAGCATTGTGCTGAAAACCACTCATGTATATAGAGGCCTACAAAGAAATAGAGGATGATTAAGGAAGATGTTAGATGCCCCTCCAATCTCCATACATGATTGTCAAGCTTATTACATTGCTCAAGAAATTGTAAAATAAGCTTATTACATTGCTCAAGAAATTGTAAAATAGGGCTTCTAATTGTCAGTGTCACTTGTATCGATGAATCGTATCGCCTCTATTTTTTTACCCCTCATATGTGCAACAACCTGCAAAACATGCTCAGGTATCAATATATAGACAAGGAATGCTGTTGAACTTTAGATGAACACACAATGAGATTGAGTGCTCTGCAAAAGCTGAGTTTTTATTAAACATCATTCAAGGCTTTATAATAGCCGATTACAACTGAAAAAGCTAAAAAGACTGATCATGAACTTGATCCTTAAGATTATGGAACTAACTACTTTGAATGAATCAATGAAACTGAATCCTAGCTAATATGATTTATTGACCGAAAACTGGGCAGAAGAAACGCAACAAACTTGGACCGGGACGCAACTGAACCGAATTTTGGCGCCAAAAAACAATTCAAACTTATTCCAACATATCCTCCCCTGAACTGAACTGTAACAAGCTTCAGTTCATTTCTCAGTTCCCTTTGCATATTCCCAGCAAGTCTCTCATCTTGACAAAGTTCTCAAGCTTCAGGGGTTTAGTCATTACATCAGCAACTTGTTCTTGGGTTCTACAGAACTTCAACTCAATCACTCCATTACTGGACAGTTCACGCAGAAAATGGTATCTGACATGAATATGCTTACTTCTTCCATGAAGAACCGGATTCTTGGTCAGCTTGATTGTAGAGCAATTGTCACACTGGATTACTGTGCAGTTGTTGTCATTCCATCCAATGCTTTTCAGTATTCTTTGTATCCAAACAGCTTGACAAGCACAAGCAGCTGCAGCAATATATTCTGCTTCTGTTGTGGAAAGACTGACCACAGGTTGTTTCTTTGAGCTCCAAGACACTGCTCCTGAGCCTAATATGAACACATATCCAGATGTGCTCTTCCTATCATCACTGTCACCGGCATAGTCACTATCTGTAAATGCCAGTAACTTTCTAGACCCTTCTCCTTTTTTGTAACTCACTCCATAATCGGTAGTACCCTTCACATACCTCAGAGCTCTTTTGATCACCTGCATATGCAGCTCAGTGGGCCTTTCCATGTATCTACTTGCTAGACTTACCACATACATCAAATCAGGCCTTGTTACTGTTAAGTACATCAGACTTCCTATCATTTGTTTGTATTGAGTGATGTCCACCCTTCTGCCTTCTTCATCTTTCTCAATCTTGAACCCAGGTACTATAGGATTCTTGACTTCATTGCTCTTCTCTATCCCAAATCTTTGCAATATTTCACCAGCATATTTCTTTTGACTGATAAAGATCTCAGTCTCACTTTGAATTACCTCTACTCCCAGGAAGTACTTCATTCTTCCTAAATCTGTCATATCAAAAACATGTTGCATGGAGTTTTTAAATTCTTCACACATACCTGAATCATTGCCTGTGAAAATCAGATCATCTACATACACACTGATAATTAGAACTTTTCCATCAGAGTTGCTCTTGGTGAAGAGAGTATGCTCACTAGAGCACTTCACAAAACCCTCAGTAACAAAGTAGGACTCAATCCTGTTATACCAAGCTCGTGGAGCTTGCTTAAGACCATAAAGAGCTTTATGTAACTTCAGTACTTTATGTTCTTCATCTGCTTTCACATATCCCTGTGGCTGCTCAACAAAGACTTCTTCATCCAATTTACCATGCAGAAAAGCATTCTTGACATCTAGTTGGAAAACATACCAATTGTTTTGAGCTGCCACTGCAAGAATCAGTCGAATTGTATCCCATCTAGCAACAGGTGCAAAGACTTCCTTGTAATCCAAGCCATGCTTCTATGAGTATCCTTTTGCAACTAGCCTGACCTTGTACTTTTCCACTTCCTCTTTTTCATTGAGTTTGGTCTTGAATATCCATTTTACTCCAATGGCTTTGGCTCCAGCTGGAAGTCTAGTCAGACTCCATGTTTCATTCTTTTCTATGGCTTGTATTTCCATATCCATAGCTTCTTTCCATTTTGTGTTGCCTACTGCCTCCTCAAATATACTTGGGTCACCATATTCTGTATAAAGCACCATGTTGACATCTTCTTCTTCAGACAGTCCTTCTCCTGAAACATACTCCTCCAACCACTGTGGAGCTCTTCTGGTCCTCTCCTGCTGTGGACTTTGATTGTTTTCTTCTTGGTACTCTCTTGATGATGCTTCCAGAGTTCTTCCTCTTGGTTCTCCACTCTCACCTTTCGGATTCTGTCTCATTCTGCTCATCTTCATCATCTCCCCATATTAGTATTTGACTATTTCTCTCTTTGTCTTCCCATTTCCAGCTTTCTTCTTCTTCAAACACTACATCTCTGCTAATGACAATTTTTCCAGTAGTTGCATTATAGAGTCTGTATGCCTTTGTGTTTTCTCCCAAACCCAAGAACACACATTCCATGCTCTTGTTTTCCAGTTTTGTTCTCTTTTGATCAGGAATATGCACATGTGCAATGCATCCAAATACTCTGAAATGTTCAACTGATGGCTTGTGACCATTCCAAGCTTCTTCTGGTGTTTGATCCTTCACAGCAGTAGTTGGACTTCGGTTCATTACATGTACTGTCCATCTCACAGCTTCAGCCCAAAATTCCATTGGAACCTTCTTTTCTGGTAACATGCTCCTGACAAAGTTCATGATACTTCTATTTCTTCTTTCAGCTATACCATTCTGTTGTGGAGTGTAGGCTGCAGTGAGCTGCCTAACTATCCCATTTGAGCTGCAAAACTCATTGAACTCTTCTGAGCAGAATTCACCACCTTTATCTGTCCTTAAGCACCTTATTCCTTCACCTACCTCCTTCTCTACCAAACTCTTAAATGTTTTGAATACAGTCAGTGTTCCTGCTTTGTCAGACAGAAAATATACTCATATCTTCCTGCTATAATCATCAATGAAAGTAGCTAGATACCTCTTCTTGCCATTTGATTCTGGACTGATGGGACCACATAAGTCAGCATGTACAAGTTGTAGTTTTCCTTCTGCTCTCCATTGACTCGTTTTAGGAAAAGGAATTCTGTGTTGCTTTCCAATCAGGCAGTTCTTGCACAATCTTGATGGTGTCTTCACTAGAGGCAGACCTTTTACCATCTTCTTATGGTACAAGGTTCTCAGACCCTTGTAACTTAGGTGTGCATATCTACAGTGCCATAGATGAGATTGATCCATTGATGCAGCATTATAACAATTTGCTTCAGGAGAGCTGGTACATGGTGAGTTGTGAGGATGCATTTCAGCTAAGAGAACAAACATCCTATTGGTTGTCATACCAGTCTGCATTATCAGACCCTTTGAAGGGTGATAAACTCTACACATATTGTCCTGCATCAATACTGCTAATCCCTTTTCTTGTAGCTGACCTACACTTAACAGGTTGTTCCTAAGCTCAGGGACATAGTAGACATGCATAATGGTCTGAATAACTCCCCCAATATGCAGTCTAACACTTCCTTCTCCCACAACACTCATTCTATTGTTGTTCCCAAGTTTAACAGTTGACTTATAACTCTCATCTAGACTAATGAACATAGTTTATTTCCAGTCATATGATTAGAGCTGCCTGAATCAATAAACCATACCTCTTCTCTTTTAGTCTTGTATTCTTCCACATGTGCCATGAGGAGCAGCTCTTCGCTTTCATCGAGTTCGACATAGTTAGCTTCCTTCTCCCAGTCAGGACATTCATATTGAAAATGTCCCAACTTGTGACACTTGAAGCACTCAACAATTGCTTTGTTGAAAGATCCCCTGCCACGTCCACCACCTCTACCTCTGAAGCTGCCCCTTGGTGAGCCCCTTCCTCTTCCTCTAAACCCTCCTTCAGTTACTTTCAACACTTGTTCTTCCCCATTGCTGCTTTTCTTCATCTTCTGTTCATGACAGAGTAGTGAATTCTGAAGTGCATCAATCGAAAGAGTGTTGACATCTTTTGATTCCTCAATAGCACATACTACATAGTTGTATTTTTCTAACAGAGTGCGCATAATCTTTTGTACTACTTTCGAGTCTGGCATGTCTTCTCCTAGATTTCTCATGTCATTTGCAACCACCATCACTCTGGAGAAGTACTCGCTGACATTTTCTCCAGATCTCATCTCCAGAATTTCAAATTCTCTGCGCAACCTGTTCATCTGAGAGTTTCGTACTCTCTCATTTCCTTGATATTTTGCCTTCATCGAGTCCCACAATTCTTTTGTAGTATTTTTCTGAATGATAGTTTTGAGTATGGACTTCTCAATTGATGCAAAAAGGTAATTCTTTACCTTTAGATCCTTCAGTTTTAAATCTGCAATTTCTGCTCGTTGCGCTCCATTCAGAACTACTCCTCTGGCTGGCTCTTGATATCCATCAGCAACCAGGTTCCACCACTCCTTCGATCTGAGCAAGTTTTCCATCAGCATTGCCCAATGCTCATAATCCCCATCAAATTTAGGAATTGTAAGCATACGATCTCTTTCACTCGTCATTTTTCTTTCCTCACACTTTCTGATTTCCTTTCTTTCACTCATGTTTGCCACTTACTCACTCTGATCAGGCCCCTGTGATGGGACTCTGATACCACTTGTTGAACTCTAGATGAACACACAATGAGATTGAGTGCTCTGCAAAAGCTGAGTTTTTATTAAACATCATTCAAGGCTTTATAATAGCCGATTACAACTGAAAAAGCTAAAAAGACTGATCATGAACTTGATCCCTAAGATTATGGAACTAACTACTTTGAATGAATCAATGAAACTGAATCCTAGCTAATAGGATTTATTGACCGAAAACTGGGCAGAAGAAACGCAGCAAACTTGGACCGGGACGCAACAGTGTTGAACCGAATTTTGGCGCCAAAAAACAATTCTAACTTATTCCAACAAATGCAGTAAACTTCATCAAGTTAATGTTGAATGTGGTGAGCCTATGAAATCTGTATTTTCAGTCTAAAGACAGAAATAGTCCTCTTCATTTTTAATATATGTAAAGGTATCTAACATTCGCCTCACAACAGCTGAAAGGAAGAGTGCTGAAAATTTCATGAACAATGACAGTCAGATGAAGACATACAGAATTCATATGGACTAACTTCTAACTACAATAAAAAAACTTCTAACTCAAATGTGCTGACACGCTTTCAAACCGATTGTTTGGAGAAATCCAAATTCATCCCGAACAATAGTCTTCTTCTTTTTTAATATATGTAAAGGAATCTAACATTAACAGCAGGAAGGAATATTGCTGAAAATTTTATGAACAATGACAGTCAGATGAAGACACACAGAATTCATATGGACTAACTTCTAACTACAACCAAAAAAATAAAAAACTTCTAACTACTAGTCATTTTTAACTACAAAACCTGTGGCTCAAAAAAATTACAAAATCTTCATAGATTATAGACGGGAAGACTCTACAGAGTTTCAATATGAATTTGATTAATCAAAAGATCTAACATTCACCTTCTGATACTGAATACGTTATATTGTGTTACTGAAAATGTCACATGTATGAAGAGGACAATACCCATCATCATAGTTATTCTTATATAATGTACGCCTGTTCTTATTTTCTGTTAAGACAATAATTTCATATATACAACTAAGTACAGATTCTGTGGTTTGAATAGAACACGCTTAGTTCAACTTTGAATAAGGGGGAATACTAATTTCCTGAGAATGCATACAGTAGACACTGAACACTGAGATCTTGTACTTGTAAAAGATAGAACACCAACTATAAGTCTATAAAACAATTTGAAATGTGAACTAATCAAGCTGCAGATATCATCTAAAACTGAGGAATCTACATAACTACTAGACTAGTGGTTTTGACAAGGACTAAAAAGTATTACCGCTTACCTGTTCCACATCCTCAAAAGTACCAGAAGCTTTAGAATCTGTCAAACACAGAAAATAAGATAAATAAACAGATTAGAGTCTATTCTTTCATACTTGAATGGATTTATTATCATACGAGTTTTGTCTGAATATCGCTGCTGTAAGACTGTAGGCTGTAAAACAACAACCGAGTTCCTTAACCCGGGAAGCTTATCCTGCATTATGGAGCCTTTGTAAACATGCACAAATGGTGAAATCATCTCTCTGACCTCTCTGGCACGCTTCGTATTTTCATCGGCAAATTGGTTTTTCTTGGCATCCCCCTTTGTGCCTCGCTCACTTGGTATGAAGTCCATTGCTTTTTGTCGAAACCTCAAAGGCAGGTAAGATTGGTGGTCCATTCAGACCTAACCAAGCGAACTGTATTGTAGAGCTCCTCAAAATTATTTTAAAAAGGAGTTCCAGAGGGATAATGCGCCTTCTTGTTTTCAGTCTCAAGAGTAACTCTGGTCATTGCGAGGATTGTGCCCTTCATCAAATACTACAAGACCAGGAAATTCAAGTAGGATTGTACTCATCTGCTCAGCTTCTTCCACACGTCTTGCAGTAACATGTTTTGCTTTCTTGACAGGAGCTCCACACATCTGCTCAAACAGAGAATAACTAATCCCCAAGATACTTCTTGTCTTTGCCCATGACTTTAGCTTCACTACACGGCTCAAGTTTGTCATTTCTGACCTTTAGCATCCTTCACAAGATTGCAAGCTGATTCATCCTCTTTCCCAGTGAATTCAAGATTGTTAATATTGTGAAAGGGAATGTCGAAACCCCATTTCTTAAACTCCTCTTCCCAAGTAAGCAGCATGGTACGTGGAGCAACTATGAGTGGCCTGATTAATGGGTTGAAATTCTTGTATGACTGAATAAAGATGATAGTCAGACGAGTCTACCCAGTTCCAGTTCCAGTTCCAGGTGCATGTGATATAATGCATCCATCACCATCGGAATCACTAGGTTGTGCCAACTTATCTATAGCTCAATATGAGCTTAAGCAGACTAATTAAAAAGCTGATTAACACTTTTTCTCACTCACTAAAGTCAAGCAGTGATAGCGTGAGATCATCATTGCACTGATATTGTCCTAACTTAACCACTTTTAAGGTGTTAGGTTTTAACCACAAAAGACATCGGTACAATTAGGATCGATTCAACCACATATATGTTGTATTTTATTTATCATGTTTCTAATGTGAGATATCTCATCTCCAACATGCCCCCTCACGTGCAACCTGACACGTGAATCCTGTTAGAAAATATGTCAAATATTACAAATATATAATAACATAAATTCATTATAATTAAATAAATAATTATAACTAAAAATTCATAATACAAACATGATGATGAACACCAACGCTACCAACTCGGATTCAAGGATAGGAGGATGTTGAAGGAAGTCGAGTCGTGTGTCTCACACACTTTCCTTAAGACAAATTATGTCTCCTCTTCGGTGCAAAGGTTTGATGACACTTGTCTCCCAAGATACAATGACTGCTTGTCCCTTGAAGCTGCACTGCTACTAAGGACATTGAACGAACTTGAAGTACCTTGTCTATCACCAGAACACAACTTAGAGAGGGAGAGAGAGAGAACTCAAGTAAGGAGAGATGTTTTGAGTTGGTGTGTATAGAATGAGGGATGGAGTCACCTATTTATATTGGTGGCATTGGAGGAAAACTTGAATGCCATGAATAAGGTTACAACCTTTCATTAGCCCACTACCATGTTATTGATTCATGTTGTTACAAAAACCAAAAGACAAAGAAGTTGAACGATTAACCATTACATGCATTACTTTGGTGACTATTTTCATTCACCTTTAACTATCAAAATGATTGCAAAAAATCTTTTATTTCTATCATTTTTTCCAACAATTCTCCTCATGAATGAAATAGGCGACCAAATACTCGATAGACTTTGTGATAGATATCTACGGTTGAAACCTGCTTAGGATATGTAGGTTTTACCCTTTGAACATCTTGTGAAAGTATGTTGACTTTACTAACTAAACAGTAGACGCGATGTCTTTGAACTGTTCGTCATTTGTGTAAATGATAACATACTTCACACAGGAATCGTCCTGGTACTTACAGTTCTCACTTTTGTGTCTATTTTGGCCCTGGACACGCGCTTGGTTCTGTAAGAATTTGATAGGAATTGAGCCCTTAAACAATTCCTTTAGAAGCGGCCTCACTTCTTTCTTACATAGGTGATTTCTTAAGAGTAACCCGCATTACTCCGCTCGGATCTCCGACGCATAAGAATCATTAAAAGCTTTCGCTTAACCTCATTCCTTACGGGCATTACTGTTTTCATTATAGGAATGTACATGAGAAAAATCTCTACAGTGATCTAACATGGTCTCTACAGTTTGGTTGTCCCTTTTGAACCTAGATTTTGGGATCTCCAATCAGCTAGGTTGGGTATCCGCTGCAAAGATTTTTAATTCATGGGCTTTAGTCTCATTCCCCTCGATGATTTATCGACTAGCTGTCTGTTTAACCCTTTGGTTAGCGGATCCGCAATATTATCATTTGACCTCACATAGTCAATAGAGATAACTCCAGTAGAAAGTAGTTGTTTAATGGTATTATGTCTTCGACGAATATGTCTTGACTTACCATTGTACATCGTGCTCTGTGCCCTGCCAATTGCAGATTGACTATCACAATATATGCATATTGCAAGCACATGTTTTGTCCATCTTGGAATATCTTCTATGAATTGGCATAGCCATTCTGCCTCTTCCCCACATTTGTCTAATGCGAAAAATTCAGACTTCATCGTGAATCTGGTTATAATTGTCTGTTTAGAGGATTTCCAGGACACTGCTGCACCTCCCAATATGAACACATACCCACTAGTGGATTTTGAGTCTTTCATGTTAGAAATCCAATTTGCATCACTGTATCTTTCTAGGACAACTGGATAGTTGGTATAATGCAGCTCATAGTCTCTCTCATACCTTAAGTACTTTAGTACCCTCACAATTGCTTGTCAATGCATAACTCCAGGATGACTCGTGTACCTGCTCAGCTTGTTCATAGCATAAGCTATGTCGGGTCTTGTACAACTTGTTAGGTACATCAGACTTCCAATGACTCTAGAGTACTCTAACTGAGAGATACTATATCCTTTATTCTTTGAGAGATGTAGAGTCATATCCACCGGGGTTCTGGCAACTCCAGAATTATCCTTATCGAATTTTCCAAGGATATTGTCCACATAATGAGATTGACTCAATTGAAGCCCATTTGATGTTCATTTGATTTTAATCCCCAATATGACATCAGCATGACTTATATCTTTCATATCAAATCTGGAATTAAACATATCTTTAGTGGACTTGATCATCTTTTTATTGCTTCCAACGATAAGCATGTAATCAACATATAGACACAGAATGACATATCTATTTTCTGTATCTTTGACATAAACACATTTGTCACATTCATTGATCTTGAAACCATTGGTGATCATAGTGTTGTCAAATTTCTCATGCCACTGCTTTGGGGCTTGTTTTAAGCCATACAATGACCCTTCACAAATTTGCACACTTTCCTTTCTTTACCAGGAGCAGAGAAACCCTCAAGTTGCTCCATATAAATTTCCTCTTCGACATCTCCATTAAGGAAAGCGGTCTTTACATCCATTTGATGAACTTCAAGATTTTGCAATGCTGCAACTGCAATTATCATTCTGATAGATGTTATTCTCGTCACAGGAGAATAAGTGTCGAAATAATGAAGACATTCTTTTTGCTTATAGCCTTTAATTACAAGTCTTGCTTTATACTTGTCTATTGACCCATCTGCTTTCAATTTTCTTTTGAAAATCCATTTGGAACTTAAAGGTTTACAACCTGGAGGAAGATCCACCAGTTCCCAAGTGTGATTTTGCAAAATAGAGTTAATTTCACTCTTGATAGCTTCTTTCCACAAAGGACTATCAATGAAGTTCACCGCCTCTTTAAAGGTACGAGGTTCACCTTCAAGCATATATGTCAAAGAATCTGACCTAAAGGATTTTTCTATCCTTGCTCTCTTACTTCGCCTGGGTTCAACCTCAGACTCAGTGTCTTGATGCTGACTGCTTTCATTAGCAGCTTGGCTAGTTCTAGTACCTGTCTTACGTGTTCGTTTCGAAGAATTCGATTCCTCTCTAGACTTACATAGAAACACATTTTCAATGAATGATGCATTTCTCGATTCCATTACCGTGCCCTCATGTATATTAGAAATTTCTGATTTGTGCACAAGGAAGCGATAAGCCGTACTGTTATGTGCATATCCAATGAAAATGCAATTAACTATTCTAGGTCCATTTTCACTTTTTTTTGGTTTAGGGGCTACCACCTTAGCCAAATATCCCCACACTCGCAAGTAATCATAAGATGACTTTCTTCCTTTCCATAGTTCATATGGAGTTTTCTCTTGTTTCTTTTTGGGAATCTTATTTAAAAGGTAGTTAGCTGACAAAATGGCGCCTCCCCACATGTTGGGTGGTAAACCAGAACTTTGTAGCATTGCATTCATCATTTCAATCAATGTACGGTTCTTTCGTTCAGCAACACTGTTTGATTTCGGAGAGTAAGGTGTGGTTCTTTCATGAATAATTTCATGCTGAGCACAAAATTCAGCAAATGGCGATTTATATTCATCTCCTCGATAACTTTATCTCATCTAAATCGTTGGAACTTCTAACCGCTAAGGAATTTTTTTTGGTATTTGATTATATATATAAGAAAAGATGAAAAAATTCTTAACGGGTTTCAACGGATAACCCCGCGAACTCAACGAGTTCAACCCATTATAACCCGTTAAGTTAATGTGTTGAACCCGCTAACCGCTAAAACTCGTCTGCTACCGTCTAACCTGCCCATTTACCAGGTTGACATGGTGCATAATCCTAGTATCAAAACAACACTTCTAATCTTAAACTCAGTGAACTTGTGATCCGTAATATTTGCTCTCATCATACTATTACATTATTCGGTCGGAGTTACTGATATCAAGAAAATTATAATTTGCTAGATTCGACGAAATTACTAGTTTTACGAGTAAAACTTGAGTGGGCTAGGTAAGATATAGGTCTTGGGTTTGCTCTTACTAAGCATTGTCCTTAAACCCTCATAATAATCAGTACAACTCTGATCAAATAAGGGTTTAGGGTTTAGACCATTTATTTCACTCTGTGATCCCAGTAAGGGTTCTAAGTTCGAACCTTGGATTACTGAATAAAGAAGAAAAATAGAAGCAAGCTACGTTTACTGTTGTTTTAGTTTTTGGTTTAGTTGCATGTGTGTGCTGTGGGTTTTTTTCTTCATGAAAAGAGAATAGAAACCACAAGAACTACAGAAACAGTCCCCAATTAACCTGCAAAGCTTCAGGCTGGTTTTCGTAATCAAAGGTGGCCTGTGTGACCAAAGGAGATTGATTATGGGATTAATTCCGGGACAAAGAGCACATGATGTGATCAGAAGACCCACATCTCTCAGTTTAAGAGTAGTTTTCTAAGACCGGACAATTGAAAACCCCATCACCAATTATATGACCTCTCTTAGGAATTTTTTTGCCACACAAAATAAGTGCATTCATATGGTCTTTTGCTTCTATCAAAAAAAATATGGTCTTTTGGTTTATTTCCTTTATATGGTTCTGTATTCTAAAGCTGCACAATCTTCTGCGTAGTGTTTGCTTAGCAAAAGAGAGGAAAAAGCTACTTGGGCCTACTCAAGTATTGGAAGTTCCTCAAACAAACGCAGCAAAATATTCCCCCTTCCAATGATCCAATAATATATATGATGTTATGATCAAACTTGCACCCAGCAATAACCCTAGTCCTTAATTAGTGCAGAATCAATCAAATAGAATGGTAAAAGCCGAGTGAATTCGACTTTTTTCACCGCTCTAGTCAGTCTAGTGAGTTCTGAATTTGCACAAACATGACCAAAGAAATAACTTAACTGCTAATGGACTCTAAAGCTGTAGCTAAGAGATTTTAGACCAGCCACACAAACTGACATGTTCTTCATTCTAGAACAAAGTTTATTGAACCATATGAGGAACTCTCAATCTTCCTCCTAATGTAAGGATTTTTAGTTGGACTCGGTGGAGATGTGTTCTTAGTTCTTACCAGTCTCCTTTAATGCCTCGTATGCTTTACTGCTCTGGAAAAATTCTACACCATCGGTCCAAATCTTTTCAGTCATGCTTGTGCCACTTGATATACAAATTATCTGGTCCTTTATGTTATGTGAACTATTAATAACAAAAGTTATCTTACACAAAAGAAAATAATGCCATTGATTGTCTAGACGCATGTTGATCATGATTCATGAATTGAATTGGATCATGACTGATTCACTAAGGTTTCTAATGTTCTCTACCTAGCAAAATGTACAGAATGTCTAGTGTCAGTAAACTGGGCGCTCAATGATCGATCATACTGGTTATACAAAATGTCTGTAGAAAGTTCAGAAAAACTGCAATAAGTTATTGTGAGCTTCAAAGATTTGATCGATGTTGAATATGAGTCATTCAAAGGCACACAAGTTAAGCGCCAGTAAAGTAGCGCTACTAGACAAGTACATGCCTACCTAGAGCCTAGAGGCACGCAACTACAACCAGCAAGTTATTCAAATAGCCAATCACATCTAATACACTGAGGACACAGAGTAACAAGTAATCTAGTTGAGGGGTGAGATATCATACCGCATACAACCAGAGCTCGCTGCTGGTAGGAAATAATGCTTGTAAACTGATAACTGCACAAGAAATCGAAGTTCAATAAAGGAAGTTACAAACTGCATAGAAACAATGGCATGTCAACAAATAAAAATCAAAGATGATTGCTGTTAATTCCAGTAAACTTCCAAATCCACATCAGATAACTATCCTCGTATTACATCATTACATACTTTGATCTAAGTTCATTGCTTCAACAACTGAAGTTTGTGTACATTGCTTCTTTCACCTAGAAGAGATATCCCGAAACAAAACCATTGTCAAGTTATTAACAATATAACTACACAGCATCTCCATAGGAAACAAAATTGAACAGTTTCAGCTTCATAGAACTGTATCTTAGTCAAAACATGAGGCTTCATCCAGCAATGTTATCTTTTCAAACATATGCTTAAGTTTCTGATGTTGGACCATCTCTTCCAAAATTTTATCCTCTGTGACCACAGCTGGGATTTTCTTGGCAGCTTCCATATCCGAACAAGAAAATACCAATTCAGACAACCGATGCTTCTCAACTTGCCTACTGTGTTTGGCCACTTCTCTTGCCCCAGCCATGAGTAGATGATAGATGAACACAATTTTTTTTTGTCCCAATCGGTATGCTCGGGATATAGCTTGCCTCTCAACAGATGGATTCCATGTAACATCAAGCAGTACAACTCTGGAAGCTCCAACTAAATTTATTCCTTCATTACAACCTCTCGTTGAAGCTAATAGTACTTTAGCTTTGCTTGATGGATCATTGAAAGCCTTCATTGATGATTGGCGCTGCTTTTCATCATCTGCTCCATACATATACAGAACCTCTTCCCCTTCAGTCCACTGAAACTGAGATTTCAAAAGCTCCTTTAAAAAGGTCAAGGCATTAATATACTGACTGAACACCAAAACTCTTTCATTCATAGCATCACTAAGCCGTATGAGTTCAATCACAAACTTTGCCTTCATCCCAGACTCAGGAGTTGATATTTTTTCCTTTAACCTCTCCAAATCATCCTGATTAAGCAAGGATACACTCGTTTCCTTCTCCAGGTTGAGCAAAGCTGAAGGATGAACTGATATTAAAGTCTCGTAATGTTCATCTTTAAAGAATGGAAGATCCTTTTTCTCTTGAATTCTCGTAGAAATGTCTTTCTGTAACTTGCTTGGCTGTAAAATAACAATTGAGTTTCTCAACCCAGGAAGTGTATCCCGTAGTATGGAACCTCTGTAAACATGCACAATCGGCGCAATTCTAGCTCCTATTTCCTTGGCTTCTTTTGCTCTATCACCATCACCTTTGGCAATGCCATTGGCCAAAGGTATCTGTTGTGCTTTCACTACATTTCTTTTTCGGCCTCGTCTACTGCATGTAGGCATGATCCAGTCTGGCCTTGCCAAGCAAATTGTATTGTACAGCTCTTCGAAATTGTTTTGGAAAGGAGTTCCTGAGAGAATAATACGCCTGTGTGTTTTGATATTTGATGAAGCCTTCCACATATGACTCTTATCGTTTCGAGGTGTATGCCCTTCATCAAAGACTACAATACCGGGAACGTCTAATAGAATATTCCTCATTTTCTTAGCTAAGCCAGCTTTCTTGCCTCCTGAATTATGTGCAGTAGAAAGTTTCTCAAAAAGTCTGTAACTGATTCCAAGGATGCTTCTTTCCTTGTTCCAGGAAAATAGCTTCAACCAACGACTACCCTCCACACTTTTCACATACCGCTGACCTCCACCTTGCACCAAAATCTCGAGGGCTGCTTTGTTCTCCTTCTTGGATAAACTCTGATTGTTAAGATTGTGAAAGTGTATATCAAAGCCCCATTTCTTAAACTCCTCTTCCCAGGTGAGAAGCATGGTACGAGGAGCAATTATAAGTGGCCTGCATTTTGGGTTCAATCTCATGTATGCCTGAAGAAAGACAATGGTCAGACGTGTCTTCCCTGTTCCAGGTGCATGTGATATTATGCAACCACCCCCACCATCAGCACTAGTCTTTTGCAGCTTTTCAAGATGAATTCCACCAGCTATATGACTCCAAATAAATTCAAAACCTTCACGCTGATGAGGATACATACTACTTTTAACACCAGGGATTAAGTCCCACACTGTGCCATCAACATGAGCATTGGAAGGAAAGCCAGACCCAGATTCATGGCATTGTAGCTCATCAGGAATAGACCAGTTGTGTTCTTCATAGAATCTCTTGCCAGATCGTCCATAAGGGTTTGGAGCCTGGAATGATCATAGCCAAGGTAAAAATCAAATATCTGATAATTTGAATAGAACTAGCAAGTCGATAAGCAATGCAGTAGCCATGTTCAAACTAACAAGCAAACCCATCCAAGTACTAAGCTCATATGCTTAGAAGTGAACCATTATCATGTATTAGATGCAATTCAGACATCCATTTTCAGGTTCAGCGTCTTTTCCATTTTTCTACATCATGATGTTCTACAAAATAAGTGCCTTCAGTTACTCTCAAAATCCCAAAGAAACAATTAAGCTCCTTTGAGCGACTACTGCATGAATATTCTATAAAGCAGGTTAGGTGGTAAGCTAAAACATAAAAGTTAATATATAAAATATTGATGTGTATATAATTATATATATAAGTACATATTTTTAGTGTTATGCATGCTAGTACTAAATGTCTATCCTTTCTATATTTTAGTCCTGTTGTTCTGCACTGATAAGCAGAGAATATCAGAATGCCATCCTACAAGCCTCCCAACCTCAAATTAATAGATCACCCTGAACTACACAGATGGGCGAGAAAAAAGTGAGGCCATTACCAAATAAAGAAAAGAAATGTGAAGTCCAAACATGCGATATATATAAAGTTAACCACACAAAACAACAGTTGACTGACTGTCTGACTCCAATCTGGTGGCCACCTGAACTGACAGTTAGTAGTCATATTCATAGAAACTTAGCCAAGTAAAAAGGAAAGGAATAGAAATACAGCTTTGGTGATTCCAAGGAATCCCAGCTATATGAGGCAAGCCTTTCACTATTATCTCAGAGGCCTCTCTAGATTAATAAAACGATGCATACTAACTAATAAGGCTGGTTCCAAACAGAACCAAAACACTATATTCAGTATAATCAAAATAATATAGCACTTCATTCAATGATATTAGCACAAGTAAAAACACAGAGACGGTCAATCTTAACTGAAAAGGAATGTGAATGCAAATGATTTCAGGACTTACAAACTCTGGTACAATATACTTGATCTCCTGATGCACATGAGGGCAATATTTGCAAATCAGTCCAATTTCTTCATCAAGTAGAAGATAATGTTTCCCTTGACTACAAAGCATGTGTTGAGTAACTTCCTTAGCTGGAGGTACCGAGTCATTCATTTCAACCTGCCAACCAAACTTCACTTAATTCCATGCAACAAACAAAACAGACCAGCTAGTACACATTTAAGTTGCTAATCACAAGTAACGAATAGCTAGATGTATAGAGCATTGTTTATGCAAAACCTACCTCAGTATAGTCAGTAGAACCAATCTGAGCAGCTCTAAGAGCAAATTCCATTTCTTTAAAAAGACTATCTACTTCTTTCTCAAAATCTGATTTCTCTTCCGGAACTATACCTGTCGGCTTACCAAATGAGAACCTCAACTGAAGAGTTACATTTTCAGCAGCTTTACCCCCAGACAAAGCTGGCCCTTCTGAGGGTAATTCTCCATCTTCATAAATTGAATCTGCAAGAATGTTGTAAGCATTGTCAACTCTTTTTTCCCTGGTACTGATCTTTTTCTTAGTAAGCTTCCTCGGCCTTTCACTCTTTTCAGATGCTTTTTGCACCTCATTTAATTCATCATGGCCATTATTCAGACTAAAAGAACAGGCCTCATCAATGTCACCACTTCTTCTACTGTTGCACTGTGAATTCAATTTTTGACGCTTGTTTCTCTGACTACTGCATTGATTTTCATTAACATTATCCCTCTGATCATAATGGCTGCCGGAGGAATGAGTTCCAGACCGTGAACGAGTACGTTGTGCAACACAATTGAACTTTTGACCAGCACCATCCCCTCCAATGTTTCTCTTTCTTTTTTGACATATACCAGCTCTTTCTCCCTTTGCCTCACTTCTCTTTGCAACCTCAGTTTCACAATCTGAATTTAGAGGTCCCTCATTATTCGAACAATCACTTGCAATATCATCTGAAGAGATACTTTCAGAATCATCTTCATCGTCACCGATTGAGTACTCTTCCTTGTCTGAATCAGTAATTCTCATATCATCACTATCCTTAACTCTATCACAGTCTCCTCCACCTCCCTGCTTACTTACAGACACTGCCTCATCATCCCTTTCACTGACCAAACTAATGAATTTCGCACTTTCATTGCCACTCTTATCCAAATCAGCTACAGAATTGGCTGACAAATCCAATGCCGACCTTGTACTTCCCTCGAAACTCCGCCCTTTTTCCACCTCCTCCTCCTCACTTCCTTCTGCAACACTTTTATCCGAATCCAAATCCTCTGAATCATCCTCCATGCCATCGTCAGAAAGAACTATGTATTCAGACCCCGATTTCTTGAATTCAGTGGGGGCTGAGCCGCCCACTTCCTTTTCCTGCTTCTTCTTTTTCTCATAGAACTCCTTGTAAGCTTTGTCATACCTCTGCCTTGTTCTAGTAGCTATAGGCAAGCTATAGTCAAACATCTTAGCCCCAAAGATTCAACCTTTTCCTACCAAAAACACAAGCATCACAAAATTAAGCACTTTTGCTTCAACATCTTACACGATCATGCAACTCACAATCACAAAACATCAAACTTATTTTTACCGAAAAAAAAACAGAAAACAAAAAAGCTTCACACTTGAGCAATCATGAAAAGTAAATTCATAACAAAAACCTATAAAACGATCATTGAACACGCATGCAAATCGTTCTGGAGGAAAAAAAGAAAAGAAAATAAAAGAGAGGTGATGGTGATTGACCTGAAGCAATGGGGAAGATAAGAAAAAAAACTGGGTAGGCAAAAAGGGCGGGAAGGAAGCTTGAGAGATCGTGTTGTTGTTTTTGTTTATTCTCTGTCTCTTTCCTCTGTTGTTCTCTGTACTTTTCTGTTCTTACTGCGGCTGACTGAGATTGAGAGTTGAAAAGGCAGAGAAGACAACAGTCTTTTTGTCTGTCCAACAGTGGGATTTAATGTCGGATACGATTAGAATAAGGGGAAAGAAAAAAGAAGAAACGATGTAGGGTTTCATGGGAAGGTCGATAGTTTTAAGGGTCAAGATTTTAAGCCGATTGTGGACATATACCAAGAGTGTTGATTACTTGATTTACTTGATTTTAGGGAAAAATTAATGTACGTATGAAAGAGGAAGAATTTCTAATTTCAATAAAAAATAAAAATTATACAAAGAGTAGGTTAATTTTGCTCAACCCATAATTAAGGTGTATGAACTATTAAATAACACATTATTACATGAACTAACAAGTTAAGCCTAATTTTCGTAAATGTTGTTATAACACCGTTAAAAGTTACTGTTTATTTATTTTTTTCTTTCTGAGATTTTTTTTTCTTTTAAAGATGATCAAAGGATTTCATTCATACCCTCATGGTGACTCGAACCCATGACTTCGTCAATAGATAGTGAATGCGTTTGAGAACTTTCTCTCTTACCAATTCTCTAATTAACCTCGCTTGCTCTCTTACTAGCAAGCAATTATCCATAATTATTTCGCCTTCATATACCAGCAAGTAGAAATCCACAAAACAGAGGTTAAATTATAACCAAAATAATTTTTCTTCTCGATGTCAAATCGGTTAACCTATTTGATCGTTAACACCTTAATTAGAAAAAAAAATACTCTTTAAAGGAAAGAAAATAAATGTGTGGATTTGACACCGATTTGATACATAGAAGAAAAAAGATCTGATCCTCTTTAAAAGAAAGAAAAAAAAATCCAAGAAAAGAAAGATCTAAAAATAAAAACATCAACTTTTAACGGTGTTATAACGGCATGTACGTACGAAAATTATGTCTAACATGTTAGTTCATATACTAATGTGTTATTTAACAAAGTTCAAATACCTTAATTATGAATGGAGCAAAGTTGGTGTACTGTTTGTGAAATTTTCTCAATAAAAATGACTTACCTTCATTCCAAACACCAGAAGGGCGAATTAGATGACTCACCTTTGTAACATTATGAGTTAAATTGTACCTTCATTCGGCTTAAATCAGGCACTATAACAGGAGCAGAGAGATGTTAAGAGATTGTGAAACATGTGTCCTATTCATCATTTCACATAAAAAATAATTGTTGTGACATTATGAGGAAGCTGTTGGACATGCTCTTAATTACAACCATTATTGTGGTTGCCACATCCACTAGTGACCTTAAACAAACCTCAAATTTGATACAAAAACCTCCACTATCTTGACTAAAATATAAAAACTAAAAGATTTGTTTTACTCGTAAACATGTATTAACGGTCGGTTTCCGTCGAAATTTAAGGTGATGCTTAAACACAAAAATGAGAAATGTCATGGCATCGGTCTAACTCAAGACCAGACCTGAGATTTGTAGATTTGAGACGAGTTAGAAAATGGTGCCCCTAAATGGTCATATGAGAAAAAAGAAAAAAAATACAACGACGACCAATGGAGAAAAATAAAAAATTTGATCATCTGTAATTGGTTAAATTAAGGAAGTCGTTATGGTTAAAAGAAAATAGTTCAAGACAACATTAAAACGTTTAAAGACGCTACAAGTAGTTATTGATACACATTTATACATAGTGTGTGTGTGTGTATATATATATATATATATATATATGTATGACGTTGAGTTACATGAGATTGTCATAGGCTTTGTCAAAATTGGGAGTAAAGGGCATTTTATTCAGGTATTGTGTCTGCTTTTAGAACTTCTATTCTATACAGTTAATATACAGTTATGTTTGTGCAAATACTTCCCCCTTTCTTGCTAAATAACAAAATGACACTTTTTTTGGTAGGTAAATTTGTCACTAGGGTTAATACCTATCCCTCCAATTTCAAGTGAGTGTCACATGCATAGTGATGAAACTACAAAACACTTGTACCTTAGATACCAAGACTGTGAAGGGCAATTCAAACAAGTGCTCCCGACTGACCATGTTGCTGGTGTCACAAAAATTATAGATCTTGATAATAACTCGGCATGAACTGTTGATTGATGAAAACTTTTGTTAAAGAATAGTTGTTCTAGCTTTGTACACAATACTTATGAAGTTGGTGTTTTCAAGTTCAGCATTACAAAGTACAAGGGATCCAATGAACTAATAGTTTAAAGTTTAGTACAATGTTTAACTCAACAATGCATGATTATACATAAATCACTGTGGAAGACAGTTATACATGAATTTGTGAATTAAGTTATATCAGAGAGCCCTTATACAGCTTCTACAATTACGCATAAGGTTATACAGAAACTCAGAAAACATTATGTATAATTGTCCTCCATCTGAGAAAGCTGGAAAAACTTATATATGAATTTATTTCTTATTTGTAATTGATGTACATGAATTTGGAAGACACTAAAGCACAAGTTCGTACTACTTAAACAAATTACAAAGATTACAACAATATTATAAGTACCTCTAAAATATGAGATTGGAAAACATATGTATATAGAGACCTCTCTTAGATGAAATATAAGAAAAGTAAGCACATAGTCTGTAACATATAGAAATTGCCAGCAGAATCCTGATTGACTTCTTTCATGCCACCATCCAACTCCACCAATTCAAATGTTGGTGAATTCTGCAGAGGTCTACACTCTTCTATGTTTTCACACTCATATAACTCGTATCATAAATACTGCACTTTCAATAGAGACTTGAAGTTGTACCACATAAACCCTAAGTACTTCAACCACTGCATGAATTGGATTGTCTGCTCTTTCTTAACCTAAAAAACTCGTCGGCCTAACCCTAAGACTTTCTGGTGCCTTTCTCCATTGACCTTTTCTTTCGTCTACAATTTCTTGTCAGTTTTTTTTATAAAAAATAAATTTTGTGATTTTAGTGTTTGAATTCTTTTTAAAACCAAATAGTTTAATAAATATGCATGTTGTAATATATTAGGTTTAACATGATGATGACCACATCATTTGGTATAGAGTTTTGGTATAAATTTTTGGTGTCTAGCATTTTCCAATCCTAAAACTCAATACCAAACTGCATATACATCGGTCACAAAGAATAGGTTTCCGTAAAAACGCGATTCATATGTTATACGAGATAACAATAAAACGGTAAAACGCGTTATACAGGTGGGGTCCCACTCAGTTACTAACACAAGCGGCTTGTAAATTTTTAAACGAACCCGCCCAACCCAAAATCTGGAAAAAAATCCCAAAAAATAAAATAAAATAAAAAAAATAAAATTTGTGTAAATCACGAGGAGCGAGGAACCCGCACCTTCTTCCCTCATCATTATCAATCAATCAATATTATAAACACAAACAAAGATCCTTCCTCAGATTTCCATTTCTCTATCTTAACGCTTCGATTCCGGTCTTCTCCGTCGCCGGCGTAACCTACATTGCTCCGATCCGTCATCTCTTCTGAGCTGCCTGCATTGGATCGGGCAGTATTGTGAGGATCTGAGCTTCGTGATGCTCTGAAGGTTTTTTTGATTCGATTGGTGTTGTTGTGTGGAAAGAAGATGGATCCGTTATCGGCAATCAGCGACGAGCTGGCGGAGATCGACGGCCAAATCGCCGATATCTTCCGTGCGTTATCGTAAGTCATTATCTGTGTTGATTCATAGAGTTTTGATTGAGGTTGGAGGTTTTAACGGTGGTGAATTTGTGGCAGAAATGGGTTTCAGAAGCTGGAGAAGATTAAGGACTCGAATAGGCAGAGCCGGCAGCTGGAGGATCTCACTGATAAGATGCGCGACTGTAAGAGGTAATCTTGGTCCTTCCTTTCCTTTTAACAGTTTTCATAAGTTTGGTGGGTTTTGTGAGCCCAGGGATTATAGAATGATTAATTGAGTAGTGATGGTGATACTGATGGGAGTAAAAAGGTTAGTATTGGTATCGCTTGTCATGGAATTAATTGAGTTTGATTACTTCCAGTTTTGATTAGAGCTTCGTTTGGGATATAGACACGGTTCTGTATCGATCTTTGTTGTGGGAGTTTGCACAAGGTTTTTGGAATAATGGAGAAAAGCTCCATTGTCAGCATACCTTTAACTTGACAATTTTAGCTCTAGGATTAGATATACTTGGCAATGGTTGTGATTGGTAATTTCATTCTTTTTTTCAATTGTATTCTTTGTCGTTTGATTATGCAATAAAATTAGCTTCCTCTTTCTTTTGAGGTTTTGCTAAGTAGGATTCCAGTGAGCTCTTAGAAGGGGGTACTGGTAGTCTATAACATTGGAGTTGATGCTGGGGTGAAAAACTATGTGCTTCTCCATTACACAGTATCAGAATTTACAAGTTGTAGGTGAGTTTAACAATGGTACCGTTTTGGTAACCCTTATCCACTGTTTGTGAGGGGTAAGAGTTTTTGTGTGTGTTGGAAGCTATTGAACTCATAGAATTAAGACTTACATGGAGATTTATGTGCCTCCCATTATAATGGAATTGGGATAACTATACAATTTGTGGGAAGGTATGATAACATTGGTTCCTCATGACAATTGGGATGGAAACAGTCTTTTCTGTTGTTGTGCTGGGTATGGTTGAACAGTGGGGGTTGGAAGGCTGTTAAATGCCTCTCTATATACTGGAAGTGGAATATCATGAAGCTTGTGACTACAGTTGTGGTGAAGGTGAAGTCTGCTTTTGGTACCTAATATAAAGCATGGAAATGGGTAACGAAAATTTGTGGGGTTTCAATATTAGGAAACAGAAATATTAAAAAAATTATAGGATACGGTTACAAGAAGGGTATGGTGAATAAAACATAGATCAATGAGTCAATATATATTTAACTTCAAGGTAAAGGTAACAGAGGAGAGATACACTCCATATTCGTGATGGGTTAGAGGTGTCTTGTCTATAATTGTCAATTTGTCATGATGGCCTATGTTGAATGCTTTCTGCTTCGTGTCAGACCTTTTAGCTTTCTGCCCATAACGTCAATTTTTCTTATATGTATCAGTATAGTGCTGCAGTATCCGAGATATAACATCATTTGAAAAACATGTTGTGAATCTGTAGTTAATTACAAATCTTATTTGTGACATTTTATGTTTTAGGAACCTGTGGATTTACAATTAATTTTGCTCGTTTGCTCCACTTGTTTAGCCATATCCATCTCTGTTTAAGTTCCTTTTTTCAGCTTCTAGTTACTGTACTTCCTCTGCTAAGAAGGTTATAATTATTTTGTTTTCAGACTTATCAAAGAGTTTGACAAGGAAGTCAAGAATATGGAGAGAAGAATTGATCCAGAATCAAGTAGAATGCTGAGTGAGAAAAAGCAGTCAATGGTGGGTCACGAGTTCTTTCTTGTTTCTTAATTTATTTAAACTGCTTGTTTTCTGTATCCATTTTCATTTCAACCTTTTAAAGTTACACTTTGGAATTTTGATGCAGATCAAAGAGTTGAACTCATATGTGGCTTTGAAGAAACAGTAAGTTAACACAGTGATTCATTACTTTATTCATGGATGAGAAAGATTTTGTCTGCGTTTTTTTTGCTTGCCTGTACATTGTATCAGTGCAACTTGACTCTTGTTAACCCAGACTTGACATGTTATGATATTTCATTGATGTTTTAGATGTGCATCAAAATTGCTAAGTAAACCAAAATACCTGCAATACGTATATGTCATTATGTTTTGATAATTAGATGATTATGCAACATTCCCACAGTTCCCCAAATTTCTGTGTTACTTTCATTAGGCTCTGATGCAATTATGAATGCTTATCCAAGTTGGTGATCGTTCGTATTCTCTGCACATGTGCACTTGGGGCAATCGGTTGAGGTACTGTTTATGCAGTATTTTTCTGATACTGCTGGCCTGAACATAGTATTTTTTTAATATCACAAAAGCCTGAGTTTGTATAGGAAAGTGATAAATTCATTAAATTGATTTGTTGGTTGAAAATGAACTGTCCTTTTGTTCTATAACTCCATTGAATAGTCAAGATACTGGTTTGTTTTCAGGCAAAGTTTGATAGAGTGACAAATGTTTTAGTACCAATATTAGATGGTACACATCCTCTTGCGTGTATGAATAATATGCACATGTTGTGCTTTTTGGTACAGATATGCAACAAATCTTGAAAACAAGAAAGCCGATCTCTTTGATGCACCAATTAACGAATATGCCGAACAAAATGTGTTGCTAGCCTCGGGTAAGCAAATATTTCCTATTCTGCTAACCTGCAATTAGGCATCATTTACCACAATAATTGCATGAATTCTGGGATAATAACTCACTATCTACATCTTTTACTCATAAGCTAATTAAAATGATTTAAAATATCTCTCAGACACATGTGTGTGCACATGTATGTAGATCAGTGTAACTGAAAAAGAACAAGAGTTCCTTTCGTATAACAGAAATATAGATAGGGTGGGTAAAGACTTGCAGGTTTGAGTCACATCCATCATCTGATGCTCACTCCCTGGAGTCTGAAGGCTTGTGTGCTTTATGCACTACAGTAGACTTAGTACTCTGGATGTACATGGTTTGGTAACATATACTGAGCCTTTGTCATCAACTTGGAAGTTCATCACATTAATCAGAAGTAAATTTGACTTTATCAAAGTACTTCAGTTTGAGTTACTATACATAATAGATTCTTGTCAGCTTAAGTAACTATACACTTTGAGATACTTGAGGACACTTCTTGTACATTGGACATGGCAGTTGTCCTTCTGTAAACATTGAGTGGCAAGGTTTTCACTCTAGAACGTGCGTCTGCAGTCTTGTATGAAATTTGTATGCCTGATAATGATACAGTAGTTCTTCAATGGCCAAGAATTGATTTTCAGTATGTGTACAATATTACTGCTTTACCTGTATGAATCTAGGATGCTTCAAATGAATAGGTTTGGAGTAGTGAGCTTGCTCGCTGTTTACCACATTGATTACATTGTGAATGTTTGACTCTTGTCTGATCAAGAAAAGGGCTGTTCGAACTGGTGGAGGGTTAGAGACCAGATTTGGTATAAAAAAGATTAAAGAAAGTCATGCACATTACTTTTCAGGACTTGAATAAAAGTTTGTGTTGCAAAGCAGATCAGATTCTTTCTCTATAGCCTCTTCGTATAATCATGTTATGTCTACTTTGTGTTGCACTGAAATTTAGAAACATCATCTTCAAATTTGCAGGTATGACAAATCAGCAACTTATTGATAATGGACATCAAATGATGGATGAGACTGATCAAGCCATTGATAGAGCACAAAAGGTTGTTCATATTCAATATCTGATTTCATCATTAGACAAACTTCTTTCTGTGCTCCCAACATTTGCCTTAACTTAAAGTGATTCAGGTTGAACTTTCTCTGTCTTTCTCATTTTAGGTTGTTCATGAGACTATCAACGTTGGAACAGAGACAGCAGCTATTCTCAAGGCTCAAGTATGTTTCAACTTGGAAATGAATTGATATGATATTGTTTCAGTTACACTTGAAAGGCCAGTTAACCAAATTTCAAATTAATGGTAGCTAAGGTATTCTTTTTTATGTTCAGACTGAACAAATGAGTAGGATTGTTAACGAGCTGGACTCTATCCATTTTTCAATCAAGAAGGCTACTAAGCTGGTGAAGGAAATTGGTAGGCAGGTCAATTTCTGAATATCCACTTGCTTTTTTGTACGTTGGGCAACTGCTTTTTTTATTTCTCATTGTGACTTTACTTATCCTTCCCCTATTCTTTTCATAATAGGTTGCAACTGATCGGGTTATTATGGGATTGCTTGTCCTTGTTGTCATTGGAGTCATAGCCACCATCATTGTGAAGGTATATGTACTGCAAGAACAGATTTCTTCTTCTTTTAGTTTTATTTTTTATTTTCTATATTTGTGCTAAAGTTTACATATGTAAGATTTTGGTTTGTCATCCGCAATTGCATATGTAGTTCTGGACATCGATAATAACATATAGCATCATGGATTAGAAGCATGTTGTTTTACCCCATCAATTCTTTTGTCATTGAAGTCACTCAGTGCACTTGCATTCTGATGGTGAAACGTATTCCTAACCGTAAGTCCATACAGCCTTTGGGTTGTAATTCGTTTCTGATAAAAATAAGATTATGTCAATGATTCTTTGATATTCTGGAAGTATGGTTGCAAATTTATTCTCGACGCAAGTTTTTTGAAATCATCAAGCAATGAGCATATTTGCTTTTGGTTATAGATTAATATTTCCTCTATGTCTGTTATCCCTTATACATCAAGTTTTACAGTCGTGTGAATATTTTCATTCCAAATTGCGTCAAGCAATTTCACAAGAATGGTTTGTCCGTGCAGTGGAGCAGAGAATAGAAAAAGCTCTCATTTCACCTCTCACTATGCTGTGTTGATATATAATTAAACTATCGTACTTTTTTTTCAGATTGTTCATCCCAACAACAAAGACATTCGAGATATTCCTGGATTGGCCCCTCCTGCGATGAACCGCAAATTACTGTGGAGTCCTTATTGATAAGAGTTCAAAGAGAGTTAACAATGAATGATATGATAAGAATGCCAAGATGATGTGCATTCATTCTCAGATGAGTATTAGCTTGTGATGCTGTTCTTGGCCCTGTTTTATAGAGCAGGTAATGGATGACTTCGCAGTAAGTTGCTATAGATACCGGCTCATTTTCCAGAAAGCTAGTCTCATCACTGTTGTGCCCAGTTCATTGGCTTCGCTGAGATCCTGTTGTGTAGTCAATATTTTTTTTCTTGGAACCTGGCCTCAAAAAGTCCCCCCCATTAAAGCGAGGAAAACTAACGTGTATTTTAGGTTGTATTTTTTGAGGATATATGATGTGATACAATGCCGCACATTTTAACAATATATATCACTTACTCTAACAGTAGGAAGAACAATCAAATAGAGTGATAGTAAGACTAAAAAATACCAACTTGATTCCAAACAAAGAACACTTCTGTAAAAATACTTCTGCAATCCAAACAGAATCCAATAATTACATACAACCCTTCCAATTCTTTAGACTGGTTGTAATCCTAGTTAAATCTTCACCATCTGCGTTGCCAATCCCTAAACCAATTAAGCGATTGAAAGAACCTTTTACATCAAGTAATAAAACTTAAGAACCAAGCCACATCTAACAATGAAAATTTGGAAATAAAATAAAATGAGGTGATTGAACTAAATTCAATTGTGAAAATCAACCATCAACTGCAACATGCAATTTTGTGTTATTTGTGCATCTCACTTGTCAACTGTATAAGGTAATAGGCGGCAGAAGAGAGGGAAAGACACGTGAGGATGGGGTAGGTACAACAAAGCAATAGGTGGTAGGTTGATGAGGGCAAAACATAAATTTCAATGACCAATAATGAGGGTAAAATCGGTAGTACACTGTATCAAACTGTTCATTGAACAGTAACGGTGTTGTTCTCCGTTAGTATAAGAAAGGTGAGACCTACTCCCACTGTAATCTGAAGCCAAATACAGTTAAGAAGCCAAATACAGTTTATGTGAAATCTTTTAATAGTTTAACCAACTTGAAAATCTAAATTAGCTAAGAACTTGCATTAAACCTATATTTTAATTCCTAAGTTAAAGCTATATGTTAGCTTATGTTCTGAACGTTCACCATATGTGTGTCTTGATTTAATGCTAGTTAAAGAAGGAATCCAGATTTCGTATAATGATAAGTTATCAAGAGATTACATTTTTGTTACATTTCGTATAGTGATAAATTTTAAATGATGTTATGTAATTCCTTTTATAAATGACTCCTATTAATGAATTAGACACACAGTTTCGATCTGTTTGTTATCTCTCATTTCACTACGATTTTCTTACAACACGCTCTTAAGCTGATAACACCACCACCTCAAATTAAACCATACCCTATTTTCTTTCCCAAACTTCTCGGCCCTACTGTCGCTCCTCCGACCTCCTTCCAGGCCTCTGTTCAATTTCTTCCGGCACTACCGGCTTTCGACCGTTTTCTGTACGCCGTCGTAGAAGTCCGGCCTCCTACTGTCGATTTCTGGCTTTTTCAACTATGTTCATGACTTTTTGAAGAATTGTTAGGTACATTTATCATATTTCAAGTAATTTCAATTCAAATAACTTGAGGGATTAAATTTTCCCTTCTTATACTCCAATTCTTGACTTCTTCAAATTCAGGAATTTTGTGTATTCGCAGGCCCAAATTATGTTGTATCAATCTAGGGTTATTCAAATAATGTTGTATCAATCCAGGTTATTTCGGATTGTGTTGTATCATTCCTAAGTGATAGAGTGATGACAAACCACGATCATTCATGTCGTTACATTTGAATACTTTAGTTTCTATCTCTCCTAACGACGGTAAGATTGTCTCATCAAAGTTACAATTTGAAAATCTTACATTAAAGAGATCACCTGCCAATGTACTAAAATGGGTCCTTAGAGACAATTGAGTATCTACGCTGGCTATAAGTTTCTAACGATAATCTGATACCTTGAGTCATTAGGAGGTGATCTCTTTATTGCATGATTTGCAGATTGTCACTTTGATGAGATGATATTCCTATCGTTAAGGGGAGATAGGAACAAAAGTGTTCATGTGGAACGACAAGAATTGTCATGGTTTGTCTCTAATCTGTCTTATAGAATTGATACAACACAATCCAAAATAACCTGGATTGATACAACACAATCAAAATAATCCTACATTGATATAACACAAGAGTAAATTTCAGCTCCGGTACCTGAACTTATGTGCCTCGGTCATAGTGGTACTCATACTTTAAAAACAATCAATGTGGCACCTGAACTTCATTTTCGCTACCAACAAAGGGTCCGAGACCCATTTCCTTCACGTCGTCGTTTTTGACTCTATGATGGGACCCAACTAAAAAAGAAAAATGACAAAAATAACCTCATCGGTCTCTTTTTTTAGGCGTCCATCTCCATCTCTCTCTCTCGATCTCTCCCTCCTCCCTTTCAGTCCTCTTCTCTCTCCACAAGCATACCCAGATTTACTCTGGGCACCCATGTCGCTCTCTCTTCTCGGGGACACCATTTGCAACGCAACTGCATATCTGCAACTCGTCCCCTCTTGCTGCTCCAACAACTGGGTATAATAACTATACATCTGGATTTGGATTTGGTGATAGAGGCGACGAAGGTAGTGGATAAGCTTCACATCCCTCCCATCATCCTCAGCCATTGCTTCACATCCCTCCCATCATCCTCTCTCACCAGATTAAGTTTCCTCTCTTCTTCTTCTTCTTCTTCTTCTATCTTTCTTTGCTATTTGATATCCTTGTTAAAACCTCTAGCCTCAATATCCTTAACTCTCTGAATTGATCCAGCAGATTCCATCCCTGGCAAAATGGGCTTCTCATCCTTAACTGGGTTGATAGCTCTCTGAGTTAAAGAAACTCCCAAACAACAACATTCCCATTTCTTCAAACTCAAATTCAAACACAACCCAAACCCCCAAGCAACAACATTCCCATTTCTTCAAACTCAAATTCAAACACAACCCATAACGATTAAACCTCAAATCTGAAACACCCTGATTAGAAATAGGGTTGTAGCACCACCCCAGATATGAACACCACCCTTCACAGCCATCACCACAAAACTCAATAAAGATCAAAACTTCGAGACAATACCAAGGTTTATATAGAAATAAGAGAAGGTGTGGTTGTGGTTGGTGCGAGGTTTGTTGGATTCATGTAACTCTAATGGTGGTGGTGTTGGATTCACACCCTAATTATAAATCCCAAGGTTTATATAGATATTCACGTTGCCATTACCCCCATGGCTGATGGTGGTGTAGCTTGTATAGACTCAGCACATGGAGTCGATATTGAGCTTCAGTCCCGACCTTACTCTCTTCTTATTCTGTTGTTGAAGGTTGGGATAGGAGGCGGGAGGGGCTCTGATATGGAGCGGAAGCAGTACTCGAGAAGGGGAGGACGAGAGGAGAGAAAGGGAGATCGAGATTTGAGAGATAGCCGATGAGGTTATTTTTGTCATTTTTTTTAGTTGGGTCTCATCACAGCCACGTTAGCAAAGAGGCGGCGACGTGACAGAAATGGGTCTTAGATCATTTGTTGGTAGCGAAAATGAAGTTCATGTACCACATTGATTGTTTTTAAAGTATGTGCACCACTATGACCGGGACACATAAGTTCGGGTACCGAAGCTGAAATTTACTCATAACACAATTTAAATCCGTGAATACAAAAATTCTAGGATATGGAGAAGACAAAAGAATTGGAGTAGAAGAAGGGGGAAATTAATTCCCGGAGTTATTTAAATTGAAATAAAGAAATCCTTACCAATATAGGACTGATTGTGCTCATCTCATCGACATAAACAACTACTAAATTGTAAATCCATAACTTTTGTTCATAAGAAAAAAAATTCTGGATTTGCTATTTAGTAGTTGTCTATGTTGATATAAGAGAAACCACAGCTTATCCGAAATCAAATTTTGAGATGAAAGATCTTGAAAAGACTCGATTTTTTTTAGGAGTTGAACTGGAGCACCGAGCCTGTGTAATTCTCATGTACCAGTCTGCATACATCGATGCTCATGCTATTTAATATGGACAAGATGCATCCTGCTAGCACTCTCATGATTGGTCGAAGTCTGGATATAAAGAAATATTCATTCCTCTTTAAAGATGACAACGAAGAGGTTTTAGGAGCAGAGCCTAGGTTCCTTACCTTAGTTGTAACACCTGTACCTAAAAGTTATCTTTCTACAAGGGTTTATGAGTTATTGAGAACTTTTAACTGTGACCGGTAACTTACTAAGTTATCGCTTGATTTTATTTTTGAAATGTTCTCAAAATAAGAAAAAATAAATTTAAAGCTCTAAAATCGTAGTATGTGATAATACGAGCTTACCGGTATTTTTTGAAGCAACGAGTTATTTTCTGTAAATTATTGAAGTTTACAATAATTTATAATTACTGTTTCGGTAAATAAGTATTACATCTTAAATCTAGACCCTCAGATCAATTAGGAATTTGATCTGGGTCGTTGGTTTGTGTATAAAAGACAATAGAGAGGTTGACCGAGTCAACAACCCAACTTGGGACCTTAACCTGAGTCAACTCCCTCCCCCTCCTCTCACTACGTCTGATCAGTACCATGGCGGAGCGCCATCGTCAAGCCACCTCTAGGCACACAAGGGGTGGCCACGGCTTCGTCTCGGTCTTCCGGACCTACTTCTGGTGTCAACTTCGTCAAAAAAGCTCTGGTGAAGGAGAATCGAAGCAGAGAAGGTTTTAGGGTTCTATCGGGGTTTTCCGATTCTGACCATGACGACGAGCGTGGCTGGTGTTGGCAGCTTCTCTCAACTTGGCTAACCTCTCTACATCTTCATTTTCGAAGAGGAACCTTGAGGAGAGAGAATCGAGTAGAGGATGGGCTTTCGTATTCTGGCGAGTTTATGGTTTTTCTGGTCACCAACGAAGGCAAGTGAGATATGGAAGATGATCTACCCTTCAGATGCTACCTCTCTGTATAATTAGAATCAAGTATAGTGGTGATTAGGAGAAGTTAGGTTTTAACAATGGAGGTTCACCGTGAGTGCCACTATGCACGGCGGTGGTGGAAGTGCTTATATTATTTTTTGGTTTTGGATTAAATGCTGGAGCTGAGTTGCGTTTTGATGGAGTCAGGTGAAGATTTAATGGATTTTGAGGGACAACCAGTGTTGTTCTATTCGGGACAGTGAGAAGCAGAGAATATCAGCTGTTCTTCAGCTAAGGAAGGTGTTTGTCCTTTGATTTGAAGTGGGAACCAAACTAGGAGGAGAAAGCAGAGGAGCTACGAGTTTGTGGATTTGCTCGAGTTAGTGGTAAGCTTAGTGTTTTGGCTGATGTGTTGCTATTCTTGTTGTGGAGATTTTTGATCGATAATTTTTGGTTATACATGTCTATAACTTGGAGTTGAGAAGTACGGGAAGGCTATGGAAAAATTCTGTCAAGTCGCTAAAATCCGGCGAAACAACAGGAGGTTCTGACAGAAAATTCTGGCTAACTGCTGGAATTCGGCAAGAGTTCTGACGAGGGCAGATCCCGGTAGAATGCTGAATATGTAGTAATCGACTCCCCTATTAAAAAATTAGAGTTGTATTGTTTTGTTAAATCATAAAACGAGTAATTACAAAAAACCTGTAAAAAAAGAAAAGTTGTCATTTTGGGAAAGTTTTCATTTCTAGAAGTGACTAGTAAATAGAATGGTGTTTGACAAAAATTGGTCTAAGAGACACGTTGGGTGTCTATAGTAATTCAACGAATTATTATGTGACTACCTAGTGTCAAATTAAAATGGTTAAGGGAAGTTTAAGGGTTAAGTCGGACTTTCAGCAAGTAAGCAAAGAGTTGATAATAAAAAAACAAGCTAAAAAGGTTAAAATTTCTTGAAAAAGAATTGGTTGGTCAACTCCTGATCAAATTAGCACTTCCTAGTCAAACTAGGAAAAGATCAAGTCAACGATAATTAAGAATTATATGTTGGATTTACATGAGACAGACTCGACCATGTGAGAATTTCGAGGTAGCGGTCGAGGAGTATTCCGAGCAATAAGGAGGTCGTATTAAGTATTGTGAGTGAACCTTTTGATTTTAAGACGTGCATGCTTAAATTTTTATGAAAATTTACAAATAACATGATTTTATTGATTTAATGAGCCGGTAGGGCCAGGAAGGTGGATTGCTCCCCTCCCGTAAGCTCATTTGTTATGTTGGCTGAAATTTGTTTTATGATGATTATATTTGGAAATGATTTATTTATGGCCATTGTTTTTAGGACGGTCGGGGAACCGTACTTTATGCATGAGATACATACTTTATTTACGGGGGATTAGTCATTATTGACTTTTCTATATTGTTTTGTTTTCTTCACCATGAAGGGTCGTCACATATATAAAGATGCTAGCTAGCCATAATAGTAGCCCTAGAGGGTTTCGACCATAGCCTGAGAGACTCATCGTCATGGTGGAATCTCTTTACCATGAAGGGTTTTCATATTACTTAGTAGTCTTAAAGGTTCTGACCCTAGTCTGGGAGACTCTCCGTCATTGTGACACCTCTTCCCCTATTTTAAAATCGATTTTTTAAGCCAATGAGATTTGCATTATATGTTTTCATTTTGAAATGATTCTTTGGGATTCTTTACTAATAAGGCATGCATATATTTTTCTGGAAAATTCAAAGGGCGAACATAAATCGAATTCTTTCTCATGCTTGTATATTATTTTTGTCCACTTACTGCAACGTTATGTTATTTTGAATGTTCTTTCCTGGGCCCTTCGTTTTCAAATGCCCAGTGTTGCAAGGTTGCTGAGAGGAGGTCTTGCGTACAGAAGACGAGGCATAGCCAAATAATCCGCTGATACTAGCATGTTTATTTAGGTATCATTTCCATGTAGATTTTCTCTGATTACCCCATCTTAGTTTAGTTTAATTTATTAGTGAAGCGTAGATATGATTTGAGGAGCATGGTGGCTCCAGGTGTTGGGATTGGATATGTATTACTTGGAAGTGCTTAGTGGATTTGCAGGAAGTGTTGTCCATTTCAAGGGGATTTCGATAAGAAGTTCACTTGAGATGGACCCTGCATAATTTACCTCAGGTTAAATGGGTTAATTCGGGGTGGGTTCTAACATTAGTGTAGTCGGTGCGTTATTATACTTGGCTCAATGCACTAGACCATATATTGCTTTCTCAGTGAACTTGTTGACTATTTTTAGCTCAACGTCAACCCAATGTTATTGTAGCTGTATAAAGATTAACTTTTAATACCTTAAAAGAACCATTGACTTGAGATTATTCTTTTCCTACGAAGATTCACGGACCTCAAATGGACCTGCGACACTAGAAAAAACATGACACCAATCGATCCTGTATCCGGACAGCAGCTGTTGAGCACGGATTCGTTGCCAGCATTGCCACTAGACATGACACCGTTGTCGTCTCCTATGTCGAAACTCTAAATAGTGTGTGACGTTCTCAAACTTGTTATGTGTTTATCATTGGAAATACGACAATATCTTCGAGAACTACTAAGCAGACTCTTGTGGTGATATCCTCAAGTGATGTAGGACGAGATTCTAGCCGAAATCAACAAAGAATCTGTATTTTCACTCGACAATCCCGATAAATCAAAAGAATAAGTTATAATTAATTCTATCATTAAGAAGCCTATTTGAATATCAATTTCTGATATTCAAATCATTTTTCTTAATGTGACGCCGTTTCTTTCTTTTCGAGTTGATTTCGGCTATAATCTCGTCCTACATCAGTCTCCTCTACTTGAAAAAAACTTGCCCTCGAGTTCATCTTGAATGAAAGACAAGAGTTTAATCCCTAATGATTTAGATAATAGAATGTGTGGATTATTGACATGATCTTCTGCATACTCTAGAGGCACAATCATGAACTCCATGCCAAATATGAGTTTATCATAGGTAACTTGGTTAGATTCTTTGGGCACTTAAAATTGCATTCTTTAATGTCATCTGGTTCCGAATTATTTACTTGAGGTTGCAAGCTTTCTTCAACCATGTCAACACATGCAATTTCTTCTGTAACCTGTTCTCGGATGATTTTTTGAGGAATATCTTCCTTTGGAAATTCTTACATAATCTCTTATGGAGCCTTTTTCCGTTGGAATTTCAAGATTAGTTTCTAGTGTAGCTTCTTCCGTCGGATATTCATGTATAATGTCTGGTAAAGCTTCTATAATTGGAATTTCTTTTGACTTTTATTCAGTTAAAATATTACTCTCAACGGGCCAAGTAAACTATCCAGTTCTTAATCTTCTCGCTTTCACCTTCGAATGATACTTCTTGATAGAAAAATCTCTAGGTAGAAATTTTCCTCTAAGAAGACCTCTCATCTTCCTCCATGTTTGAACAGGTTCTTTACCTTGTAACTTTCTACCTCTTTGAAATTCATCCTACCAATCAGCAACAATGCTTTTAAGTCTGAAATAAACAACCTTTGCTTGCTTGTTTTTAGGAACCTTCATAATCTCAAAGAATCTATCCACGTCATCTAACCAATCCAAAAAGTCATCCACGTGCATGAAACCAGAGATTTTTGGAATTTATGCAGTAGATAAGAAATTTTGATTATGAAAGTGATATTGCCCAATGGATCCTTTTCCTTCATCTCTCTTGCAGTTGTTGTGGTTGGTCGGAAATCCTCCAATCTGAGCTTGAAAAGTTTCAATAGTTTCAGTTATCTGAGTGAAAAGACAATCCAAATCTGCTCTTATAACTGTCATGGATAATTAAGTAGATAAAAGAGACGGGAGAGACCCGCTCTGATACCACCTATCGCAGCGGGAAAAACGGGGGGCTAACCAGCGTTAAACCCTACAAAAGATGGAGAGTTAACCAACGTTAAACTCCTTGATAGAAGTCTGGAATTTACCAGAAAATAAGAGAAAAACTCTTAATTGTAATAATTTGATTGAATAATAATGATGTGTGTCCAATACAACATAGATGTGCCTTTATATAAGCCGTAACACATGACTAAATCCTATTTAGAATAGAACTAAAATAATAAAACCTATATAAACTATAAATCCTAGAATAACAAAGGATCTATCTTTTCGCTTGACAAACCCTATAAATCTAAAAGAATAACTTATGATTAATTCCATCATTAAGAAAACTATTTGAATATCAATTTCTGATATTCAAATTATTTTTTCTTAATGTGACGTCGTTTCTTGACTTGCCCGCTTGTCTCCGGGAAATCCCCGCCGTCTTTTTCCGTGAAGACTTCTCCTTGGAAGACGACTCCATCTTCCAGTCGGCCTGCCCCTACTCCAGCGACGTCTCGAAGAACCTCGTCCTCAAGGAGAAGCTCTCCCACTACATGGAGGCGATCGAGCATCACCGATTCAACTTGGAGAAAGGACAAAAGTTAACAGGGTCTGCAGTCAGCTCGAGTTATCGCTATTAGCAACTAACTTGTGGATAACCCTATCTACGAATTTCTCAATGGCCAAGAATTAATTTTCAGTATTTGTACAATATTACTGCCTTACATGTATGAATCTAGGTTGCTTCAAATGAAGCTTGCTCGCTGTTCACCACTTTGATTACATTGTGAATGTTTGACTCTAGTCTGATGAAGAAAAAGTCTGTTCGCGATCGAACTGACCAAATTTGGTATAAAAAAAAATTAATTACAAATCAAACACCTGAATTATGATGTTATTTTTATTTGTATACTTAACTATCAAAAACTTACATTCTGATATCTAAAGTTTCATTCTGTTAGCATTTTAATACCCTGATTACTAACACTGTTAAACTTTGAGGGCATTTTCGTCATCTCAATAAATATATCATTGTGATAAAAGTTGAGCAAAATAAAAAGAAATACTGCAACTGTATATATCTATTTTTGGACTTATATGTAGAAAATAAAATAAATTAAAATACCACAACTAAATTCATTATAATTAGGTAAATTATAAGCCAATAAGAATTAAAATTAATTACATAACACCACCAAAATAAATTATTTTGTTAAAGTAAATGAAAAAAATGATATATTAATTAAGATGACGAAAATGCATTCAAAATTTAACGCTGTTAGTGGTTAGGGTATCAAAACGCTAACAGAATGAATCTTAAGGTATCAAAACGTAAGTTTTTGATAGTTAGGCATGTAAATGACAATAACATCATAGTTCAGATAATGTTTTATAATTAATTCTAAAAAAATTAAAGAAAGAACTCTTTTTCAGGACATTAATAAAAGATTAAAAAAGAACTCTCATATTTCTTGCTTCAGTTTCTTTCATTTGAATTATGGTTTCTGTGATTCTGCAAGAGGATTACTTGGAATTGGAAATACCTCGTTTGGGTTTTTGGAGAACGGTTTTCATTTTTGGTTCTGCTATTTTGTGTTTTAGCTTTCAGGCTATATTCTTTTCATTAGTTTTAGTTTCTCTGTTTGTTTTATGCTCTCTACTTTGGATGTGTTGGTCATGTTTGTGGTTTTGATATGGTACTGCTTTAAGTAGTTTGTAGGTTTGATTGGAACGTATTCATGAGGTTATAGGACTCCATAAGATGTACTTAGATTAACACAGACCGACATTTTCTCTAACACAGGAAAAACATCACTATTAGCATAAGTAATATATGATACAGGAGAGAAAAACAACTTAGTGAAATAAGATTGATCATTAGTCATATGATCAGTGACACCAGAATTAATAATCCAAGTTTCAGAACCAACAAAATTAGAGATTTTCAAAGTCATACTGATCTTACCACTTCCACATGAGTTTTTAGTCACAGGAATATTACCATTATTGAAGTTGTGCTGCACCGCATATATAGAGTTATGCGAAAGTTCAACCCTCCAATCATTGTGGCCATTTAATTCACGAACAGCATCCTTAACATCTCTATGATCATTAAAATCGATAAAAGAAAAACTTGATGGTTTCTTTGCAACCCATATCCTTCTTATAGTCCCAAATTTGCAGAACTCAATTTTCAGCACTTCCTCGAAAACCCAGGAACTCAAATTTCCAACGTAAACACGAGTCATTTTTCCTTATCCTGATCAATACCTAATTGCCCTGTCTGACAAAAGACAGAAGACGAAGACGACAGCCTTGTCTGAACAATACCTAATTGCCCTTGAGCTGCGAAGCAAGAATGGTTTTGATCTGAATCAAAAGAGAATGACAACAGTCTGAGATGCAGACAGAATGACAGTAGAGAGATGTAACTCTAGTATGGAAACGAATGACGTCGCTTGGCTTGGACAAATGATGCATACAAAGGGAAACGATGGCAGTTGTAACTAACCGGATAAGATAACCCTTGATGAAAAACGACGTCGTGCAGACAAAACTCTAACAATGGGGTTCACAGACAATTAGTCAGGCCCGGACCTGAGATTTTCAGATCTGAGTCGAACTTTTAAAAATGGATCCTTAAACTATAGTATTCATTTAAATTTATTTATTTTTTTTAAAAAATTCATGAACTAAATCTATAAACTCAAAATGTAACGACATAAAACTTTAAAAATCTTTTTATACTTACTTACACTACTCATTTTTTAAATAGGAACTAATGATTGTAATATAATGCTTGTTTTTTTACTAAACTAATGTGATCAATGAGAAAAGAAAATTTTGGGCCTTTAAAGGTTCAGAGCGCTGAGTCCATCGACTCTTGAGACTCTATTCAGGTACGAGTCTGCAATTAGTCTAAATGAAAAAATTAAAGCGGGAGATTAAGAGACAAAGTCCTCTCGGATCTTTGCTCTGATACTAAGTCAAATTTAATGAAGATAAAAGAATAAATTTCAGATATATTATTCATGTGGAAGTTTATATAAGAGATTATAAGAAATATAATTAATAAATATAAATCTACAATATAATTACAATATTACATATCTAATATAACTCATAACAACAGTTACAAACTATTAGTATAATTGCTAATCATGCGTTAGGTAAATCTAACAGAACAAGGAGGAGAGAGTTTGATATGGGGTTCTTTATGTTTGAGCCCTTGTGCTTGTTACTAATGCTTCGGAAGCAAATTTGCTCCCCACCCAAAGTTACCCACCCTCATACCCACCCCTCTAATTAAGTGCATCTGTCATATTCTTTGCTCTCCCTAACCATGGTTAACTCTTGGTAATTGTGAGTTTTTGATGAAGTTTATTGATCAGAACCCATCGTCTTGTGCATAGCAATGGACTGTGTTTGAACTTGTGATGTTGAATCACTTTAGCTATATGCAATAGCAATATAGCAAAAGCACGGGGCAATTTTTGTTCATGAATAAGCCAATTTCTCTTCCATTGATTTTAAGATGCAACCGTTTGACAATTTTCTGAATAACTCTAATTATCTTTTGTTATCAACTCAAATTCTTATCTGGGTGCATAGCAGTGGACTGTGCTAACTAATTCTTTTCTTTTCTTTTTCCCTCTTTGACTGACAAAACAATAAACTTAACAAGTTTTTGGACAAGATTAAACAAATATAACTTCTGGATATGTATAAATATCATATAAATTTTTGGTTCATCAAGTCTTTTTTTACCACTCAATGAAAATCATAACATAAAAAACAAACAGTTTTAAGTGACATTACCATTCATGAAAAATACGATATTATCAACATGATATAGCTGAATGAAATGCCATAAACAATATCTGAAGGTAAACACCTAAGATCGTTAAGATCCAATTGTTTTGTTTTATTTTCTAGATTGAGTGCCTCGTTAGACAAAATAATGAGAGCAAATACTAACTCCTAGTTGCAACAATGAAGCTTATGACATTGATGGATCAAAGTTTAGTTGACGAGCTGATCCTTTAGGTATTGATTGGGCAGTTTCCTGTCAATTGTACATATATAAGATATTGTTAGTGCTTATTATTTAGTTATGAATTGAGAAAATATCAGTTTAACAAGTATATCTTAACATGGATCAGAAAGTTAGAAACCTGCGAATTCATGAGTGAGTAATTGCCAAACGTTGGGGGAATAACTTGGTAACCAAGTGCTTGATTATGAATGGCTTGAGAACTAGAAGCTCTAACTTGGTAGATATGTGGTCGATAAGGCATGACTTGAGGAAAAGAAGCTAGTGATGGCAATCCATATGAAAAATCTGAAGGTACAGATTGAACACCAGAATTTGGAAATCTTGTACATAAGAATGCCACATTCTATTGGCTTTGATGACCAAATCCAAATGATTCCTAGACATTCAGATTAACAAACTAACATCAATTACTTATATTTCAATTTTCAATGATCACTAGTTATAGAAAGTACCTGACTATACATATGTGGATTTGAAGGGCCAATAATCTCGTGTATGTTTGAGTTGGAATCTTGAACATCTACAGTAAAGGTTGTGTTTATATGTGGAACCTAATATGTCTCCTTTACCGGGTTACAATTCAAGAAATAACACCAAGTGTGGTCAATTATTAAATATGCATCGTTTATTATGCTTGAAGTACTGTTTACAGGGCCAAAGGCCAGTCAGACTTGAGAAGCCACTCCGGGTCCCTTGTCAGGGCCCAGTTCATTGTAAGTTTGAGGCAAAGCAAGGGAGTTCATTCCCACATTGGAAAAAGACAAAGTGCTGCCTTTAATGCTACTATAAATACCGGTGAGGACCTCCCGGTAAGGGGACGGACAATTCCTTAACTACTCTTGAGTTTTCTGCTTATCTGACAGTGTCTGACTTAAGCATCGGAGTGGCTTCCCTCGGTAAACCCGGGGACGCCCTTTGACGTGTTTGTTCTTTACACAGGAAAACTCGGAGTACAAGGAAGTTCGCTATTTCTGGAACCGTGCAACCCGCTAAAGGGGCCACGAGTTTACCCGGAAACAATTGGTGCTCTCGTTGAGAGTCGAACTCAAGACCTCCCAATACGTATTTCGAAGGACGATGGAAATGGCAGGAGAACAAGATCCAACTAGAAGGCTTAATTTCTCAGGGGATGATAACCCAGGGACCTCCGGGACCCAGTTTGGCCAAACAGATTTGGCAGCAGCATTCGAGCTCTTGAAAAAGGACTTTCTCGCTCAAAAGGAGCAATCTACTCGAGAACATGCCGAGTTAATAACGGTAAGGGAGCAGTTAGCGACTATCCAGGCCGAGCATGGGCTTCTTCAAGCAACCTTAACTCAAAGAGCGAATGCCATGGGGACGTCAGCCAGACTTGCTGATATCATCACCCCAGAAGGGAATCCTCCGGGTTGTGGAAACCCGCGAACTTTTGACAGTGCATACATACCACCCGCTATTCTCCCAACCACTGCCCACCCTAACCCAAATCCACAAATGATCCATCTCTCCAATCCTTTGTTTAATCACAATCTTACAGGACCTCCTCCACCCCCAGAGCAGTTGTTAAATCAACCACTTCCCCCAGCAGATGCCCAGACCCAGCTGCTGTTACAGTTGACACAAACTGTGACCCAACTTGAGCAGCGGCTAAACTCGGGAACGGGACCACAACAATATCAACCCTTTATTACCCGTGCAAGCCCATTCTCCGCACGGGTTCAAGCAGACAAAAAGCCACCAGAAGCAAAGCCATTTAAGATTAAGAGATATGCCGGAATGGGGTGCCCGTATGCACACCTTGAGTTGTTCCAGTCTCAGTTGGATTCAACCCGGTTCACAGACGCCCAAGCATGCCATGCTTTCCAGGAAACACTCAGTGAGGAGGCATTGAGTTGGTTCCTCAAGTTACCGGCTTTGTCAATAGAGACCTATGGTCAGTTGACACAGAGGTTCCTATCCCGGTTTATCCTGCTGTCAAGTGCCAACCGAAGCACCACTTCGTTATTCAAAGTCCAGCAAAGGGACGATGAAAGCCTGAAAATTTTTGTAACCCGTTGGCTGTCCACGACTTCCAAGTGTGGGCACTTGGACGAGTCAGTAGCATCAGAGGCGTTCTTACAGGCGCTCAAACCAACCCGCTTTGTGGTGGAGCTCAAGAAGCAGCGGTTCAGGTGCTACGACGATCTAATTAATGAAGTAACTCGGCAAGCTCAAGCCGAGTACGACACCTTCGGGGAACGCCGGACGAACACCGGGTTCACAAGCCAGCGAGCTGATGGATGGAAAAAGGAAGGGCAGCATAAGAGTGGCCAGGGATACTACGGCAAAAGTTCAAACAGACCAAGGGAGAAACCAAGAGAGGCTCCATACCTTCGTCATCCAACCCGGGAGGAAAAGAACACTTACATCCCTCGATATGAAGTGTTGACCAACTTGACTGCCTCCTATGAAGAAATTTGGAACCGCCATAGGAATGAAGTTCCCCCGGCTCCAAAAAGAAAGTTTCCCAAAAGGGCAGGGCCGGACAACGGGCAACATTGTGCCTATCACAACGAGTCTGGCCACACAACCGACCGGTGCTTTTCCCTTCGGAACACCATTGAGTACATGATCCAGAACGGCAAGTTACAGCAGTATAAGTCACCCGCCACAGGTGTCAACCTGATTGAAGTATATGGGGAGATAATGACGATTCACGGGGGTGGCACCCAAGGGGTGTCCGGTCACCGGGCCAAAAGACTCTGCCCAAGAGGCCCGGAGTTTGAGATAATGCAGCTTCGTCAGGAATGCCGCAAGGAGCTGGTTCCTTGGGATACCGTGTCATTTTCTCAGTCTGAAGACACGCTGAAAGTGCATCACAATGATCCTTTCATTATCACTCTTCAGATTGACCACTGGAGAACTCGGAGGGTTCTAATAGACACGGGAGCCGCTGTCAGCGTCATGTTCAGCAGTTGCTATAAGGGGTTTAAAAGAGGACGAGATAAGCTCTATAGGAACCACGAGCCATTGATCAGTTTTTCAGGTGAGACGACTCAACCGTTGGGGTCTGATCAACTAACGATTACAGTTGGAACCGGGCACCAGTCCACAAGAATTGTAGTCCCCTTCATAATTGTGGACTGCCCATCCTCCTACAATGCCATACTCGGGAGAGATGCACTCTGGGGCCTACAAAGTTTTATAGCGGGTCACATGCTGCTTATGAAGGTGCCTACGCCCGGGGGTTGGGTTACAATTCGCGGAGACCAAGAAGCCGCTGTCAGATGCAACGCGATAGCAACTCAGTCCCAACACGAGATGTTTTCGGCCGGTTTTTCCTTGTCTCCATTTGACAAACCTGATGACCCCAGGGATGACCCGGATTCTTTGCCCATCAGCAAGACGGCACAAAAGAAGAGCCAGAAGTATCCTGCCAAGTTCCCCCGGCCAGCCCCAATTGAAGCAACAGAATGGATTCAGATTTCAGAAGAATACCCGGAGAGGAAGATTTGCATTGGCACAGGCCTTGACCCCGAGGTCAGAACCCGAATGGTTGAGCTGCTAACCCGGAAACAGAAGGTGTTCGCATGGTCATATGCAGACATGCCCGGGATTTCTCCAGACGTTATAACACATTCCCTCAATATTATCCCGGGTGTTAAACCGGTAAGACAGAAGCGTCGTGCATTTTGCGCAGAGAAGTACAAGGCCATTCAAGCAGAAGTTAAACGTCTTAAAGACATCGGGTTCATTGGAGATGCAACATACCCGGATTGGTTGGCCAATGTGGTGATGGTCAAGAAGGCAAACGGAAAGTGGAGGATGTGCGTCGACTACACAGATCTGAATAAGGCTTGCCCGAAGGATAGTTTTCCCCTTCCAAAGATTGATCAACTGGTGGATTCAACCGCGGGCCACCCCCAGTTAAGCTTTATAGATGCATACTCGGGATTTAACCAAGTTCCGATGAATCCCGCGGATCAACAGCACACATCTTTTACAACAGACAAGGGGATGTATTATTACAGAGTGATGCCTTTTGGACTCCGGAATGCAGGAGCCACGTTCCAGCGCCTCGTAGTGGGCATGTTTGCAAACCAACTCGGGGATACTATGGAGGTTTATATAGATGATATGCTGGTCAAAAGCCAGGAAACAAGCAAACACCCGGATGACTTGGAGACCGTCATCGACATTGCCTTGAGCAAGGGGATGAGGTTAAACCCGGAGAAGTGTGTGTTCGGTGTTTCAGGAGGAAAGTTTCTCGGGTTTATGGTCAGCGCTCGGGGAATTGAGGCAAACCCCGACAAAATTCAAGCCGTCTTGGCCATGCAACCGCCAAAAACCAGGAATGAAGTTCAGCAACTTACTGGCAGGCTGGTAGCCTTATCCCGGTTTATATCCAGGTTAACAGATAAATGTGCCCCCTTCTTCAAAATTCTCAAGAGTCAACACCGCGAGCGGATTACATGGCAGGAAGAGCACAATCAAGCTTTCGAAAAGTTGAAGGAATACTTGGCGTCAGTCCCTTCTTTATCCAGACCAAACCCTGGGGAAATACTCTATCTGTACCTGACGGTGTCTCAAACGGCTGTCAGTTGTGCCTTGATAAGAAAGCCAGACTCTGAAGAACTGCCGGTCTACTATACTGGGAAAGGATTCAATGATCCTGAAACTCGTTATCCAGATATTGAAAAACTGGCCCTGGCCTTGGTTGTAGCAGCAAGGAAGTTAAGACCCTATTTTCAAGCACATTCCATCCATGTACTCACCAACCAACCGCTACGGCAGGTTCTGCAAAACCCGGCGACTTCGGGAAGACTGGTCAAATGGGCAATTGAGTTGGGGGAGCATGATTTGCACTTTAAACCGCGAACGGCAATCAAAGGGCAGGCAGCAGCAGACTTCATTGCCGAGTTAATCCCAGCAGATTCAACAGTTGCTGAAACTCTTCCTACACAAGCCGAACCGGAGAATTGGCAGATATTTGTAGATGGATCAGTCAATCAGAGGCAATGTGGAGCAGGCATTACATTGGTAGACCCGGAGGGTAATATGTTTGACTATGCCTTACGCTTTAACTTCAAAGCATCAAACAACACGGCTGAGTACGAAGCCCTAATCAAAGGGCTCCAACTCGCTAAAGATATGGGCGCCCGGCATCTCCGCATACTAAGTGATTCACAGCTGGTAGTGCAGCAGGTTAACGGCGGATTTCAGGCAAAGGAAGCACATCTTTCGTCCTATCAAAAGTTAGCGGCTTTCTTGCTGGAGAAATTTGACACCTTTGAGGTTACTCAGATACCGAGGCAGCAGAATGTGAGAGCAGATACCCTGGCTAGGATTGCAACAGGGGACGATTCCAATACCGAGTTTAAAAGCTTACTGGTCGAGACATTGGAGAAACCAAGCATCTCACTCTCCTTTTCTGAGATTTTCGCGGTAGAGGCAAACCCGCCACCGTCTTGGATGGATGAGTTCATCAACTTCATCCAACATGGAACCCTACCTGAGGACCCGGTAGCGGCCAAACGACTACGGGTTCGAGCGGCGCGGTATAGTATCCGTGATGGGAAACTGTACAGACGAGGACAAACTTTTCCTGATTTGAAGTGTATTACACCCGAGGAAGGAGACCGGGTTTTGTAGTCGCTTCATAGCGGGGTATGTGGAAATCACTTTGGAGCCCGTAACCTGGCTTTCAAAACCCTAAGAATGGGATATTACTGGCCTTCTTTGGAACACGATGCCAGAATCGTCGTAGATTCCTGCCTTCAATGTCACCGATTTGCAAGCTTTCCCCGTGCCCCATCAGTCCCACTATCAGTAATAATTTCTCCATATCCATTATGCATGTGGGGGATTGATTTCATCGGGCCTCTACCCACAGCTCCGGGACAGCTCAAACATGCCATTGTCTCAGTGGACTATAATTCCAAGTGGATAGAAGCTCAACCCTTGGCACGGATCACGACCGCAAATGTTAAGAAATTCCTTTGGAACAATGTCTTTTGCCGGTTTGGAATCCCGGAGACGTTTATCACAGATAACGGGACGCAGTTTGACAACGATGAGTTCCGGGAATTCTTACACTCCAATGGGACAAAGGTCCTATATGCCTCCCCTGCACACCTGCAGACTAATGGACAAACTGAAGCCGTTAACAAGCTCATCAAGCAAGTTCTAAAGAAAAAGCTGGAGGACGCAAAGGGTTTATGGGCTGAGAAACTTCCAGAGGTTTTATGGGCACTAAGGACAACTCCAACAGAAGCCAATGGGGAAAGCCCATTTCTTATGACCTTTGGCTCTGAAGCAGTGATCCCGGTAGAGATGGAAGTCCCGAGTGACCGGGTACAACTGTTCGACAGGGAAACCAACAATGAAGGCATCCGCCTTAACCTGGACCTCCTGGAGGAACACCGGGAGCGTGCACATCTCCGAAATATCAACAAGAAGCAAAAGGTGGCTAAACACTACAATTCCCGGGTTATCAAGCGCCCACTCAAACTCGGGGATTGGGTAATGAAGGAGGTTATCCCTAAGCCAACGGGGTTTAAAGCTCCATGGGAGGGTCCATATGAAATTGTTGAAGTCGTGGGCCCGGCAACGTTTTACATCCGGGGTACAGATAGAGTTACGCTTCCACGACCATGGAACGCCCAACATCTGCATCTCTTCCCCAAATAGGTACCGAGTTATCTATGAATGTCCAATTTTATTGTTTATAAATGTTGTATACAAAGCCTTTCAGGCCCACAATGCATGAATCCCCCTACCGGGTTATGTTTTATTAAAAAGTTTGTTGAAGTGAATGCAGCCTTTAGCGGCCCTACTTGTATGCCTTAATCGCCAAGCTCCGTTATTCTCCGATAATCTCCATGACATGAAATATTGCAAGCCTTTCACGGCCTTATTTCATGGTCAAAACTCGCCAAGCTCCGATAATCTCCGATAATCTCCATGACATGAAATATTGCAAGCCTTTCACGGCCTTATTTCATGGTCAAAACTCGCCAAGCTCCGATAATCTCCGATAATCTCCATGACATGAAATATTGCAAGCCTTTCACGGCCTTATTTCATGGTCAAAACTCGTCAAGCTCCGATATTCTCCGATAATCTCCATGACATGAAATATTGCAAGCCTTTCACGGCCTTATTCCATGGTCAAAACTCGGCAAGCTCCGATAAATCTCTAATAATCTCTGGTAATCTCCATAACTTGAAATATTGCAAGCCTATCACGGCCTTGTTTCAGTCTTTGAAAGTCTTAACGGACCCATACAGCCCTAGCGGCACTATTTTTACTTACATGCTAAACCGGCATTATATGTGTAAATTATCACATTTGCATATTTTGCATCAGATTACCGTGTTATTTGGCAAAGACGCCCTTGGAAGTCCTAACGGACCCGTAAAGCCTTACTGGCCCTATTTTCACTTTATAATGTTAACATGCCAACCCGGCGCTATGTGTGAATTTTCTCAACACTTGCAGGTTATGCATCGGGTTGGAATTCCTAACGGATCCTTAAAGCCCTAGCGGCCTTTAAAGCCTTAGCGGCACTATCTTTATTCACATGGCAAACCGGCGTTATATGTACATTTTTGTACTTATCAGGTTACCGTGTTTTGGCACAGGAAGGATTGCGAGAAGAAAGAATTTTATTACTTCAAAAATATCAATTACAAAAAGTAGCAAACCGCTACAGGTAGACTAATCTGTTACAGAATTGAAAAACATCCTAAGGCTCCATTGACGACCCCCTACCCCCGCCAGTGCTAGAACCGCCACGACCTCCCCGGGGCTGTATGATGAACTGACCCCTACGCAGAGGTGGCCGGTTCCTAGGACCACCCACAATCCCACCACGGGAAGCACCTCTCCCGGCTGCTGAAGAACGAACTGGGGGACTACGAGCCGGGTTCGCAGGAGCCCTAGGGTTCGCAGCCACGGCAGGAGTCGACCGGGAGGTGCCTGCAGCCTCGTCGGGTCTGACATGACCTTGATGACCGTCATAACCCGCCTTGTCCAGCCAGCCTTGGCGAATCCCAGCGCTCACTATCTCGGCACGAGCCTCGGCCCTGGCCGACCGCAGCTTCAGGTCAAACTCTGGGCTCGCCAGAAACTCGGAGACCGCTAAGTCCTTGGCCCGGGAAACTGCCTGGAGCAAATCTCCTTTTTGTTGCTCCAGGGAGGTGACCTGTTGATGCAGCCCCTGGTTTTGCTCGGTCAGCTGGGCTATCGCGGCGTCTTGAGCACACCGGTCCTCCCGGTGACATTCGATAACATTCTCCAGTTCAGAGTTCTTGGCCACCAGGTCTACTATGTGTTCTTCCGCCTCGGCCAACTTCGCACTCGACGCGATCGCTGATGCGCTTGCGAATTCCCGGACCCGAGCCAGGTTTTCTTCACTCGCCGTCACCTGGTCCCGGGCGGCCCGGAGATCATCCCTGAGGACTCTCTCTCGCTCGGGGATGCCTTCGGTTATGAGCCGGTCAGTCGCCAAGTACGACAACCTGACAGCCTACACAAATAAAACAACGGGTTAGTGCAAGGAACCAAAAACAAAAAGATAACTAGTTAAAGCAGAATACTAACTTACCCGCATCAGCTTCTCCTGCGCCCTCCGGGCTACAGTCAACGGGTCCTCGTGCTCCAGGACATAGGAGTCAGCGGCGCAATTCTTCAAATCCGCTACCATCCTTTGGATGGCCGCGTCCGCCATTCCTGCGCTCGCCAACTCCTCCATTATTTCAGTAGTGTCCCGCTGCTGCTTTCTCTCCCTCCTCTCCTTCCTCTCCTTCCTTCTCTTCCTCCTCTCGGACCTCCCCGAGCTGGATGCCTCCCGGGTACGCTTGCGAGAAGGCACGGGCTCCACTTCAAGAACCTCGTCACTCCCCTCACTCCCCTCCGGGTTCTCACTACCTATTTCCCTTTCCAACCCCCCAACCTCTTCACCCCCTTCGTCATCCTCCTCGGTAAATTCCTCCTCGCCCGGGAACACAGACGAGGGAACCGCGCTCACCACCGGTTCTTCAGTCTCATCGGCAAACGGTTCTTCAGATACCGGGTTATCGTCCGCCTCCGAGGGATTCCCTTCAACCTCCTCTCCTTCCGGGTAGACTTCTGGCCCGAGAATCTCAGCCAAGTACGCGGGAACCTCGTTGTAATAAGAGACGTTAACGTGGAACTGCCGAGTTTCCCCTTGCTCGGCGTCTGGGCGCAGAAAAGCTGCCTTCGATGTCAGGTCGATATCGTACGCCAGCCCCTCCGTGCCTTGCGCCCGGATCCCGGCCCATACAGCCTTGTCCTCGAACCCGTCGTATATTCCCGGGTTCTTTCGCTTCGTGAACTCCATCGGGAGAAGAGCTGCAACAAAAGGTATAACCTGTTAGACCGAAGCATGTAAACAACAAAAATTGTAAAGGAAAACGAGACAAACCTGGAAGCTCCATCAACCGGCAACGGCTGTACACATACAGCCTGCAAAGCCGGTACGAGCTCCGGTCATCTTGACCTCTGAAGGCCCATAGCATCCTCCGGATCCTCTTCTCCATCACCGGCTCCAGAGGAATGTCGGGAACATCTGCAACACGTACAATATAATTATAACCCGGGAAAGAGAAAAGAAAGAAGAATCCGGAGAGAAAGGACTTACTCATCAGTGGCTGGAAGTCACCCGGTACTTGAAACGCGTGTCCCGGGTCTTGAAAGTTTCTTATCAAGAAACTTTTTTCCCTCCAGGTCCGGCTCACGGAGGTCGGCAGGTCCTCGATGATCTTCTTGAAGACCCCTTTGGACTTCAGTTGGATGGTCCCACTGAAACCCGCCTTCCGGGAATACTCGGCCCGGTACATGGCGTGTAACTCGTGGTAGCTCGGCATCTGCTGCTTCAACACCTTGTACATCACGCACAACCCTAGCAGCTGCCTCCACATATTCGGGCCAACTTGCCCGATGGCGAAGTTGCTCGCAGCCAGGAGATACTGCACCTCCACCTTTAGCGGGAGTGACAGACCGCAACGTAGCTGGTACTCGTGGCATAGCGTCCACCCATCCCCGGGAGCGAAGAACTGATCCTCGGGTTCTAAAGTCCGAATTTCAACAGACTCGGGAATCTTCCAATTGCTCCTTAGCTCCACAATCTCCTCCGCGGTCAGCGAGTACCCGGGAGGGTCAAGAGCGGTACCATCAGTGAAGGTAACTGAGGCAAACTCGGGGACATGAGCATCCATTGCGGGGTTTGTCATCTGCAAAACAAGAAACACGGGAACATCGTCAAAAACCCAGATAACCCCGGCGACCACAACGATAAACGCACACACTAACGCAGCAACCCAGTTTGGATCCCAGAAAACAGTACACAATATCGATCCAAAACACTTAAAAACATCGGAACATAGAACAGTACCTTACTTGTGAGGGTTTGAAAGGATTTTGAGGTCGATTTACGTTTGGAAATCCAACAAGCACAGCGACAACAGAGGACGAGAGCAAAAGCACGAAAAAGTTTTCGATTTCGAAGGTACGACAAAACTGTCACCCTCAACCCCTATTTATACAGTTAAGAGACGTACACTGAAGGGACGTTTGAGAGACGTACACTGAAGGGACGTTTCGGTTTTTCGAGAAAATCGACACGTGTCGGGCATGCCGCGTCCCAAAACAGAAAAACTTTTCAGTTTCCCCCACTTCAAAACTGAAAACTTTTCGTTTTCCCCCACTTCAAACCGAAAACTTTTCAGTTTCCCCCACTACAACACGGAGACGTCATTTTCAGTTCCCATAGTCAACGTGTCTGCGGGGCACCCTTGCGTACGGACTTGGGGGACTGGGTACACCGGGTCTGGATGATACCCTTGTAACCCGGTAAAGAAATGGTTTCAAGTCCCCACCCAAGCGTACCCCTTGACTGAGGACTTGGGGGACTTGTTTATATGTGGAACCTAATATGTCTCCTTTACCGGGTTACAATTCAAGAAATAACACCAAGTGTGGTCAATTATTAAATATGCATCGTTTATTATGCTTGAAGTACTGTTTACAGGGCCAAAGGCCAGTCAGACTTGAGAAGCCACTCCGGGTCCCTTGTCAGGGCCCAGTTCATTGTAAGTTTGAGGCAAAGCAAGGGAGTTCATTCCCACATTGGAAAAAGACAAAGTGCTGCCTTTAATGCTACTATAAATACCGGTGAGGACCTCCTGGTAAGGGGACGGACAATTCCTTAACTACTCTTGAGTTTTCTGCTTATCTGACAGTGTCTGACTTAAGCATCGGAGTGGCTTCCCTCGGTTAACCCGGGGACGCCCTTTGACGTGTTTGTTCTTTACACAGGAAAACTCGGAGTACAAGGAAGTTCGCTATTTCTGGAACCGTGCAACCCGCTAAAGGGGCCACGAGTTTACCCGGAAACAGGTTGATTAGAGAGAATCTAATAAATGAAGCTTAAAAGAAAAGCAACATACAAATACAAAAATTATTTACTAACCTTTTCTTTTAGATGAAGCTGTTCTTCTCTTTGAAACTGATGTACCGTTCTCACTCCTCTTTGTTTTCCTTTTTGACCTTAAGGCATTCTTCCCCTTGCCTTTATTGCGAGCTTTACGTTTCTTCCGTGGATCTCGTAAAACTAAATTTGCATTATTTTCATTCATTTCAATGTCGATGTCTAAATCATCATTCGTTGCATCATGTCCTTGTTCAACTTGTAAGATACCATCTAATTCTGCCTCCAATTCTAACAACTTTGACTCGACCAAAGTGTATGTTTTCTTGTCTTCTGAAATTTTCGCTACAATTCTCTGTGCTATTTGAGATAACTGATAACATGGAATGGTGGAAGATGTGCTAGGAACACTCACATTTAATCTACTGGGTTGACCACCATGTCTAGCATTATGCTTCCATCTCTTCAGGTAATATATAGATGGTAATGAAGGCACAGCTAACTCACGAAGTACTTTCAGTGCATGAGAACAAAGAATCCCTTCAAATTCAAATCTGTTGCAACTACAAACAATCGACTGATTTGAAGGACAATATGTTACTGACCTTCTCAAAAATTGATTGCCTGGTCTTTCAACTATGTATCTTTGTATTATGCCATCTTCACTTTCTAACTCCAATTTCAGATCCAAACATTTTTTATACTGACCCTGAAAGTGATAAAAAATGTTTTTTGTGTACTTCTTTGCTGCTTCGACCTCCACTTTCCAATTTGACAAAAATATGCGTTTTGTTTGTGACGTTGCAACCTCTGCAAGCCTCTCTTTTTCTCTTCGATCATCTAGTGCTAGTTCATATTGTTGGACCCACTCACGAAGATAAAGGTTCCTAGAAAAGAACTTTTTTAGAAATTTATTTATGCTTTCACTTCTCTGTGTTGTTGTCATGCCTGCAAAAAAAAATAGAAGAAAAAATTCATAAGCAAACATAAAACATGACGAATACCATGATCATAATAACAACTAATAAGTAGAAGTGTCAAAAAAATTATACCTGCACAAAAGTTGGATCGGCCATATACTTGTGCCCATTTTTCACGTATTTCATACAAGCTTTGAAGCCAAACATTCTCACTCAAGCCAAATTTTTTGAGTAACGACTTCCAGCTTGACTTAAATTCTTCAATAGTCTCTGGATCATATACACAACTTCTGAATTCTTGTGAGAATGTCGAAAACTTTTCAAAGACATCATTCAAATGTTTTGCTGCATTCTGGAATATGTGCCACAAACAAAGACGATGATGGGAATCAAGAAATACTTCCCTAATGGCAGCAGAAATTGATGCAGCTTGATCTGTAAAAATAGTCTTTGGTTTCTTTCCTCCCATAGCTTACACAAAAACTTCAAAGAACCATGTACATGCCTCTGTGGTCTCTCCATCTAATAATCCACATCCAAGAAGGATTGTCTGACCATGGTGATTAATCCTAATTATCGGAGCACAAACCATTTCATAGTTGTTAGTTTTAAATGTTGTATCAAAGGCAACAACATCACCAAATAAGGCATAATCCTGTCTTGATTTCGCATCACAATAGAAACAACCACATATCTCATTGTCATCATTTGATCGAATTTCATAAAAAAAGAATTCATCCTCAAGTTTCTTTTTCTTGAAGTAAGCAAGCAAATTATTTGCATCACCCTTTTTCAACAGTGTTGCCCGTCTTCTTTGAATGAAGTTGTTGCAATCTGTTTGGGTAAAATTCAGATTTTGGTGCCCTCCTGCTTCAACAGTCATGTACCTGGAAAAAAATTGATTTAAAGTAAAATTAGAAATTCATATAATTTATTATTATACATATACAAGTTGTGTTTTTAGACTAAACCCTACCTGAAGATTTGTGATGGCTTGAACCCTGCATGGTTCATTTGATTCATGAATCCACCTTGAGAAGACTGTATGTTTCGGTGTGATCTTAAAGCATGTGAAAGTGAAGGAGGAACTAGATCATGGTTATGTTCATAATGAAATTCTGTTACAGCAAAATTTCCATCTTCTTGAAGTCTGATCTCAAGCTGTGCCTCACATCCACATCTCCAATCATCTTTTTTTTTGTTGGAGTGTTCTTTTTATGAAAGAAACATTCACGAGAGCATGTATACAATTTTTCCAAACTACCCCGGTATTTTTCTTCCTATTAACTCTATGTTTTCTCACACTAAAGCCAATAGTTTTAGCATAAGAATTATAATATTCAATGCATCTTGCTCAGTGTTAAAAATCATACCAAGAGTCGGAACATCAGTAAATTCTTCAATATCTTCTACATGTTCCTCATTACTTTCACCATAAGTAGTGGCATTGGCATGCCCTGTTGGCTCATTATTTTCCATATTATCCAAGCTTCTTGAATACGAATCTGATTGTACATCACCAATAGCTTCATCAACGTTACCATCATCTTGAGCACACAATTCTCCCTCTGAAAATTCCATGCGGCTCAGTAATAAGCAATATCTGAAGGATAACATCATAGAATACAACATGATCAGTCTAAAATTTTAGCTACAATTTTCTCATGATCTTCCTACATTTAGATTCAAGCACAACACTATAGAAATTTACAGTACCCAACTATTGACATTGAACAATAACACTAAACACACATTAAAATTTGCAGTAGCATTCAGGAAAGCGAAATGTTATTCAGGAAATTGACAAACTGTTGCATCTTAAAATCAATGGAAGGGAAATTGGCTTATTCATGAACAAAAATTGCCCCGTGCTTTTGCTAGATTGCTATTGCATATAGCTAAAGTGATTCAACATCACAAGTTCAAACACAGTCCATTGCTATGCACAAGACGATGAGTTCTAATCAATAAACTTCATCAGAAACTCACAATTACTAGAAGGAGAAGAACAAAAACATGAAAGATTAACAAAGCTTCATACTTACAAGAGAACCCAAAAGGGAAGAGATATGAGGAGGAGGAAGAACCCAGACGTGAATTTGAGTTGATAATAGCTAAAGTGATTCAACATGATTCATCAAAAACTCACAATTACCAAGAGTTAACCATGGTTAGGGAGAGCAAGAATATGACAGATGACACTTAATTAGAGGGGGTGGGTATGAGAGTAGGTAACTTTGGGTGAGGAGCAAATTTGCTTCCCTAATGCTTCCCAATATTTACCGGTTTTTCCAGCACGTGGAGGCGTGCTATTTATATGATCGTTCAGACACCTGATGTTATCCCTACAAATCTAATGCCAATCAACTGTCAGGGCGATCAGAATAACACTTGTAGTCGCGATTGGAACCTGTCAGGGTGATGCCCCCCTTTCAGCACTAGACTCGCGACGAAGACTTTCATCAACATATTATACGGGACAGGGAGACAATCGTCGTGCTCCTTTCCGAAAGGCAAAAGTATAAGGAGTTGCTGACTCAAGTTTTAATGATTTGGGATTCCCAGAACAGGAGCGCACAGCTCTCATTAATCAAATAACGTGGAGGCTGAGAGGTCTTATGACCCTCCTGGACTATTGAGTGCGTCTTGATCGCATATCAAGTAAAACCCGATAAGGTTATGGCCTATCGATTAGAGTGCTGTGAGAAAGTGAGAATTGATAGTTTGGAGAGCCTTGATCATTTTGAGGGTGTACAAGAAGGGATTGACGGTGGTCATCAGCTGATTCGCTTGCCTTGCTTGCATCCTTATGCCTTATCACTAGAAATGCATTTTGCAATGGTTGAAGATGAGGAGTGGTGAATCATGTCCCGTGTGCCGATACTCATTTCCGGTAGTGGAGCATGCAATTGCAGATGGGAAACAGGTTATGGAAGAGGTACCCAAGCTCAAGGCCGGAACCAAAAATTAAAATCTGAGTGTTAGATTTACCTTAAGTTTGGTGGTCTAAGAGAACTCTCTTTTTAATATGGTCTAAGAGAACTCTAATCGATCAAGAGTTGGTAGCGGAAAGAATTTATTTATTTTTTTTTTCAGTCAAGGTTGAGCAATTGTTTTTGAAGGATGTTGTCTGCTGGTACTAAGAAACATCAGCACATCATTAGCACTACCGGTATAATGTGAATTGGTGATGTTGAGGATTCTTGTTTTTGGTGAAGTTGAGGATTCACCACATACGGTTGTCTTTTGTTGCCTTGTTCCCCTCTGTCCCCAAATCTAGAACTTAACAAATTACACAAAACAGCGTGACCCAAATTTGATTAAGACTCGATCGCTCCCACTCGTCCTCTCAATGACTCCAACCCAGTTCAATCAAGATTGCATCTTTTACTTCAATGGATAGGGACCCCAATCAAACGCACCATTTTCATGTTCCCAACTCTGTTCCTAACTTCCTCTCCATTTATATTAGTGTATATTTGCTGATATAAAAGTTAGGGTAGGCTGCAGTAAACCATAGCCTACCCCTGGTTCCGTCGCTGCCCAAGCTATCAGAACCATCATGGCGACAACTGCATTGGCCTATGCTGCTTGCAGTGTCTACGGGTGGTATATTAAGTGCTATTTTCATATCTAGATTATTGAAGCGAAGCCAAGCGTGAACTTATCAGCATATTCGTAATTTCACCAAAAATAGATGACCCTAGAATAACTTATTGTCTTTGTGTTGAGATATATATCTCACGTCGGGAATATGAGACATTGTATGTAGGTTTATAGGGGTTTAGGTCACTCTCTCCATTATCAATTGGTTTTGGAGTTGAACCCCAGACTACTTTATCATGATATAAGAGCGGGTTACTCACGTCCACGTGTGTTAGCGTTAACGGCCACACGAACTCCACGTCACCCAAATGTTGTCCATGTGTTAGGCTTGAAGATTCACCACACGTGCGGAGGTTTGTAAGGGTTTGATCTACTCTCTTCATTGTCAATTGGTTTTAGAATTGAAGCCAGACTACTTTATCATTATGTTAGCTCCTTTCTTTATTACATGTATTGTGGATTATGTGTTTTCTCTCTGTTTGCGGGTTGATATGAAATAACTAAAAAAATTAAAATAAAAACCTTTGTTATATATTGTTAAGGTCGTGCTACGTACTATCAGGAGCAGAGACACACTTATCTTCAGTAGGGCCCGTGTTCTAGTTAAATTTTCTATCAGGGGCACCCTCATATGTATATACTATTAGTGCCCCTCTCAACTTTTCTTTATAATACTATTACTTGTATATAAATATACAGGACTGTTCAGGCGCGAGAGCCGTTTGCGGGACCAAACGAGACGATTGAACGACAATCGTCCGATCTTTAATGAATTGATCATTTCCGTTTAAGTCTGTTTAATCTTGTCTGTTGGATCAATTCATTAAAATCGGACGACTGTCGTTTGATCGTCCCGTTTCATCCCGCAAACGGCTCTCGCGTCTGAGCAGGACTGTATAAATATATAGTATTTAAAGTTAATTTATTATGATGAGCTTAGATAGACTCATTGAGTGGTTGACCTATGTAATCCACATTTACATAATCATTTTAGCAAATATAGATTTTGTTAAAAACAAAAATATAAATATTGGTTATTTGGGTACTAGTGTAACACCCCACCCCTTACCCTTTTAACTGGATCAGGAGGGTTACAAAGGGTTGTAACCGCGCTGTTAGTTTTTCCAAATTAATAACGAGTGTAATAACCTGAAAATTCAAATATTAAATTATGTTATTGCTTGGAAATTAATTAGTAGTATTGATGCGTATTCATACCTTCAAGAAGAGTGACAAAGTGTTCGGAGTCAAGAGAGGCTCGGAAAAGTCTTATTTAAAGGGTCAAAGGTTGACTTTTTTCTACGTCGAGTTTCTAGGAAAACTTCATTCACAAAAGTTGTAGTGCTCGACGATACGAGTCCGTGGACACGTGGCGGGTGTGAATCGGATACCGTGTGGAGAAGTTATGGTCAATCGAAATTGAGTTCTATTTTTAGGAAGTATATAAATAGTAGAGATGGGTTTCAAAAAAATGGAAATAACCCATTTTCTTCTCTCTCTAAACGCGCGCGTGCGTTCCATTCACTATCCGAGATTTTGAACTGACCCGACCCGGCATACCCGTACTGACTTTTGCGACGAGCTCCGGCCACCTGACACGTCGAGGCCGGTCGGGATCTCTTCGTCTCCTCCGTGCGAGCCTCCCTGTGGTGGTGGCGTGGTCCAGTTCTGCTTGAAACGGCACATATGGGCCTAAACAGTAACAACGACGACCCGAATCCCGACTCGGTGGTTGCCCCGCCGTTTGGGGTGGTTTTAAGGGCTGCAAACGACCCTAACAACCTCGTCTTCTCCTTCTGAGCGCAATCATGCCACCCTTGAAGATCAATTTGGAGCGTGGAGGTGCAAATCGAGATTTCAATATTTCGGGACAGTTTTGGGCCACTTCCTGTCTGAATTGATTAAAACCTCAGGTATTAAAGTTGTTCCCCTCGCTTTGATCTTCAACTTTCATGTTGAGAGTTTGTTGTAAATCGGAGTTTTTGTTAGAGGCGCGTGACGCCCACGTGTCGCCGGCTGTGGCTGCGCATGTAGGCGCATCCAGCAGTCCTGAGAGTTCTGGTTGCTCCTATAGGCTTCCTAGGGTTGTTGTGGTTGCATGTATGTGGTTTTTGGGTGAAGTTGACAAGTTTGAGGGAAGTCTCTCGTGGGGCCCACGTGGTGGTGGCGCGTTTGACATCCTCAGGGGCAGTGAGTTATCCTAGGTTCATGTACTCGTCGATACGAGCGTGTGGATATATAATTTACCGGTTTCGATTATCGTTTAGTGTGACGTTCAGTCGAATCGAGTTATTATTACTTTCGTATGGCATCTAAGGTCGATTATATAATTGTAGGAGTATATTGATCGACCAAGTGTTGAAGACTTACCGTGTGGCGGTAGATGACGTAGTAGGATTTTGAGATGAGCAAATTCCATTGAGGATGAAATCTTAGAAATACCCCTAGCGGTTTTGTATATTTACAAGGCTGTCACTAAAATCTAAATTTCTAAAATGCCCATGACAGTTCAAGTTAACTATAAGGGTGCTCCTTGGGTGGTTTTTACCTATGTGCCATTGATAGATTTTTATAGTTACGTGATTGCCTTTATATTTATTTATGTGATTTTTATGTGCTTGGAGTTTGTTTACTGGTTTGGAAATAGTCGTGAATTCATCTGGATAAATAGATGTTTAATGCTACTCCAGCGGAGAGGTTGGACTCCGGCTTATGATAGGAACATTTCAAGCGGGTTTATTAAAGGGACCGCTAAATAAAAGGATGAGAATAATCCGGTTTGACAATTAAAGTAAATAAGAGCTACGTGTTGCTTGATCTCTGAATGCAGGGCACATAGACAGCTTGACTTGGATTCGGGTGCAGTCACAAATAATATTTAGACCCTATGTCCTCTAAAGTAATTAGTATGAAATCCAATTCGGTAATTGGGATAACCTCATGTTTTTGTGAGGTCTATTTCAGTGTCGTTTGGACTGTTGAAAATGGTTTGGGTAAGGGTTATCCCTTCTCAAGGGGAATTACAAGGGTAATCTCTCTTGAGATGAGTCCCGCACTTCCTATTCCGGATTTAGGGAGGTAAACTCGAGCTGGGGCGTGACAACTAGAAGCTATATAGTATAATTAATGATTTATATTTATGTTAGACTTAGATTTATGATTAATACAAAAACAATTAAACCACATTTTGAACATCTATATACACACATTTTTTTAATTATTCACTAGTTCTACAAAAATGATTAAACATACTAATCATGTTGAGCTATATAGGGTTTGTGATAACCATACCAAGTGTAGATTATGAATAGGGAAAATTGCACAAACAATACATTAACTTTACTTCACTTATAATTAAGGTGTCTAAATTTTATTAAATAACACATTAATACATGAATTAACAAGTTAGGTCTAATTTTCGTACATGCCGTTATAACACTGTTAAAAGTTAATATTTTTTTCTGAGATCTTTTTTTATTTTATTTTTATTTTTTTGAGATCTTTTTTTTTCTTTCTTTTACTGATGATCTTTTTTATTCTAGGTGTCAAATTGGTGTTAAATCTACACATTTATTTCCTTTCTTTTAAAGAGGATTTTTTTTCTAATTAAGGTGTTAACGATCAAATAGGTTAACCGATTTGACACCTAGAAGAAAAATTATTTTGGTTACAATTTAACTTCCGTTTTGTGGATTGATATTTGCTGGTATATGAGGGAGAAAAATTATGAATAGTTGCTTGCTGGTAAAAGAGCAAGAGAGGTTAATTAGAGAATTGGTAAAAGAAAGAGATTTCAAGCGCATCCACTATCTATTGACGAAATCATGAGTTCGAGTCACCATAAAGATATGAGTGAAATCCTTTAATCATCTTTAAAAGAAAAAAAAGATCTAAAAAAAATAATCAGTAACTTTTAACTGTGTTATAATGACATGTACGAAAATTGGGCTTAACTTGTTAGTTCATGTATTAATGTGTTATTTAACTAAGTTGAGACACCTTAATTATGAGTGGAGCAAAATTAATGTACTGTTTGTATAATTTTAATATTGTGAATACTCGTTTGCTGATTAAAAGAAATATTTAATTAGTTATTAAATAATTTTAATGTGTGTCTTTATTAACTTAAAATTTCTCAATACACCAGTGTTACAAGAAGTTGGCTTGCTCTTTTTTCATTCAGATTGCCGAGTTGGCTTGTTCTTACATTAAGACTTTACAAGATGATGAGGTTTAAAAACAATTCCAAATTGATCAGGAAGTCTAAATAAGACTGCTTAATCAGCTACGCTGATTGCTATATGCCTAAAACGATGATTCTGATGTCTTTGAAAAGAGAATATTTGGATCTGGAGACAAGAACCTTAAAGATTTACAAAGATCAAAGAACAGATGCCATGTTCATGTAACTTGTTATGCTTTTCCTTTTCTAACACTTGCGTAGCAGTAGAATACAGCGGCACATGCCTATTTGCAGTTGCCAAAGCTGGTGGATATGAAGAGTGTATACTATCTACTAGCCTTCGGCAAATACTGCGCCTGTGCGGAAATACGATTTTGTCAAAAAAAATTTATTGTTATGTAATTTTTGGTAGTTTGATAAATATTGTGTAACAACTCTCTAAAAACTCAAATAAAAATAAACGCATTTAATTGAGATGAAGTTAGCCCTGATATTGATTGTCTAGCCGAAGTGTCTTTTTGCTAATTTGGTTAATATTGTACAACAATTCTCTGAAACACAAATAAAATAGCGCACCTCCTAAACCTTAAATCCGAACTTTTAATCCTAAACCCTAAATCCATAACCCTTAAACCTTAAATTCAATGCGTTTGAGATTTGATCATATATTTGTTAATATGCATAAACCTTAAATCTGAAATTATAAACCCTAAATCTCTAACCCTTAAACTTTAAATCCAATGTGTTTGATATTTGATCATATATTTGTTAATATATGTCTTTGAACCTATTAGATGTAATCACAAATTAAATTTAAAGACAGAACTGAATATATATATATATATATATATAAAGAAAAAAACTGAATGCCAGACCGAAAGAAAAAAAACTAAAACTAAATTCACAAAATAGTAGTTTGCAGGTGCATACTCCCATCAGACCGAAAGAAAAAAAATTGAAGCTAGATTCTCAAAAAAAGTCGGCAGATACTGTTTACATGAACAGTGCATACCCACATCCGCTTTATATATACTAGCCTTCGCGCACGCGCTAAATGCGTGCCGAATTACGTTTTTATCAGACAAAATTATTATTATGTAATTTTCGGTAGTTCGATCAATATTGTGTAACTACTCTCTGAAAACTCAAATAAAAATAAACGTATTTAATTGAGATGCAGTTAACCCTGATATTAGTTGTCTAGCCGAAGTGCGTTTTTGCTAGTTTGGTTAATATTGTACAACAACTCTCTGAAACCCAAATAAAATAGCACAACCCTTAAACCTTAAATCTGAACTCCTAACCCTAAACCCCTAAATCCATAACCCATAAACCTTAAATTCCATGTGTTTGAGATTTGACTATATATTTGTTAATATGCATAAAATTTAAATCCAAACTCCTAAACCCTAAACCCTAAATCACTAACTCTTAAACCTTAAATTCAATGTGTTTGAGATTTGGTCATATATTTGTTAATATGTCTTTGAAACCTATTAGATTTAATCACAAATTAAATTGATGAGCAAAACTGAATCTATATATAAAGAGAAAAACTGAAGGTCAAACTCTAAAGAAAGAAAAAAAAAAAGTAAAGCTAGATTTGAAAAAAGTGACAGCAATGATTACTGTTTACGTGAAGAGTAGGACACCCCATCCTCGTTATATATAAAGATGAGATTTTTTTTGGTAATGGTATAGTATCTATGAGTTGGTAAGCCACTTTTACTTGTGAATAAGAAAGCTGCAGGGTATTCCTACTCACCACTTAAATCAGGATGTTTCACACTTACGTACAATATGTAACTGTTAGCCTGTGATGCTGTTATTGGCCCTGTTTGATAGAGCTGGTAATGAATCTGAGGAGTAGGGTGTGGCCAAACAAATTACCGTTTTCATGTCGACCATTTTTTCCGTCTAGTGTGAAACCCAAGTTGAGCTTGTATATATGAACTCAAAATTTGCATCTGTGGGATTCGTTTGAGCTCTCACATGTGTGATGAGTGCGAATTCTTAAGGAAAAGGGAGCAGCAGTTTCAACTGAAAGAAAGAGGGATGACCCCGAATTGCGTCATTGGTTCGCTTTCCATCTCTGTTCGGAAGAAATTTTGGGTTTTCTAATCTTATGTAATCATGGAGACTTTGAAAGGAATTGAATCTCGTTTTTCTTCCGTGGTACGAACATCTGGCCTAGATCCACTTCTTGCTTTCTCACGGAAAACCCTAACCTCGACATTTGACTCCCACAAGTTCAACCCCTCCTATAGTGGGGGATCAAGAGTCAGACTTACATTGTATGGGACTATAGAACTATAGTAGAAGTATAAATCATTGAGGCGCACCCACTTTTTGTAAAGGTAACCAAAATGAAGGGGTGAAAGTGTGAAACCATGGCTGCATAAAAGGTTATGGTTGATCCGACTTAAACTTGTTTGACGAACGAAAAACCAAAACAAAGAAAAATCATGAATATGGAAATACAACCTAAATTATGAATATTAAAATTGGAATCAGTGATAGAAAACAGATCAAGTCTACTATAAGTTTGCTTCACGTCAAATGCAGCTTAAACTTGCGTCGAAATCTTTTAAGATAAAATTTACTATTTACATTAGTTTAATTATAAATGTAGAGACGAATTATTGTAAATTTTGTCATATAAATCCATCCATAGTGAGTTAGTTACGTACTGACATTCTAATATCGTTTGAATCAATTCAGTTGCGTATTTGATACTCTTGTATCATTTTCGACCAATGATAATACTTAATAGATGTTTTCATTTTACATATTATATTTCCCAACGTAGCATACTTTCTTCTTTTAAGTAAGCACTTATTTGTTCAAGTGTAAGAATTTGCCTTGGCAACTGCCTAAATATATATACATTAACTAGATATGATCCATATTATAATATTGATACTTTACGTCTCCGGTATCTTAGAATTTAGAAACTGTAATGACGTACTATAAGTTTAGATAAGCAAATTTAAAATGGTATTTAATTGGGTACCGGCATCGGAAAATTCAAATATCAGCTGCTGGCATGCATAATTTGATTGTTTGAGAAAAACATTGCCTAACATAGAAAAAGAGAAACGCATGCATTTTCTCATAGGCGGCTGCGGCACTTGTCTTATAAGAAGAAAATGCATCCCGATATATGAAGAATGTTCAACTGTTTAACCATACGGACATGCATCTGGAAAATTCAGGCCGATTGAACCCATAAGGTCATACACATAAGCCTAACGCACCCGATGGAACAAGAAAAATTAAGATAGGAAGCAGTCATGGGTGACATGACAATAACATATTTAGCTATAAAAACCTAGGTTCTACAGATCAATTATACATATTCTAAAACAGCTCCGGTAATCGAATTCAAATATGATCTTCTATGCATGAATAAACGCTTTTAACCACCAAAATTAACTATTATAATAGAAAACATTTTACATTTCTATCGATCTTGTATGTGATAAAGAAAACTTTACCTAAAAAATCCGGCTTATCTCAAATAAGAAGCGTGCAAATTTACGTTACCGGACATTATAAATAGTAACACAAACATTTTGCATTCTTTTCCTTACTTCTCACGATGCTCTCTACGTTTTGACCATCATCTGATCATAGATGGTAGACGACTGCAATTACTTCACGGATACGTCGGTGGTAATCGTCGTAATTATTAAATGTGAACAACTCCCAGTTAGAGCGTCAGTGACTCAGATATGCATACGACACTTCAGTGTTCCATATCCACACAGAAACCCCACATGTTTGAGGCTCTCACACATCACTCCGTACACACATAAAATTCGACGAAAATAAGATCGTTGAATATTCAAACCATATGTGGACCTGATAATTCATATACGTGACACATGAGTCAACAAAAATAAAGAGACTCCGGAAGTACACGTAGCGACGTGTGATTGGTCGGTCAACAACAGATTTGTCAAATCCCGACCGAAAACAAATATTAAATGTTAATCGATAATCATACATCAATCAAGTTAAATTGATTATCAAAAAGGAAGTCTAACATTTAATCAAGTTGACGTAATACCTTATCGGACATAATCGAGTCAATCAATAAATACCGATTGATTTACTTTCACCATTAAGGAAATACGATTAAATGGTGTATGCAAAACTTTCCTTACACGGAGAAGCATTCACACTATAAAATACCCCCTCTTATATCAAGAGGAGGTCTTCCGGCAAGAGAGAACAAATCACCCCCGAGAGCTCAGAAGTCTCGAAAACACTTTTAAAGAATTATCAAGCTTCCAAATAGTCAATTTTTCACAAGCCTCAAGCCTAGAAGTCATCAAATCCTGAAGAGTCATCAAACTGCCAAATAGTTGATCTCTTCACCAACTTCCAGCCTAGAAGTCGTCAAATCCTCAAGCCTAGAAGTTGTCAATTCCTGAAGAGTCACCAAGCTGCCAAATAGCTGATCTCTTCACCAACTTCAAGACGAAAAAGACAAATCACCACGTGAAACCACTCGTGGATCAAACCCGTTCAACATCAAGCCTCCACGGCCCTTGATCGACCTTCCTCTTCAAGTCTTCAACAAATCAAGACTTCCACCAAGTTCTTCAACAAGCTCATGGAGAATCAACAAGCACCGAACACACATGCCGATTTATCCACTATCAAAGCCGAATAACGTTCATCACGTGACACTACTTGAAGCATAAATCTACGGCCCTTGGTCAACATCTACTCTAAATCATCAACACGACAAGAAGATCAAATCAAATTCAATCAATTTAAGATTAAGTGTTTGTCACCCTTTGATCAAATCAACGTCGGAGATCGAATCAGAGGACATTCTTGTTAAAAGAATACCAATAAAGATTATAACCCGTAAATTCATTAATATAAATATATTATATTTTACACGTGTCTTTTTATTATTCGTTATTTTTCTTGTTTACACTCTTTTTTGATCTGAGCTTCCTATACGGTTCTCTCTTAGCTTTCGAATGATTGACCACCAATGAACTTACACCAATTAAGGACAACCCCGTAAAGTCAAGCCTCAGTGAAGCCTCTGTGGAGACCAAACCAAACCAAACCAAACGCGCAACGACCAAGACCAGTCCCCTCAGCCTTGAAAGGGGTTCTTGTTTTTTCCTAGGTAGAGTTATCATCTGGGCCGTGTTTCACTTCTGTCTCTTTCACTCGGTTCACCATATCAGAGGACTTCAACACTTTTTTTTTCTGTATATCTATACTTTTCACATTTTCATTCTCTTCATCTTTTCCATTTGGACCATTTCTCTGTTCTCTGATGCAGTTTCTATCCAGTCCTTTACTCCTTTCACCTTCAAATTCAATCTGGGCTTGTCTTTTTCTACGAGTTTCTATCCAATTTACCAACTAGGTTTTTCTTCCTCTGCTTCATTCTCTATATAATCCCTTCATTTTCTGTAAAGTTTTTCACTTTACCAGAGTTTCTGCCATTTCATCTTGTTTTCTTTCTGGGTTTTCTCAGTTTCAGACTTTGAGCTCTTCTTTTTGCTCAAGCTAGCATTTTTTACAATTTCTATTACATACCCAATTTCAGAACAGAGCCTTTGAGTTTTCTTTTTGAGCTTTTCAAAAAGATATGAAGTGCTTCTTTCCTTTCAAACCCAAAAACAAGAAAAAGGAATCGGAATCAGCTCCAGATTTAAGGAAGAACAGCGACTCCTTAGCTCCGGTGTTAGACCGTGCCGCGAAATCTTTACCTTCACCAAGAAGCATACCGGAATTGTACAAAGAGAAGGAGCAGAATTTGACAGTTTTCCCATTCCAAGAGCTCAGGGAGTCAACCAATGGCTTCAGCAGATTGCAAAAGCTTGGTGAAGGAGGCTTTGGGAGTGTGTATAAAGGAATGATCAAGCCCACAAATGGCAAGGGTAGTCCAATTTTGGTTGCCATCAAAAAGTTGAATCCACAGAGCTTACAGGTTCCAATTCTTATCTTCATTAACTTTAGGGAACTTTAAATGTGGTAACCTTTTTCATTTTTTTCTGTCTGTTTTTCTTCTACTTGGTTTTTCTCCATTACTACTTGGTTGGTTGGTTTTCTTAGTCTTTGATGTTGAGTGATTATGATGGGAGCATTGAATGGTATATAATTCTAATATAAAAGACTTGCTATATTGGATATTGAATTATAGTAGAGTGTTTTTTGGGTTGAATATATATATATATATATATATATATATATATATATATATGTGTTGGAGAGAAGAAATTTCACATCAGAAAAATGATAAATAAAATATAACTTATTTGTGAGTGAATTATTCTTAATTGTATCGAGACATTTTGTGATTAAAACCTAACCCCTTAGAGGTGGTTAAGTTGAGACAGTATCGGTACAAGGATGATTCACAGTCCACGCTTGTTGCTGTTTGACTTGGTATCAGAGTGAGTCCCTCTCCAATTGCGTCTCAATCGTTGGTTGGTTAGATTGGTGTAACATATGTACACGTGCTAAACCCTTAAGTCTGATTGCTCGTGAGAGTTGGTGTTTGAGTGGATTGTCACTAAATGTCCGATGTGGGCTGGATTGATGGTCGGATTGGTTTAGACATTTGTACACATGCTAAACCCTTGAGTCTGGTTGCACGTGAGGGTTGGTGTTTGAGTGGAGAGTCACATAGATTCACGGGCAGACTTTGTCAGGTTGCACGTGAGAGGGCGTGTTGGAGAGGAGAAATCTCTGATCAGAAACATGATAAATAAAATATAACTTATTTGTGGATGGATCATTCCGAATTGTACCGAGACCTTTTATAGTTAAAACCTAACACCTTAACGGTGGTTAAGTTAGGACAATATCGGTACAATATTGATTGTTGAGATATAAATCCCACATCAGGAATAAGGGACCTTGCTTATGGGTTTATAAGAGTTTGAGCTACTCTCTCCATTGCCAATTGATTTTGGAGTTAAACCCCATAGTACTTTATCATGGTATCAGAGCGGGTTACCCACGTCCACGCGTGATGTCTAAAAGCCACACAAACTCCACGTCAACTCAAAATGTTGTCTACGTGTTAGGCTTGAAAATTCGCCACACATGCAGAACGTGTTGAGATATAAATCTCATATCGGAAATAAAGGACTTTGTCTGTGGGTTTATAAGGGTTTGAGCTATTCTCTCCATTGTCAATTGGTAGTTGAATCTCAGACTACTTTATCAGTGATCCATGGGCCACTATCGTCCCAGTTCAAGTATATCTTCATGTTTGACTGTACTTCTAGCAGTGGCCCTGTCATGTGGTTTGTTTCGTAGATTTATTGGGGTCTGTGATTTTATGTATGTTAATTTAGCTTGTCAGCTGAACTTAGATTTTCGTTGGATTTGTAGGACACGGTTTTCAGTTCTTACTGGTATACTGCAATATAATCCCCAAATACATTGGTCGACACTAGGCATAGTAGAGTGGGGAGGAAAATGGGGAATCGGGCTACCAATTCATCCTGTTATTCCTTGTTCTTGGCCAATTGGAGCCTAATGAAATGGAAGTAGATGAGCACTAGAGAATGTGCCATAGTGAGTAGGGGATTGGAAAGTCTAAATGGGACACAATTATTATTCTATTGAGGTTGATAGAAATATGAATGTGTTGTATTGATCAAGTCACGGAATTTATGTGGTATACATTAATGAACCTTACATGTAGTTCTGTGATGTTTGAAAATTGTGGACCTTCGAATCCATCTGGTGTTGAAAGTATGAATGCGGAGAGAATATCATTATTTGTAGTGTTAGCAAGAACCAAAAGCGAAGTGCATACTAAAATTAGGTAAATGGGTTTTATGCATGCTAAATAGACTAGTTTCTCTCAGCTGGAAAACATATCGTGGCAGCTACCCTTCAACTGACAATGCTCTTACCAGTTACTGTAGAAAGAGATTTTTCCTCTTAAGAACATGAATTAAGCCCCTGAGATGAACTTGGTCTGTGTAAGAAATTTTTCCTCAAAACAAATTGTTATGTGACATTGCACATTACGTTTGAGAATATATAAAAGTAATGATTAAGCCCCTGAGATGATATTGGTCGGTATAAAAGATACATCTCATCACTATTTTGAATAGTTGAGAAAGACTGGCATATTCTCAACAATAAGTTCAGGTTATCCATCTTTAAACTCACACTTTGGAGACATTGTGTGCCTCTCCATCATTTTATCCAAGTTATTAAACTTTACAAATGCTCTTTATTCTTTTCATGTAGGGTCATAAAGAATGGCTTGCAGAGGTTCACTTTCTTGGTGTGGTAAATCACCCAAATGTGGTAAAGCTTCTAGGATATTGCTCTGTAGATGGAGAAAGAGGGATCCAACGGCTATTGGTATATGAATATATGCCTAATAGGAGTTTAGAAGATCATCTTTTCAACAGGGCATTGGAGCCTCTGCCTTGGATAACTAGGTTACAAATAATGCTTGGTGCTGCTCAAGGATTGTCTTATCTACATGAGGGATTGGAAGTCCAGGTGAATATAGTTTTCATTTATTTGGCTAATATTGTGTTTCTTTTCAGTTTGTTTGGAATGTAGAACTATCATATCATGTGAACACGAGACTCATTTATGTTAATTTGACAAATGGAATAACAAATCAGTGTGACCTGTGTAAGCTAGTGAAGTATTAGAACTACAACTAGGTTTCTAATACTACATCATGGACTTGGTTCAGCTCTGATTGTGAGCTTGAAACAAAAGCCATCTTCTATTTTTGCTTCTGGCCATCAATATCCAAATGCTGAAAAGTGTATTTAAGGATGGTAGATACTTGCCAAGTGTATATAAGGATGGTACATATTGGCTTTATTTGTCTGATGAGGGACAATAATTTTTATATACTTTTTTGAACTGTTTTTTGTTGAATTTTTTGAATAGGTGATATATCGAGATTTCAAATCCTCCAACGTGCTCTTGGATGAGAACTTTAAGCCCAAGCTGTCAGACTTTGGGCTTGCTAGAGAAGGGCCAAAGGGTGACCGTACTCATGTATCGACAGCGGTAAGTACATAGTAGATGACTTATTTTACTACTAGCCCAAATTCTTTGAGGACTCGGGACAATTTGCATTAGTTGTAAATTTGTAATTCACCTTTCAGGTTGTTTGCTTCTATTTCACAATTTCCCTGGAATGATGTTCATAACTTCATATTGTATATGCTTTTGTTATCAGGTGGTAGGGACTTATGGATATGCTGCCCCGGAGTATGTCGAAACAGGCCGCCTTTCCATTCATAGTGACCTGTGGAGTTATGGTGTGGTGTTGTATGAGATCATCACTGGGAGGCGTGTGTTAGAAAGAAACCGACCAACAGCGGAACAGAAGCTTCTTGATTGGGTTAGACAGTACCCTGCAGACAGTAAAAAGTTCAGCATGATAATAGATCCACTCCTGAGAGATCAGTATTCTTTTGATGCAGCTCGGAAAATTGCCAAGTTGGCAGATAGTTGCCTGAACAAGAATCCAAAAGACCGTCCAACAATGAATCAGGTTGTAGATATCTTAAAGCAATCTATGCAAGATTCACAAAAGGGTGCCAACTCGGTAAATAACATTTATGGGGCATCTGGGTCTAGATTGGGTAAAAAGAACCCCAAGTTGAGGTGATATAAGAGAGAAGCCTGTCTGCTGTGAATGCTATTTAAAATTTAATTTTTTTAACAGGCTAAAATGGTTAATTGCTAAGTGGGGGAGATGGGAAGTTTTGTAAAAATTGCAATTTTCAGAATTCAAACATTTTTAGCCTTCTCTGTTTTTACACCTTCATATGAACCAAAGTTAGGGGTTTTGGTCCAACATGAGGGTTGTTTGATCTACTCGGGAGGGTCCATGTACTACTTGAGGGGGTTCTGAGTACAATAGGATGGTTATTTCGTTCCATTTTTTGTTTTCTGAGACTGAAGCTGTGGAAGAGTCTTCAATGAACCTGCAGAAAAGAGGGAGTGAATAAAATAAGGAAAGACCACATCACGTACTCGTTAGAAGGGTATAGTTGATTTAATAGTATTTTGAGGTCCTTGGAGTTCCAATGTGACATTGCTTGTTTACTGGTAATTTTGAGGTCCTTGTTTACGATGTATGAAAATTTGTGGAAATTTCTCACATCTGTTTTAAAGTTGCTCGTCTTTTTTGTTTTTTAACAGAGAAAGTTTCTCGCCTTAGAAAGCAGAGCTTCTATTTTCTGTGACATCACATTTCCATTGTTATCTTACATTAGAATGATGCATTCTAAACTGAGAGGAGGAAAAAATATAAAAAGAAAGAACGAGCAAAATGCAGCCAGCAAACAAACTGAGAAAGAGAAGGCAATGGCGTCTCAAATCGAAAAACATATATAACAATAACAATAAGTAGTATTCACCTGATGAGCTAGTGATCAAGAGATTCATGATCAATTGCACTTGGATCTAAATCTAAGGGTAATTGACCATGAATCTCTTAGTCACTAGCCGTGACTAGGCGAACACCACTGACAATCAGTAACACCACCGCAATAACAATAGGCCGGAACTTGTACGATTATCTGATACAAAAAGAGAGACCAGAGTACAAACGTTTATGTAAGTGCATAACAATAGTGATCGATGATCAGCTAGCTAGTGTTATCGTTTTCAGTAAACGAAATGGAACAAGGAAAAAAAACAAACCAGTAGCTTTACCAATTAGGAGAACTGGATTTTGTTCGGGAAATCTTGAAAATAACCTTTAGCCATTCAAATTGATTTTTAACCATCCTTTTCAAATATAATGAAAAATGACCATATTCTAAAAGAAAAAGTCATCACTACCCTAATCATATTTTGAAGTCATAATCTCTGATTGCAACGCTATTCTACCTCAAAAGCCCTAAACCCAAATACAGGTTCATTACCGATCCTTCACTTTAATCAAAGCTCTATTGTGATTAAAGAATGAGTGCAGACCTTTACCAAGGACGTCAATGACTTTTATCCCTTCAATGTGGTTAGTTTTCATCGACTTGAAAAAAGATGGTTAAAAATCAATTTAAATGATTAAAGAAGGTCTTTTTTTTAAATTTCTCATTTTGTTTCACGGTATTTTGACTATTTTTTTGTAAAAAAATAGTTTCTGGGCCTCGTCCCGTACCCAAGCAGCCCAAGCTCTCTCTCTCTTCCTCCCTTAAACCCTTATAGAAATTTGTAAAACCTCTGTCCCTCTTTGTTGATGAAAATGGAGAAAGCTTTCACTCTGGTTCAGACAGTTGCAGTGGCCACGGTCTTCTCTGCTGTTTCCGGCTGGTACTTTCATGCTTCTCTCCCACTTTCCCGGAATCCCATTCCTTTCAAATCATAACAGACAGATTGGTTTCGAATTTGTGAATCAGGTACGGCTTCATGTTTGGAAGAGAGTCTGCTCGCAAAGAGCTCGGAAGCTTAATCGAAGACCTTCGCCGCCAGAGTCCCAATTCCGATCCAACACCGCCGCCACCTCATTCCTGACTCCATTGGGTAGTTTGCTTCAAACCCAGTTAGTTATGCGTTTAGTAAAGAATTCTCATTGGGTGTGCTTGGTTGGGTTTAATATGTGCTCTTGTTGCAACTGAATGTAAAATTTTGATAGAAAGCTAAAAGGTTTCACTTTTAAGCTGATTGGGTAGAAATTACAAGACTTTAGTAAAAACTCAATGGTGCAAGTGTAGGATACAATTCAGTTAAAGTTTACTTTTGCTGTAAATGACTAAGGACATGCTTCTTCTGTTTTCCTCATTGTTGAAGTTTTGATGTCATATGGTTCATATTTGTGGCTCAACATGAATTTGAATCAATAGTGTTTCTTACAGCTGGCAAAGATTAGGTTGAACCATTTGTAGGGGAATATTGTGGTGTTTGTAGATGCCCCTGTATTACTCCATTGGGTGCATGTTAATTAGTCTTTCATTGTCATCGAAAAAAAGTAGTCTTTTCATTTGCTTTCATATTGGAACTCTTCTCCACTTACTTGAAATTTAGTCTTAATTGAAATAGGCAAATAGCTGCATGAAATGTCATTAATGTGAATTCCTTCATTTGTTTAAGCTTGGGGAAACATTATCTTCAGGCCTCATTGGATAACTCCCTTTGGCCATGTTCGACTGTTTTCAGGTCATCTTTGACACCTTTGTATGCTGACTTGCATTGGAGATAGTTTTCTTCTGTCAAATATTCAAGATGAATAAATTAGATAATGTAGCTTGTGTTGATCAAACTCTTTCGTGCTTCAATTTAGTAAAGTGCATTCTGTGATTTAATTTATCTATATCACTTCCTGTGGATCATAGAGGCTTTGCACTTCCTGTCATGATGATGAAAGAAAAAATATATCTCTGATTTTCCTTGCAATTTTCTTTATACTTTTTTGAAAGGCTGTTATTATGAATGCCGACTTGCAATGGAGATGAATCAATTAAGATAATGTAGTTGGCGTTGATCAAACTCTTTCCATTTCAAGTTAATGAGGGTATTCTATGAATTAATGTGCCAGTATCACTTCCTGTGGATCAGAGGCTTTGCACTGGCTGCCATGATGATGAAATAATAAACGAATCCCCATTTTTCCATGCAGTTTTCTTTTTACTTTTCTGAAAGGCTATTGTAGAGAAGTATGAAAACCTAGTTGCTAAGTGGTTGATGCCTGGTGTATCTGCCTGGTGTTTTAGCATTTACCTTGGTTGTTTTTTAAGTAGTTATCAACTAATATGCGAAAAACACTGAAAAAGGTATTAGTTAATTTATGCCACATCAATATTTGCATCAAGCCCTTTTTCTCGTCATGGTAAAGTAAATATGGTAATATTGAAGGGACCAATCTTTCCTTAAAAACCCAGTTTCTTGTTCATCAGAAAACAACGAGTATTTAGAAGTTTTAAATTAGAAAGGTTTGAGCTCAACAGGGATGAACAAGTAACCTTTAAAACTCATTCAAGAAGCTGAAGTCAAATCAAAGAAACCAGTTTGAAATAGATCTTTAGTGTGTTTTGTGTGTTTCTGTGAGCTGCAAGGTAGTATTTCATCTCTAAACTGCTTCTGCATGTACTCATTTTTTATTTTTACGTATATAGTTATGTTTTTTCTTTGTTTCGTTGCTTTATATATATTGTGATTTGATGTTCCTTTTTTCTCCTTTGTTTCTAACATTAAGTATATCAGAAAAGGTTTTAGTACGAGTCTTCCATTCCCGGCAGTGTAGCTATACTGAAACAATAAGCAAAGAAAGTAGAAATTAGTGATCATACATTGGAAGTTGTAGATGCTCTAACTAAGAAGCATGAATGCATGTTGCTCGACACAAGTGGACTAGATTGACAACTATTCTCTAGACTCATCTGAACATCCCCTAAACTAGAAGAAACCCTGGTTTGAATGAACATCAACTGACCATTCAGGTAATGGAGACATATACAGGGATTGTTTATCCATCTTAGGCCTCAGGATCTGATGCCAAGTATGGTTTTCTTACAAATAATTACTCCTTTTATCCCTCCCGAAACCGACACAGGTGGGTAGGTAGACTCTCCCTATTTTTTTTCTCACTATATTATAATAATGGACTATATATTCAGATACTCTGTTTGTACATAACAATGCACTTATCTACGCAAGAACAGTTTCCTTCTCTTCCTGGACATTCTTCTCTTTGATAAAACGGACATAAAGATCGGTTCCAGTTGAGTCACACTCTGCCAATCTTTTATTCCGGCCACCATCAGCCATGCCTTTCACAAATTCAACCATGTTCCTCCAGTTGTCCCCTTCGAACAATCTCTTATTCAATCTAAGGTATGTGAAAGCACTCAAGGCATTGCCAGAATCTGATCTGCTTGTGGCCAGAACCTATCCATATGCACCAGAATCATACCTCTCAAGTGCATTTTCTCCTGCAAGATCAATTCCAGCACTCTTGGTTGCCATCTTTACTTGCCGGACTAACCCCTCAGGCGAGCAATTTGCATTGTCAGGCTGTTATCCATCTTTCATTTCCATGCATGTGAAGTTTAATACAACCCCATGTTTGCTGAACATTTTCGCTGTTGGAATGTAACCATCTCTGAGTCTAGTATTATAGTAGCCAGCAGTTAATTCAGCAGCATGGGATCTTGTTCTGTAGTGCCAATGAACCCCAGCTACCTTTCCAGATAGTTTAGCTCCAGTGCCTTGGAACACTCCTTTTGCTGCTGCCAGGAGTCTATCTCCATGCCTTAGTAGCTTCTCTGAGTACCATTCAAGGAAGAACTGTCCGTACTCGGTATTCCAGGTTCCGTCTCTTTTGAAAAACCCAGTGTATTCAGGAAACTGATTGTACTGGCCGGAATCATGGGGTCCAGCTGTTCCCCAATCTCTCTTTCCTTGTGCCTCTGCTGATGCTTCCAGGGAAGCTTTCATGTACTGAGAAGAAAAAACTTGTTTAGAAATAATTCATATACCAATATTTTCTACAATCTTTTAGGTGCATTTTGGGTGGTAATATAAAGAAAAAGATATCCTTTAGTTCACAATTTTTACCTTGTCATAGCATTGGAATTCTCCTATTCCAGGAAATTTCCATGTTCCATTGCTCTCTGGATAAGCTGGATATCTGAGTTCACCACAAGGACCCATACCGACTTGAATTTCCTGCAGAAATAGTTGCAAAACTTGGTTTGAGTTATATAAACTAAACTATGTATATCAAGAAGAACAAATTAAAATTGATTGATTACTACCAAGTTTTCCTAATTAGTTTCTGATAAAGTAGTCTGGGGTTCAACTCCAAAACCAATTGGCAATAGAGAGAGTAGCCCAAACCCTTATAAACCCACAGGCAAGGTCCCATATTCCTGATGTGGGATATATATCTCAACACGCCCCCGCACGTGTGGCAAATCTTTAAGCCTAACACGTGGACAACAACTTGGGTGGTTGTGGAGTTCGTGTGGCATTTGGGCTTCACACGTGTACGTGGGTAACCCGCTCTGATACCATGATAAAGTAGTCTGGGGTTCAACTCCAAAACCAATTGGCAATAGAGAGAGTAGCCCAAACCCTTATAAACCCACAGGCAAGGTCCCATATTCCTGATGTGGGATATATATCTCAACAGTTTCTGTTTCATTGCTGCTACTTGGGAACAGTTGCAAATTTATCTTTCTGTTTAATTATTTAGCACATCAATTGAATTTAACATGTTTGTTGCAGATACTTACCACAATAACGTCTCCCAAGTAATCTCTGAATCTGTCATGGAAGCTCTTCATGTAGTCAGTGTAAACCTGGATGGGCGTTCTTCCTCTGAGAACAGGCAGTAAATCACATCCTAAGGATATGTATTCAGGATTCCTCCGGCCAGAGGTCAGGGTTCTTGCTTATCTCTTCAAGCACCCATGGAGGTAGTGGAATACTGTAAATTTCACAAAATTGATTGCTTAGTAAGTAAATCAGCTTATAAAAACTCACATAATTTCTTTTGAGTACTTTATGTCATACCTGCATGAGTCTCCAACATTTCCTCCACACTGATGGAAAGACATGACAACTTGGATCTTCAAGCCATGCCTTTGAACCAAGTTCACAAGCTCTGCATACCCTTCCCAGTTGTACTTGGAAGGTCCATCTTTCTCCACCAATCCCCACCAAGCATCCACCATAACTCCTTCTACTCCTGCATTCTTCAAAGCCATCAAACTCGCATTCATTGCTCTTGGCTTGTTCAAATGCCCTCCATGCGTCACTGTGTCTAGCGGAAGCATCACATACACAGGAACCTTCTTGGAGTCATTGTATTTGCTGCGATGAGCAATACTCGGAAGCGCATGAAGCATCTCCCTCAGGATATCATCAGTGGTGGAGCTCGCCCTGATCCTTTCCTGGAAGAGATGTGCTTCTTGAAGGGAACTCTTTGCCCGGATGCGGCATGACGGCTTCATTTGCGCAAAGCAAACTACCCCGTAGGACTCATTGGAGGTCTTTAGACCATTGAAGTAATCTTTAAGATTAATGAAAGACGTTGAAGAACGAAGCGTTAACGTCATTTGATTTTCTGTGAGTTTAGAAGGGAAGGAAGAAAATGTGATGAGAATGGTGAAGGGTTGTATGCCAGGTTATAGAAATAAACTTCCTCTGAAAGTTGAACTTCTGTGAGTTTGGAAGGGAAGAGAAAAATGTGATGAAAATGGTGATGGGTTGTGTTGCTATTTATAAAAAATAGATTCCCTCTTTGAAGCAGTGTGTTTTTTAATTTGGTCTGACTCTTGAAGCAGTGTTTGAAGGAGACAATGTTGGTGGGCACTGGTTTAAAAGTGCAAAAAATCAAAACGAGTCAGCCTCATTTTCCTAGTCATTTTCCCTCCAAACGTGGTTACCCCTCTTCCAATAGTATTCTGCATCGGCATAACATTTGAATAAAAAAATTTCAAATTCCCAAGGAACGTATAGGTAGAAATTTTTTAAGCGAGTAGAATAGAGAAGCTGGATATTTTAGAAAGCTCGACGGTTGAAATTGCATATAACAGGCAGGCAAGTTTAGCGGGATATTCATATGCCTGATGGAATATCTGGAGCTGATGAATCATACGCTTTGTGATATTTTCCAACAATAATACACCTGTTATTTGCATCTGTCATATTCCAAGTTTTGCTTCAAGCTTAGTAATTTGTCGACCATTTGAATGGAAGTTATTGTTTGGTTGATGGATAATCATTAACCAACTCCTGCTTGTTCTGACTTTATCGATCCAGATTTTGAACAAAACCTGGCTGGCTCTTCATGTTTATTTTCAACCTTTGTTCTTGGAACGTTTGCAAAAGAAATTCATGGAATCTTGTTATATCACGCTTTGCAGAATGAGGTTCTTCTTCATGGAATGTTTAGTAACTAGCTGAGAGTCTGAAACACAAGGAAATGTCACTGAGCTATAACAATTCTATCCCAGAAATCAGCATTTTTGTAAGGTGAACTTAAAACGTACTAAGACCAAGAAAATATACTAATCGCTTTGGGGTGGTAAGTATTGGATGGTTTTGTTTGTCACAGTGTAGCTAGGGTCTCTAGGTTCTCTCCTACTCACTGCAAATGATTTTATGTGGATCACAAAATAATGAAATATCTCAGACTTGCAAATTGTTCTTGGTTTGAGTTGGTTTAGGATAAGAAAGAAAGGAGGCTCCTGCGGTTGTAACAAAGTCTTGCTTTCGTATGAAAAGTGACTGAATATGAAAAGTGACTCGTATTTACTCTTGGAACTGGATCAGTAACATCAGTAGCAGATGAGATTAAACACTATTGCAAAAACAAGCCAAAACGAAATGGAAAAGGGACACACTTGTTAACTACGTTTGAGAGGGAACTGATTGCGAATTTGAAATCAAGATTGTTAATACATTTTGATTTTGAATTTGAATTCAGTAAAAATGGCTTCATCCTTTTGTTGAGTATATAACATTTCATTTCTTGCTTGCCAGATTAAAGTTCACTTCACATTCCTGCCATGCGGGAACAAAGTTTATAAGACAAATGATTAATGGGGTAACAAAGAGAAAAGAGATTCAAACTCTAGCATTTGAATACATTACCAATACTACCTAATTTCATTGACAAACTCCAACTTTGCAGTGAAATTCGTGTACGTAATTTGGACAAACGTACTACACAATGGAGCTATGATTTTTGTTTTCATCGATGGTGGCTAGTAGTGCAGATGTGCAATCGCCCCCCCCCCTGTGAGTTTGATGTTTCATCTTGAAGGTTCGGTTATCCATTTCTGATGTTTGCATTTCCATTGCAACCTGGCTCTTTGCTTTGCTTAATTTTTGTGGCACCAAACCAGTTTCTCCTTATCCATTTCTGATGTTTGCATTTCCATTGCAACCTGGCTCCTTGCTTTGCTTACTTTTTGTGGCACCAAACCAGTTTCTCATTATCAATTGCCTATTTTCGACGTGTAACCGATGTGGCAGACCAATTGTTAGTTTTCCTTAACTCATTAGCCAACAAATGACCAAAAAAATTAACTCATTAGCCAACAAAGGAAAAACGGATAATTGAGATGCTATATGCCAAGGATTTGAGGATCCTTGATGCTCAAGTGGGAATTATTGATGATGCTAAGAGAGACCAACATTGGAGCAAGAGTGTCAATCTCTTCTAACTTCTATTCCCCGCAAATCCCAAAACGTTAGAGAATCCATCATTTCCATCTACTAGAAGGAATATAGGAATTGCATTCCCAGTTAATATCTGTTACGATTTTTGCCAGTATAAATTGTGTTACGAATCGAAGGGTTATGAATTCATGATTATAATTCAAATACATACAGAGCACCAGCTAAGATTAAATTCAAAATCTTACTATGCAGACAAAAAAATCACAAAATCCAAGCAGAGAACTCAATAACATACCTATAATCTTAGTATTGCTTTGCATTATTCTATTAATCCCTTTAGATATGAAGCAGGAGGAGTCCCTAAATTCAAATGACATGGTATCTTTATCAAGCAGGATTTATACTAATGCATCAACAACCATAGAACATAGTCACCAACAGAGGAGAGGCCAAAGAAGCTTCCTTTTAAGTTAGAAGATACCAAGATCTAAAACTCTAAAATATCAGGAACAGTTCTAACTGTATAATACAAAGGTCTTAGTATATATATATATACATTTTTTTTCTGAAAATATCGTCTAGTTAGTACAATGAGATATTTCTACATGGAAATTTGGAAAAGATGATCTGTTTTCAAGGTACTGATATTGTTAAGGATGGAAAGCTAGCATTGCGGAAAAAACATGAAGAAACAATAAAATCCATCATTATTTGGTGTATGAAAGATAACTCTGCAGCTCCATATCAGGCTTTGCACTGTTTATCCACATTTAAGGATGAATGAAGAAAGTCATGAAATTCAGTAGATTTCAATAAATAGGTAAATGACTTAGATACCATGATAAAATAGTATTAGGTTTAACTCCGAAACTAATTAGGAATAGAAAGAGTAGCCTAAACCCTTATAAGCCGACCGACATAATAGACCATCGAAAATTCACGCAATGGCAAGAATAAGACAGATAGTAGAATGCTAAACACCAGGACTGAATGTCTCAACATAATAAACTCCTTCACGTTGATGAAAATCATTTGCCACTAATCTGGCTTTATATCTTTCTGTGGAACCATCACTTCGTAGTTTGATCGGAAACACCCATTTATTGGGCAAGATGTTCATTGATGAAGACACTGGAACAAGGGTCCAAGTCCTTGCTTTTTGTAAAGCATGAAACTCCTCTGTCATGGCTTGACGCCGTTCAAGTTGCTTGACTGCTTGATTATAAGATTTGGGTTCAGTGGGAGTAGTTGGAACGGTGGCAACTGCTGCATATTTGGGATTGGGTTCTCGAATACCACACTTTCCTCTTGTTATTATAGTAGAGGAAGAAGCAGGAGGTGGTAATGCGATGGGAGGAGCTTGTGGAACATCAGACACGAGTCATGGACTCCAGAAGTGATGATAGAAGTGGGTGGATCAGATGTGTGAGGAAAGTTGATATGTGGAGTGGTTAGTTGAGGGTGGGATGTAGAAGATGGAGGAAACGGTGGATTTGGTTGACTGGTGGGATTTGGTGGAGATGAAGTAGTTGGTAAGGAAGTGATATGTGAGGTGGAAGATAGTGTGGAAGATAAAGTAGGTGGAATAATTTGAAGGAATGATGAGTCTTGTATAGGAGCAGCAACAATGATCTCACGAAATGCAAAACAAGTTTCATTAAAAACAACATTTTTAGAGAATGCAAAACAAGTTTCATTAAAAACAACATTTTTAGAGAATGCAAAACAAGTTTCATTAAAAACAACATTTTTAGAGAGATAGACTGGTCCTGTCTCTCTATCTAGACACTGATACCCATTTGATTCAACGAATAACTGAAAAAGACATTGTTTGGACCGAAAAGCAAGTTTGTTTTTATTATAAGGACGCAAACACGGATAACATGCACACCCAAATGTACGACAGAAATCATATTTTGGTGGGTTGTGTAACAACTTTTTGTATGGAGAAGAAAATAGTAAAGTCTTTGTAGGTAAGCGATTAATAATAAAAAGAGCGGCATTAATCACTTCCACCCAATAATGAGATGGGATTGAGGCATGAGCAAGCAAAATGAGTGCGGTCTCAACAAGATGACAATGTTTGCGTTCAGCTAGGCTATTTTGTTGTGGGTGGTGAGGACAGCTGGAAATGTACCTGTAAGGCTTGAGTAGGTGACGAGAACATATATTCCAGCTGAAAATATACCTGCAAGGCTTGAGTAGGCAAGACCCACCTCGAGTCCGAGCATGGTTGTCACTGGTGTTGGCACTGCTGACCTTAGGGGAGGGATGGAGGTCGTGGCTCCCCAAATGAAGAGGAGAGGCCACCTAGTTCGGTTGATGTGCGCCCTAGGAAGAGACAGGCACCAGGGGCACAAAACGATCTCTTACTCATCGATACTGAGAATCATTCTCACGAGATTCGCAAAAATAAAAATAAAAACGTTGTTTGACTTCTTTTATTTCATTTATGAGCAACTTCTCACATCTTCTCTTTCAAACTATGTGTGAATGATTTTATATTGTTGTATGTTTGTCACTAAGAATGTTAGACATTATCTTTGTGATGTAGCTACTTAAATTTTAATCTTAAATATTTTTAATGATTTTTATTTCTATAATTAATGAAATTTTTTTCTCTTTTTTTTTAAATTTTTTTTGTAAGGTAACACTGATAAAACGTCTCGTCTAACATTTGCGCTATTTTAAACATTGGGTGGCACATGTTGCTAGTGAATGACCTTGACTGAAGCTGACAAGAAGATTGCCATGTATGATGGAGCGCTAACGGATTTGGTGGTCGGGGTGTGACGTCGTCCAGTGAAGGCACAAATACTTCGATGATATGCAACTAGGTCTTGCTATTGTTGCGATTTCGCTCATTTTTTAGCCGCGATACTCACGCGCACATACTAACCACGACCTATATAGATTCATATCACACAAGACTCTCACCGTTTTTTGGGAAAGCTACATGCAAATTAACAATTTAAATGTGCACCGAAATAGATAAACCACTCCAAGACTGCACTTCTTTAACAGTGTTATTTACTAATTATATATAACAATACAGTTTCATTCATCGTTCCAATTTTAAATTTAAATGAAGCTAAATCTAATGGTAACTGACTAAATCCTTTTTCATCAGTAACCAGATGAACAGGGCTATGCAATGATATATGTTTCTGAGTGATCTATACATAAAACATTATATAGCAAGGGATATGGTGATTGATCACCCACCCCGGGGGAAACCTAGCTAGCCAAACATGTTAGCCTTCAGCTTCCAAGATCGTTCCAACAAAGCTATGTATCTAAGTGGCCTATAACCCATAAACTTGTCTAAGAGGACACCCCATTTCCATAAATCATCACTAAGTCTCCCCATTTACACAGAAATCATCACACTTTCTAATGTATAGTTATAATTTTATTAGACTGAAGTAAAATATAGACCATTCAGACATTATTATTATGAGTAATATTAGATGAACTATCTTTTGATGAACCATCTTTTGATGAACCATCTTAGAACTCATCTTAACCGACAGTATTCGTGACATGTCCAGATCATTAGAGTATTACCGACAGTATTCGTGACATGTCCAGATCATTAGAGTATTAGTTATGTATTTTATATTTTCATTTTTTCTTAATTACAATTTTGTTTCTCACTTTTTTTAGTTTAATTCTTTCAAACCCTATTTCTTCTATTGAATATAATCTTTGTCGTCTTCATCGATCTTCATCGGACCATCCATCTTCATCAGACCAACGATCTTACCCTTATCAATAAGTCGATCTAGGGAAGAAATTAACATGTTGATGCCTACAAGACCTAAAAAACTTCCTTTTTCTCCTGTTAAATTACAAGAATTTCAAAGAACAAGTTCTAATTAGGGTTCAATAGCTAGTTGCACTGCATGTCGCATGTTCATCTATATCCTCTTACCATTGAACTATTCCCAACAACTAATGAATGAGATTTTAATTTTAGACTAAATATAAGCGTGCCATATACTCCTCCATCGGATCACTCATCGCTATTGGCTCTGGCTGCTCAGAACCTTGATCACGCTTCGCTAGCTCACCGAGAACGAACAACTCCAGCCCGTCCTTAAAAATCCGCGTTGCCGGAGACGACTCAAAGCCCAAAATAAAGTTGACAATAAGATTCAATGGCACAATCTGACTACTAGAGGACTCCGCTTCCTCTGAATCCATTATCATCAGGTTTGTTCGTATGTCTTGCGCCTTATGTATGCATATTGTTGGAGATCAGTGCACTGAATATATTACCGAATTCAACAGAAGTTAAGGCATAGTCTAGGTTAGATCTAACTACTGATATTTTTAGGTTTAAGACTTTTGTGGCAGGTATAGGGTTTAATATTTTAAACAACAATAAAAATCCACATGTCTAAATTTAATTGTAATAAATTCACTAGATTTGATTGAAATGCAACAAAACTAGACATTGTCACGTGGTGCTAAGGTAGCACTGAAAATTTTCTTCAAATTTTTATACTAAAAACATACAAAATGACATGGCACGCGTATTGTCAACATTTTGTATAAATTTATTGATAAGGTGAAAATTTAAGCCTACGACAAGATAGTATTGATCAAATTCTCATGTTCATCCTGGTCTTGGAAGAATATGGAGCAATGTATCTCAGATTTGGAGTCTGCCTACCACATTATCTTTAACATTTACAGCTCCGCAGATTTGTCATGGAAGCTCGTTTCGGGACTATACAACCCTCCCAAACTGAAGACTTGTGTTTGACTATTTGGGTTGTTTTCCATGGTAATTTCTTGTCAACGCTCAGAGTAAGAAGACATTTCACTACTGATGACTAGACCAGTTTGTCATTCTGAATTTCTGATAGAGATCGTCTTGCTGACCATAAACAAAGTACTTGAAAAATTTAAAACACTAGCAAACAGAGAGGAAGAGAGATGAAAAATAAAATAAATAGATCCTGTAAAAAAGAGAAACTCAACGGAACAAAGGAAACATAACTGAATTCTGAAGTTTGGACAGTTAAGAAAACAATCATTCAGAAAAGGCAAACACGCCCAAAGCAGTGTACTGGAACTCTTTGGAAGATTGTAGAACTCAATTTTGCCATATACAAGTTCCTATGCCTGTGTATTTGATGCATTGCATCCAAATCTGTGATGAGGGACACATCCTGCACACTACTAAACAACAATAGTATTCAACATATTAAAGCCCTCCCTTAACCAGGAAAAAATGGAGAAAGGGCTTTGGAATCCATGCTAGTTCTCTTTCAATGACTGCAGTACGGCCTGAGGATCATCACGAATCCTCAAAGGTTTCCAGTCAGATTTCTCATTGCTTTGTCTTAATGCCATAAAGTGAAGAGCTTCACTGTGGACTTGATAAATGTGACATGCCCATGGATAAGAATCTGGAGCTGACCATACCTTTTGCTCTTCAAATTCTGTCTCCTCGGCAAGTGATATAGCCACACAGTGAACCAGATCTGGTTCTGGCTCAACAAAACCAGCCACAGCAACGCATCCAGGAGATACAAATCCTTCTGGAGCTCTAGGATGCCATATTGACACTGGTGTTGCATAGTCATCCAAGCAATTTCTCCATACCTACACATTCAGATTGACCATTATCAGAAATCTTCAAGCCACATACGTGTCAATAGTCGAATATCGTTCATAATAATAACAGCCATCACTAGATGGAGTAAAGTATTGATGCTGATGATGCATTCATGATTATAAGGATTGTATAGAGTTCAATGATCACGTTTATAAAATCCACTACTTCCAATCAAATTGTTGTAAGAAATAGGCGTCGTAAGTATTCCACAGTTGACCAAACATATGAAGAAAAATACATTACAGTTAGTAGCTAAATACGTAAAAACTAATGAAGAAGATTTTGATGAGTAAGATGCCACATTACAGTTAGTTAATGATGTGGAAGACTTCGAAAATCTAAACTAACCTATTTAGATGATAATCTTGTAAATGATATAAGTTACTTACCAGGTCGTATCCAACAGGAAGTGCAAATAACCCGTCAATTTTATGGTAAACTGCAGCAACATTTGGAGGATGGCTGCCAATGTGAGAAATATCTCCAACAGAGACATACCTGAAGCAAAACAGACCAGTCTTAATTTCGTTATAATAAAATGCACAACTCCCCGGATAACCTTAAATTAGCATATGCATTACATGGGTTTGACTCTCCTGATAGCAAGAGTAACTTCTTGTTATTTTCTTTTTTTCTTGTTCAAATTACTAAAAATAAAAAAACAAATGATAAAGTAGTCTGGGGTTCAACTCCAAAACCAATTGGCAATAGAGAGAATAGCCCAAACCCTTATAAACCCACAGGCAAGGTCCCATATTCCCGATGTGGGATATATCTCAACACGCCCCCGCACGTGTGGCGAATCTTTAAGCCTAACACGTGGACAACAACTTGGGTGATCGTGGAGTTCGTGTGGCCTTTGGGCTTCACACGTGTACGTGGGCAACCCGCTCTGATACCATGATAAAGTAGTCTGGGGTTCAACTCTAAAACCAATTGGCAATAGAGAGAATAGCCCAAACCCTTATAAACCCACAGGCAAGGTCCCATATTTCCGATGTGGGATATATCTCAACAACAAATGAGCTGCACATGCTCAATGGGACACCATGAGTGTGTTGAGTAAGATGTGACCTTGATATTATACCCATCAACCTTGGACATAATGAGACTCACATATTGTGCAAAAAATAAACCTTAAATAGTACCCAAGGTCCAAACTTAAAGAGCGGGCCTTGTGAAAAAACAAACTTAAAGAGCGGGTCTTGTGAAAAAACAAACTTGAATATAGAATCAAAATAAATAAATAAAATATAGAAAAAAACTCTGGAGCTTGAATTGTGCGAAAAATAAACCTTAAATAGTACCCAAGGTCCAAACTTAAAGAGCGGGCCTTGTGAAAAACAAACTTGAATATAGAATCAAAATAAATAAATAAAATATAGAAAAAACCTGTGGAGCTTGAATTGTGGCCACATCAAATTCACACGAACATAAGCAAAACAATTTTAATACATGGCAAAATGCAGGAAAAGAACAAACTGCAATGACTGTTTCTGGGAAATAGTAAAAGTAAGCTCATGATTACCCGTCAGGACAAATGGGTCTCCAAATGCTACATAATCCAGCAGCTTCCGAAACCTAAACGAAAGAATGTTTCATATAGATTGAAAAATAAGAGGTAAATAAATTCTCCAATCTGCATGATGACAGTAAAGATTTCAAGGATGGAAACAACTAAAGCAAATGAATACTACAAGCACCTGCTTTTTGCACAATGTGCATCGACCTCCGGATTCTTGTTCACTGCTCCAAATTTTTGAAAAGCTGATGCTGTGTTTAACAAACCTTCTACCATCTGATGCAGAACTGTATGATGGGAGCTCTCTCAGCCTAGTCACTGCTTTGTTCAGAGTACGTTTTTCTCTCCCATCGGCTTCAGACCAGGCAAAATACACATGTCGCTGACTTGATGGAACCTACAAATTAAGAGTCATCGTTAGGATTTTATGTACACTCTCTCAGATGGAAATAATGTTTCTGCACAGTATTAACCTTCAACATTAGGCTTTTCAAGGCAGACTGGTATGCTTTCCACATCTTACATACTGTAGAACAGATCCTAACAGCTTGGGGTTCCCTTCCCTCTAGCTCTTCAACACTGCACTTTATGACCCGAACAAAATTCTCCGATCTCCTGAAACTTTTCAGGTGGAGGATCAAGTGAGATGGCTGATTGTGGCCTGCTTTAGTCAACTCCACAGCCATAAGCTCTTCCCAAGGTACATCCCACATAATCTTGCACGGTTTCTTGTCCATTTTGTCTGGAGCCAAACACTAGGAAGCAAAGAAACAAAGATTGAGTTTCATGCAGAAAGACAATTTACAAAGCATGATAAGGGGCTACAGACAATATTGCTTTACTTACCTGAAGCAACATCACTCGCTTATTGGTGACTAAAACAATTCGCTGGTAAGGCACAACAAAATGCTCTTCATAATAATCAGACCAAGCAAACTTTGAGGGCTCCTTGAATATTTCAGTACAACCGAAGTGCCGATGTGCTTCTGCAAGGTATAAAATCATCTACGAAAAAAGAAGGAAAAGGAAATGAACATTATCATACTCCATTCTTTTGTAATATAAGAGGTAAGAAGTGACAGATATATTGAATTTTGAATAATAGACACACATTTGAAAGATTTCAACAATGTTCAGCTTACAAGTTACAACTAACAACAAATTCTAGGACAGAAAAGAAAAGAAAATTAAAATTCCTAAATTATAGCTGTCAAAAAGTCTTGTCCCTGGGTCATACCCAAGTGCCTAATAGTTTCGCAAGTCACTGCTTGTAATTATTTTGATAATAGATGCGAACAATTTCAGTATTCCAGCCTTGCAAGATAATAGAAATTACCTGCCCAACTGCTTCTCTCTCAGAATACTCTATAAGTATACCATTGGCACGGATTGCTCGTGGGTTTCTAATTCTCTGGAGTGTGGTCTTGCTATTGAAGACCTCTAGGCATTTCGAACAACTTGCTCCAATTCCATCGACAGTCAATGAGAAAAAGTCCAACGCCCCACTCACTGGTTGCACAATAACACCCAGGAATGCACGTCCAAGCCCGTGAACAAGTCCTGACAGACCATTCTGTCTTGCACTCTCAACTGGCTTTTTCACTACTCCAGATACCCCAAAAGCTACACCTTGCATAAATGCTTCTGTGCCTTGAATGATTCCATCACCCACCCCTGTAATTCTCCTTGAAAATACCTGATAATAATCAATATCAGCTTTCAAGATAACATTATTGAAGTTTTGATGTTTTTGTTCAGTTCCTAAAAATTTACCTGTTTTGACCGTAGGTGCGTAAACTGCCCATCAGTTGAGAGCTCAGCAAACCCCTTACTAAGAGAAGCCAAAGTTGAACTTGTCATACCAAGAACATCCACCGAAAATAACAGATGTAAAGGATTATGGATCAAGTCTCTCCAAACACGGTTACCAATGGCAGAGACAATAGAACTTCTCCGCATGAATCTGTCTTTGTGCATTACCCTCCTCAGATGCACCTGGAGTAATGAGACAACAGTTTCATATGAGAAGTAGCTTAAAACAATATTTCCATCAACATAAATTTTACATTTCCGTGATGACTTGAATATGTGCTGACAACCAATATCACTTTGTCTATAAAGATTGATGCAGATATTTGAGTATTCTAAAAATCCTATTGAATGTTCTGTAAAGGTTATAGAAGCATTTGGATCAGTACTCATAACATCAGGATACATAGTAGGGCACAATGATCCCAATATGTACAATAGTGCACCTTCCCTCCCCACCCACCCACCCCAAAAAAGAAGTAATAGTTTAGATAGCTGACCTGAATCTTGAATGCATTTCCAACTGCTGATAGTATTGGGCTCCATACTCCTAGAACCCCATGAGGTCTCTCAGATGGTGCTGTTTCCAGTGACACCTTTAGCCTAACTTCTGAAATGTCCATCAGGCTGGAAAAATAAGACAAGGAATAAATTGAAATGTTAAAGTATTCCCAATTCAAGTCGCAAAATCTTCTCATAGTAGCTCACTACCAGCTCCATACACTTTCATAGAACTGGGGAAACTCAATAAGTAGTGAGCAGAATGCAAAGTAGGAACATGATCCTATAGATTTTACCACCCACAGAGAGAGAGAGAGAAAGAGAGAGAGAGAGAGAGAGAGAGAGAGAGTGTGTGTGTTCAACGCTCTTATACTACCAGGATGAAACCCGTCTTCACTCTTTGGTTTTTGAGCATCACTCTCAAGGAAAGTTTCATACAGTTCATGTTAGAAATTATAAAGTAGCAACTGCAAGTCCCCAGAAAATGTGGAACTGTTTTAAATGAAAAAAAACACATGAACAAATAATAGCACTTGCATAAATGTTGAATAATTTGCATGCACCAAAATAAATGTACGTATTTACATGATTTTAGTCATTTTATAAAGAGACATGCTACCCGCTTTCAAAATAAAGAGATATGCTAATAAGTAAAGGGTTATGTGCTATACAAGTATTCACTACCTTCTAGAAAAACTACTAACCTCCCACTACAAATTAAAAATATGCAATTCTATCATTTAACCAAAGGAAAATGAGAGTGATGTAGATTCATTCACATAGCCATTATAAAATTTCTGCAAGCGTGTAAAAATGCAGCCTTTTTATACACGAGCAGAAGGTGAAACTTACTCGATGCGTATTTCTGGATCAACTTCTGCAACACTAGAACTTTTAGGAACACGATCTAACTGTAATTTATTGTACAGATCCACCAAAGCCCAAATTATTGGTTCGTGAATATTAAGCCTCCAACTCTTCTCAGTTACCTATCATGTGACCATGTACTTAGGTAAGAGCATAAGAAATCACTTCTTGTGTTTACAATGAAACAAGTATGTTCAGACATAATGTTAAGAAGCATTACCCGGATATAAATATAAGGGTAGACCTGGATGCCATCAGTATTTTCATTACGCACTGTTATAGTCATCTTGAAAACTGGAAGATGCATATCAGAATCCGGCTCAGGAGCCAACAGAACTGGCATCAGTGTTAGAGGAAGCTGGTTGTCCAACTGCACGTGGCCCAGTATGAGCTTAAACCTGAAAGGACAACATACGTTCTTATCTAACAAACATTTTACACCGACCGTGACAACAGAGTAGAATTCAATAGATGAGAGTATGCCGTTACCCTAGTAACATGTTACACCGAGTGCGACAACAGAGTAGAACTGACATCGTTATCTTGAAATTCAGTAAATGAGAATATGCTGTTACCTTAGAGATAATCAGCGAACGTGGTTCAATTCATAAATATTTTGTCCCTATTATATTTTCATTTTATATTTTTAATAAGATAATTATACTCGACCAGTTCAGCTGTATGCTGTTGGTATACAATTCTTAAGAATTCTATGTCTTCTGCAATACAGGCATATGCAAAGGAAATCGTTCTTTTACACACCTTAATTCAATTAAAATGCTGGATGATGCTCAAAGTGGTCAACTGTCCAACATTTTCCTAACTTGATCTAACAGATCATTCATATAAGTATAAAGCATGTCTCTTATAAAATGACGGTGAAATTCAGAAGGTACATGGTCAACATGATAACAAGAGGATTCAAAGACACACAACAGCAATGCAATATAGGAAGGTGCTGGTCTTACCTGCTCGTCATCCCACCATCATAGCCTGTCGAATACGATACGAAGACCCTCTCAAAATAGAAGTAGGAGACCTCTTTTGGTCTATGGTCTATAATTGAAATCCCCACAACTCCAAACTCAATTATAATCTCAAGAGGTGAGACACCATTATTCTGATTCGTAAATTGCAGGTTAGAATGTCCCCAACTTCCAGCAAGTTGCAGAGACCTATTTGGTTCGTGCAAACTTGCATCTATAGTTCTGGTGTCACTAAACCTTCCTATCCTGATATCACCAATTTCTACAACATGAAATTGCAACCCTAGTTCCTCAGAAGAAAATATGTCAATTGTTTCCAGATCAAGTTCCCAAACTCCAGTGGAGAGGTCACTGTCTACCGTAGCCTCTATGAATCTTTGGCCATATGGGTCCTCCCAAGCAAAATTTGTTGTTGAAAAAGGTTCTAGAGGAACCCACGCGTCATCACCAAACCCAGACTGGCGAATGCTAATTGTTTTGGTGACAGTTCTATTTTCAATTCTGCTCAGAAAATTGATAGGTTAGTACATCATACAATCACATACATGCAAAGTATATACATAGGCATGAATGACTACCTGATAGGACCATTAGATGATCCGAGGCGGAAGACAACAATGAAACGTGAGCCTTCTTCATATCCCCGAATTTCTGTTCTCAAAAATGTCCTAGTACCATCATGCTTCCTTAAAACAAGAGAAATTGTGTCCTCTTTTACAATTTGAACAGGAAATGACCAGTTTGTGTCTCCTAATCGAACCTAAACACGGAATAGAAAAATATACAATCAAAGTTGGTCCCAGCAAAAAAATATAAGGTCATGATTCATGCGCCAAAATAATCATATAAGTGGGCATAATATTTTGGGTTAACTTTAAGGTGCGTGTCACCTCAACAAGTAAAATGCAGGGATGCGATGAGCAGTAAAAATGCATAAAATGATGAATGGTTAAACAACATACACACCACCGACCTGAAGTTTATTAGGTCCATCTGATACACGGTATACAAATGATATTCTTGAATCACATGGACGAAGGACTTTTGGTTCATCCTCGCTGCATAACTTAATATATACATCACGACCAAGCCTGTTGGTAAAGGTCATAAATGGTCGGACAGATATTACCTGAAAAGACGGTAAAAACTAAGGGGTAAACATGCATATCAAGATTTAAGATAACCTGTCATATACTCATATTTATATATACCTTTGTAGGAACAGATTGAAACAGGCATGGTTTCGTGGTAATAAAAAGCTGCATGCAATTGTCTTTGCCATCATAAGCAAGGGTATCCAATGATCCATCCTAAAAACATGGAAAGAGAAAATGTCAAGACTAATCCACAACGCAATCACGTGTTATGAAACTCATTGAGATCTACCATATCACCGAGGGGAGAAAGATCCTTAACAGGTCCAAACTGCTCGTTGCCAGATTGATCAATCGACACAGAAAGTCCCAGCATTTTAAATTTCAAAGCTGAAGCAATTGTATGACCCTCATATATTTCCTCTTCAGTTATCTCCTCTAGGACGACTTCACTATTCTTTTTAGACTGGAATAAGCCACCCATCTTACGTGTTTCTTTCTTCCCTTCTATATCCACAAGCCTGAATGTGAGAGGAGGACACCTAGCAATTGAAAACCAATATGGAGCATAGAGTCTAATGATCTTAGCATGCAGTGGAGGCTCTTCAACAGGATTTTGCTCAAGAATAATTTGAACAATCCTGCATTCACGAAGATATGGTATTCCTTATACTAATGAAAAAGCCACAGACCAAGTGTAATTTATGCATAGTAGGGTTTCACCTTCCAGATATCGAACTTCTTAAGTTAATGGTTTTTGCTGAAACTTCTCGAGGATGGGACAAAAGGACAGCTTCCTACAAAGAAATAAATCAAAGGGCCACACTACATAAACATTATATGCCAGGAAACAGAAACATTGGAGTAAAATGTCAAGGATAGATGGAAACTAAAGATTTACATGTATGGGCAACCATCCTCTTTGTGGAAGCAGTGAAAAGTATAAAGGTTTTCTTATGTCGGCAGTAAAAACATTCACAGTTTTTCCTGGAGAAAACACTCCTCTGGAGCAGGCAACGAAACCACCATTTTCTTGCATCTCAAGAACAGAATATTCAGCTGCAAGGGGAAGAAAATTCGAGATAGATAGCGGAGACTTGACCACAAGATTCCAATCCTGGATAGAATCAGAATGAATGTCTTTGGCAATTTCTGTCGCCTGTATACTCATAAAAAACCACAATTTGCGGGGAACACTAGAAGAAGTACTTCTTATCTGCGAGCAATACAACAGTTTCTCCGATTCAGTGAGAGCCGATACACTTATCTCAGGACATACATTTGACGGAGCAGACTCTTCTGGTTCTTCAGACCCAACAACCACTGAACTCCAAGAATACTCATCATGAAGGCTAAGATTGGAAGGCTTTAAACGTAAGACATACAATCCAGGTTGGGTTAACCCATATAGAGGAAGGGGTGTGGTATCTCCAGGTTTCAAAGTTCCAACATGTATTTCCTGATTTGTAGTACTTTGTTTCCTATTCCTGATCCATCTCCTTTGTCTTGCATAATTTACAAATCTTAAGGGATCAAATGACTCCGGCCATTTTAGACCTGCAATCTCTGGCGCATAGACCCAGCCATCAGCAGTGTTGATAGATGCCATATCCAAATGCCAATCATCAACCCACTCCCAGCCTGATGGTAACTCAACCGTAGGGATTTCCTGCATTATCGACCAAAATCAGAAATAAGTTAACAGCTCAAAATTAAGTAGTGCTCAAACGAAACTAAAAATTAAAAAAAAAAGTAAAAAAAAGTGTCATAAGAAAAATCAACAGGTCCCCAAATAAATATATAAAACAAAAGTAATGTATTGAACAATGTTTCATAAAATCACCCTATATAACCACTACCAATAAACGCCACGGTCAATTTGTACTAGAATAATACCTGATGGGATCCTCCACTTTCAATTATATCTTGGCTTGGCTGAATCATGGAGCCAACCCAGCCAGTGGTAGGGCTGTACTTTTCAGTTTCAAGGAACTCATTTGTCTGAAAATTGTTGCTATGGGTCTGCAAACCCTCTGGAGTACTTGCATTGTCTGTTAAACTCACCTTCTCTATAGATACTTTCGGTACAAGACACAAATCCAGCACAAAATCAGTACTGTTACATACTGAAACAAGAGACCTAATATTCACATATCTATTACCATCCCTTACACGTACTTCACTAGCAACAACATCATTTCCTAACCGCCAACAAGCAGCGGGGGCAGCATAGTTTAGGCGCACAGTAGTCCATGGTCCTTCCCTTCTAGGACTGATCTGGATAAATCCAGATTTTGTTTTACTGTTATCATATTGATCACTTATCTCTCCTTCAGATTTTGGTGACAGCAATACAGCACATCTGATTTTCCCACCCAACTTCTTATGGTTATTATCCTGAATAGGCAAATCAACTTGACAGTAAGTACTTGATACATGTTTACTCTTGAGGCAGACACAGCTAAATGTTTGACCATACCAAATAGAGTTTTGAGAGAGATAGAGGAGGGGTTGGTGTTACCATAGACTCTGCTGAGGACAATTCAATGGTTGTCCACTTCTTGACATTATCATATGGATATGAATCATCATTAAAATTCCCCACAATCTGCTTTAGGGGGGCTGAAAAGAATCCAAGAGGGAGCCCTGCTAATAATGAATATGAAAAGCGAATGACTTTTACCCAAAGGAAAATTTGATATAAAGAGAGAATGCATATATATACTGAGAGCTCTCTCATCATCAGAAAATTATAACAATATATATAAATAGTTAAAAAAACAAAGACAATAACTGTATGGGATGCATATATATATATATATATATATATATATATATATATATATGCAAGGTAGACATCGTAATAGATATCCCATCGTGGTAAGCCAAGGTAGACATTAAGGCAGTAAAGTAAGCCTGTTGTCAAGTGGTTATACAATATTTTTCGTCACTGAAGAGACTTGCATCAAGCACTTGTATTTCACATACTTCCATGAGGGTATAGACACAGTACCATCTGATGGACTGTTGGATATGAAGAAAGGATACAGGGTAAATGGATGAAACTAGTTAGTTAAGATAAGAGTATGATACATGTGAAACCAAATCAGGAAACAAGGGCATAGTCAACTTGTAGTATGACATCTAGCTAGGAAATGTTTTAAATATTTATGCTGTGCATGCAATAATAACCTCAAAAGATGGTTTATTATCATATATGGGTTTCAATGTAAACATACCATTCCCCATGTCCCTCACAATTACTTCAACAGAGTAGTAGTCCTGCACAAATAAGCATAGAATAGCTTCAGGTGGTCACAAAGTGGTACCACAAAAACGAAAGTAACATGTTTCACCGACAGTATAAGGTATACAACTAAACACAATACACTTAAAAGGACAAATCATCCTGTGGGGGTAAAAAAATATAAAAATAAAACAAACTAAACAAAACCATAATGGAAGTCATGTAACAAACTAGTAGGCAATACATTACAACTATTACCACTATACTTCACATTAGTATTCAAAATCTCAACGCATTATTAAGTTATAATTCAGCACGTGACAGTTTAGACGATTGTTATAGCTTGTATTACCAAACCACGAGAATAGTTAGTTTGTAAAGATATTGGGTTCTTTGATTATTAAAAATAAAATTACTGGCACAGATGTCAGGCATAGTACCAAAAAGAGGTGCAGTACTTATAAGTGTTGAGATATATATCCCACATCGGGAAAATAGGGCCTTGCTTGTGGTTTATAAGGGTTTGGGTTACTCTCCATTGTCAATTAGTTTTGAAGTTGAACCCCAGACTACTTTATCATGGTATCAGAGCCAGGTTACCCCTTCCACGTGTTAGCGTTACCGGCCACACGCACTCCACGTCATTCATAATGTTGTCCAACTGTTAGGCATGAGGGGTCGCCACACGTGTTGAGATATCTATCTCACATCGGAAAATGGGGTCTTGCTTGTGGTTTATAAGAGTGAGCTACTCTCTCCATTGCCAATTGGTTTTGGAGTTGAACCTCAGACTACTTTATCACCAAGTCATATAATAAAGTTTCAGGAAAATATGTCAGGTATGAAAAACAGACCAGTGATCTAATTGGGAAAGATGTTCAGAAAAGTAGGCTACATACTGGAGAGTCGACTTTAAAGAAAAATATTTCATTCCATTTGACCAATTCAAGCTCTGGAGATAGGTGATTCGAGCTGCTTCCACAGGTGCGTGCACTTTGTTGGTGAATCAGTGTTTCACTACAGACAGTCTGGTCAGGAATGAGACGGATTGCTAAGGTATAATGGGGAGATGTCAACCCTCTAACCTGTGGGAACTGAATCCAAATAGAGTTTAATTAAGCAAGATAAGGGAAAACATTTTCTCAGGATTAACAAATGAGAATTTTCCAGTAATTTACAATTTTCTGCCTATGAACAAAAGCCAATTTACATGAACTGAGGAACAAGTACATACCAACCCATCCACTATGATGAAAGTCACCATTGTTCTAACTTTGAGGAAAAGCTTTCCTTTCAAATGAGAGTCCAACATATTCTTGGAAACAGGGACTTTTACAGGCATCACATCTCCAGATGACATCTTAATTATGTTTGTAAGTCCTCTGAACTCAGTAGCTCGAATAAAGATATCCTGTCCTAGCTTGTTCTGTGGGATTATATCATAGTTCCTCCTGTGATGGATGTCAATAACAGATCGTTCACCGTCTGTTGTGGAGAATGCTTCCTGTTTCATTTAAAAAGAAAATAATAGCAAAGAAAAAGATGTTGACGTAAGCTATGGCAATACATACAGAACAAAAAAATTCAATCAATAATAGAAACAGAAAAGTTTACCCCCTTTTCATGATATTGAGGCACATTAACAAGACTGTTCCAGCTTGCATAAGCTTGAATTATCATATTAGCATTAGACACAGAAATGTTCAAGTTCAGATCCCCAGCCGATGTAAGGCGTAACTTAGATGTTGCACTTGGTGCATTGAGATCATATTGGTATCTGCAAGTATCAATAAATTCGGTAATAAACTAAACATGATTAATAAAATATAAACTACATGGCATTAAAAAGTGAAAGGGAAACAAGAAATAACGAAAAAATGAAGGCATCAAACTCACAAACAAGTGTGCAAAAAATCATTAAATTTTCGTTATTTCTTGTTTCCCTTTCATTTTTCACACTCGTTATTTCTTGTTTGTGATTTGTTGCCGCAGAAGCTGCTGCCCCTCTTTAAGTCGCCCAACTGTAGCTTGAATTAATTACAAGTTTGATTGTTAAAAGTGAAAGGGAAATAAGAAATAACGAAAAATAAAGGCATCAAACTCACAAAGTGTGCAAAGAATCATTAAATTTTAGTAAATATTTTTGAAATCAAACTTGTAATTAATTCAAGATACAGTTGGGCGACTTAAAGAGGGGCAGCAGCTTCTGCGGCAATAAATCATGAAGCTACACATTACTAGGACAAGAAACCGGATATGGAGTTAAATAGTACAAATACTGATCAAACCACTACTTATTGGTCCACATATCTATCCCAACCTTGTTAGATTTGACAAAGAGTACAACATTACCTTAGGAAACCATCTACCGGCTCCAGAAGAGGTTCCCAAACTTCATACTTATCATTATATGATCTAGCAGCCAAAGAGAAGCTCACAGTCGAATTCAAGTAATCTGTCCTTCCATGCAATCTGAACCCAATTCCACTTAGAGACAAATTACACAACGGAACCATCTGCAATAGTATACCGGGAATAATCAGAAGAGAAATGACCAAAATTAAATACATAGGTTAATGTAAAAGAATTCTTCTAAAGGAAAGAAGATACTTAAACTTATACTAATAAATTATGTGTTATGTTTCAAAAGTGTGTTCTCTACGGAGCACAAAATCTGACAGATTGCAAACTATTTTTTTTTCAAATACATATAATGCGTGGATAAGAAACTTTATACAAGCAACAGACTATGCAGAATAAATACAATGCCTGGATAAGAAAACTAAAACATAAGGCCGAGAACTCAATGCCATCTCTTTGTAATACAGGGCATAGATCAATAGAAGAAAAAAATTAAAGAAAATAAATAGTTTGCCACAGCAGATTAATTGCAGTCAACAAAATCTCTGAATTGGTGAATTTTCCCTTCTAAATGCAATTATGCAAGAAGTCCTCAGAAGAGAAAAACAACAAAACGAACCGAAACACTATATCAATAACTAGGCTAGTAGAACAATTTCACCTAAATTGAGTTAGTAACTGTAGACTACATAATTAAAAGTTAGTGGAATAGTTTGCTAATGATTCTAAATAAAGCCATTGGGAGTAGGAACATTTACCAGGCCACCATAGTCATCAAAAAGTGCTGCAGAGAAGGTTCTAATTTCTGCATCAACTACAGTATCATCTGAGCCAGTAGGTGCATTTGAATCAGCCAGCCTTAAAGCCAACCTTCTTGGAGGTTTCTTCAAACCACCACGAACTAGAAAGGTACTCAACTCATTGCCAACTGCCCATATACTGAATGAGTCTTTTGTAAGCTTGCCATCAGATGTATCCCACACACTCTCCTCTGAAAATTCATCTCCAGTTACCAAATCACTGCGAATGCATTGTAACGAGCTGAAATCAGATTGCTTAGGTGTCCCCTTACATGCAATACACCCAAGGGCAACAAACCCTGGAGGAGCTTGAGGAAGCCAAAAGGACACACTCTCCATTCCCCTCTGTTTCTTAATTTGCCCAACAATTTGGTAATCGAGAGGGGCTTTGAAAAGCTCTTCAGCTTCAGTATCATGAAGAACAATGCAGGTATTTGGAGGCTCATACCCTTTCACTGCAATATCACCAAAGTATATCATTCCCGGAGGAACAACTGGACGCCATATAGATAGCCTCTTTGTTGAATTTGAGCCTTGGTTCCACCATATCAAACGAAAACTAGCAACAGCTTCATATCGGTGACCAGAGTTTACTGTTTCTGATCTTTCGGACAGCGGATTGTGACTTTGAGCAGAACTTTGGGCATTCAAACTATTGGATGATTTTGCAGAGGCTTCGGGAAATCCAAATACGATGTGACGCAAATCATATGCTCTACCAGTAATGCTAAAAGTATCAATATCTGCTGGCAAAAAGGTCCCAACAGAATTATCCACTCGCCAGAATGCTAAACTCGACGGATATCTGCAATTTTTAACGGAATCAAAGCTCAGAGTTCCAGCATCTCTTATCAACGTAAAGTAGTGAAAAGAAGCAAGCACTCAGTACTTCATCTGTAGAATAAGATGAATATAACTCCTAGAGTCCTGGCTTTAAAAGATAAATTGTACAGGCAAGATCAGTAGCCAAAATCGACATATAACTAAATCCTACTTTCTTTTAACAGAAACAACTTTTTATTGATTAAACAAAAACGAATAATACAAAGAAGCAGGCCACAAGTCACATAAAAAGGGAAACAGTTTGACCAAGATACTCATCTGACACTCGTACAAGACGGAAATAACTGAATCCTACTTGATCGGTACGAAGTGATTCCAACATTTAATTGATAAAATCTACTAAAATATAGTCAAAACTAGAAGTTATTTGAATCTAGGTATGACCCTTTAACAGTAACAGAATAATCAGAACTTAATTAAAGCAACTTTAATTGAAAAAAAACATACGGATCTTTGGTGTTAATTGCAATGCAGTCCCTTAGGAAACAAGGAGAAACTAATGAAGCCGAGATACAAAAGGCAGAAGATAATGGTGGCTGTGCACTTCCGGGTGAAACCACACAGCCCAATGCAACATATCCGGCAGGTGCTTCAGGAAACCAAATGGAGCAGCTACTTTCATCAGAAATGACACCATTTGGTATTGTATCCGAATCATTTACACCATGAAAAGACGACTCAGCAGAAGGTAAAGATGGCCAAATTAGTTTGAAATATAGGGGCTTCTTGACTCTGGAAAAACTGGTATTTACAGCAAGAATTGTCTTTGTAGGTGGCTTGTCCCTGAAATAAGGTGCACAGTATATCAAGATTTCAAGATGAAACACTGTTCTTATAGTAAATATTAATCACCATGCAGCACAACTTGGATAGAAAAGTAAAACCTAAAAAGAATTTTTACTTACAATGCTGTCAGATAATCCCCAAGAACTGCAAAACCAGGAGGTGCATGAGGTCTCCAAAAGGCATATATTTGGTCACTGGAGGGATCTGAAAAGCGAAGGTAACCGGGAAAGAATTCATCAACATGTCACTATATAGGCATGCTAATATTCTAGCAATCACAATGGCCAGAAAGAACCACGTACCTTTTATTGTTCCAATCTTGTCAAACTGCGAGCAGACCGCTGTTATTTTCCTTGATGTCGTGCTCAAAAAATCCAAAATATCCTCCTCAACAGCTAAAAACAGCCTGAGGATGCTGAACGAAAAATTCATAAATATATCCGAAACAGATAGATGTATATTGGTCCTTCCAGAAGCATTAGAATATTTTACAGAAGTATCAAAAGGTTCCAATATCCTTATTCCGTTACTCTCCATAGTGAAACCAAGCACATTTGCATTCATCTCAATGGTATCACCTTTCAAAACAAGTCTGCAAGCAGAAAGACCACATAGAATGTCAATCTTCCATGCACAGTTCTTGAAAACTTTATGCAATCAGATCCTGAAAACTAAATCAAATGACACAGATTGAAGAATCATAACTGTTTATTTGAACTTCTGAAAACCTATGTAGCAATGCAGAAGATATCCACTTCGTCTGTTTCCTTGAGTACAAATTAATTAAGGTGTGTGCATGGACTATACAATATGTGATACAAGCACGCATGACCTTAGGGAGGATCCATGTGGATCCTCTCAATCGTTTAGGATTACAGAACAATCCTATTAGACACTATATGTAATTTTGGTCAGCCAATTAATACTGCCATAAGATGGAGGAATCAAAAGAAAGACTGAGAACATGAACATAAGAGAAAACAAGAGGCGAGCTACCCTATCTTATAAAACAGGACCTTCATAACTTATTGTAATAAAGTTCCTGACACGAAAAATGTCAAAATCAGATATTGTATATGGAACAACAGAAAATATATAGAAAGTGACCTGCAGAATCCATCCAATTGAGCGTGTAAAAGTTGATTAGAGAGCATCAGTGATTCCCCAATTTTTTCGGAGGTGTTATAAAATGTCAGTTCTGGGCCAACCAACTGCAAAGAATTTTACTTGGTAAAGAAGACGCTTAGCAAAGCCAAATATTGAGCACAAGGGGAAAACAATAATAAGTGAGACAAATATTAAACCTGCAACTCAATGACAATCTCCGATGATTTGTTGACTGCAACGCTTTCAGATGGCATTTTCTTGAGACTTTCTCTAGAGGAAGTCAAATTTGGAACTTCATCCTCTCCCGCAATGTAGACTTGATCTTCGTTCAAAGCTGAATAGCTACTGTTGCTTCCCATGGATATACATGAATCTAAGTACAGCCCATTCTACAACAGATCATGGATTATTACTTAAACTGCTATAAAAGTGCATTGTAAATCCTGGAATCAAGATTTAATAGGGCAAAGAAGAGAGAAAAGAATACCTTGATAACGACATTTTTGAATTGCAATCTTTTCCCATCTCCTATGTATATAATAGGCTCTGTACTAGGCCCGGAGACATAGAACCCCTGCCTATCTTTCAAATGCAATATTCCACCATTACCATCATAAACGAAATGATCATATCTTTCATCGTCAACTACTAATGGTCTTAATGGAGTGACAGAGAATTCAGGGGAGGGTTGCTTGTGAGTAGACTCGTGGAAAACTATTGCATCGATTCCATAAACAGAGTTCTTTACTTCTTCAGTTGACAGTGCATCACTGACTTTAGGAATAAAAAACTCAGCAACAGCCAGCAGAAAATCAAGTGCAACAAGAAGTTGTGGCCTTTGGATACATAACGAGACCGATGTTAAAGCCTGGCCAAATTTGGCATCAACAATGAGCATTGTAGGAACTAAATTCATATCACTAAAGTTTCCAATATTTTCATCAGTGATGTGCTGAGTGTCATCATAAGTAACAGAATCTACGGGACAAGATCCAAAAATTTTAGGCTTTCCTATCGCCAACCTAAACTCTTCTTTAGTACCCTCACGATCATCAAGCACACTGAAACCCTTGAGTGTTGCTGACAGGAAACCGTCCCCCAGTGTATTTGTCTTGTATAGTAGCCATGCACCGGTAATCTGGATAATAGAGAGGTTAAAACAAAACCAGTATGCATATATATGTGAGTGAAAAAGAAGAAAGGGGAGTTCACTTTTATTGAAAGCTTGTTTCTTATTAATATAGCATAAAAATATATATAAAAACATAATCAAATTGCTAGATGAATTCACAGTTGGCTCCATAAATATTCTCCAATTATTAGTAAGTAACCAATATTGCAATGTCAAGATCCATCTGTTAAGGCAGATGGATTATAAGGACTGGGAATCGGATAAGATCAAATTTCTAGATGATTTCAAAGTTGGCTCCATAATTAGTCTCCAACATGTACATTAATAACTAACCAACATTGCAATGTCAAAATCCATCTGTTTCGGCAGGTTTAAAGAAACAGTATACTGATAAGTTCCCAACAATGTTCAAATGCAAAAAAATTGAAAACTACCTGCACAGTGGCAAGAGATGCATCACTCCCTAGACCAGTATGTAAGCTCAATTCAACCAAATCAATGACAACACAAACTTTCATCATCATCCGAGCTTCCCCACTTGCAGCTGGAAAAGCAGTACCATTTGGATTCTGAGTGATGGATTCACCTTCACTTAAACATGTCACAGGGTCAAGGTTCAATGGAGGCACAATGCGTGGAGTTTCGGAAACGTTGGACTGTGCACAATCAGTAATAATCTGGTATTCACTGTTTGACAAAGCTGCCTTCAATTTCTCCAACTGAAAAGCAGTCATTTCAATTGCTTTATAAATGCAACTATCCATGAATATGCAATATCACCATGTGATGTGTAAATCCTTTACTTAACGACATCAGCCAATGAATATGAGATGCATTACCTTGATTAAAACCTCAACATTTGGTATTTGATGCAACAAGTCTCGTAGTGACCTTTGAATCACAACAGATACTCCCTTCACATCTTGAATTATGCTTTCACCTATTTCTCCATTACAACCAACATTCAAATTGATATCCTCAACCTACACCCCCAACCAATGAAGAGAATAATCAACTTGCAGTCTTGCACTTGAAGTGACAGTAGTAAGAAGCGATGGTTAAAAATATACAAGTAAACATAAAAATAAATAAATCAAAAATTACAAGGAAATAAACAACACATCAAGCGATATAACTGTCAAGCACCCAAAACTCAAGGGAAACACCTTCCACAATCAATTCTGATTAGAACCTCCATATCCTTCCGTATATGCAATTAACTCACCTGAACTGTTAATACTTCCATATGAACAGCATTAATGTCACTTCTGCTTCCACCAAACCATTGAGAGGTGCTTTTAACAGTAATTTGAACGATGTCAAGCTTCAAGTAGCTGAAATAAAGAAATTCAAAAATGAGTATATATATTATATAAATCAAAATATTGGGATATAAATAATAGATTGTTTTTGAAATAGAGATATAAACAAGACATGAGCAGCCACAGATATGTGCACAATCTAAAACTAAGAGGCATCAAATATAAATGAGAAAATAACTTACTCAAGACTGTCCGTTCTCTGAGGCATCAATATAATAGGCTTCCTAAGAGACAAATCCAACTTCATAGCGGGTGATCCTTCAAAATCACTAGTTGAAAACCACTTCTCTGAATTTGTTACTTGATCTTTTAGCTTCACCATTCCTTTTGAGTTTTTGGGAACAAGACCCATAAAATAACTTACAACCTGTATATGATTTTACAAACATAAGAGAATCGGAAAAAATAAGAATACACCAGAAAAAAAAATTTAAAAAGTATCGGACCTCCTGGATAAAACGATTCAGATATACAATGCGTACTTCTGAAAGCTTCCCATACAGACTATACTCATAACCTTCATAGTCTTCATCATCAGCACTAAATGAAGTGAAAACCAACTGCAAAACTGAATATTTATAAAACTATCCATAATAGCCATTAAAAATACAGGACACAATATGATCAATATCAAGTATCATGTATTGTGGAGAAAAGCAAGGTAATAAAGTAGAAAGTACCAAGCCAATAGAAGAATTGGCAAGAAGATAGCACCAGGAATTGCATGATCCAGTAATTCATTAAATTTTTAACAAACAACGATTGTAGAAATTTTGTATTTTTATATAAATGTTAATTTATTGGGGATGCTTATAAGCTAGTTCATTATCCTTTTCATATTCCTTGAAGCTTCAAAATGATCTAAGTGTCTTTAAATGTGTGTGTGTGTGTGTGAGAGAGAGAGAGAGAGAGAGAGAGAGAACCTCAACAAATGAGCTGCCTCCAGGGTTTCTCATATCACACGCCCAGAAATACATATGGCTGCTTGGAAGACTCTCATCACTTACTTTAAGATTTCCGAGGGATGCCTTAATACTAAAAGAGGATGGATATACCTTAACACAAAAAGTTTAAGAATAGTGAGAAAGAAAAGTTTAATAAAAAAAGTCACGCCCCATTTTTTAGTCACTTAAATTTACCTATTCAAAGAAATTTCAACCAAAAAAAGGAAAGGAAGACTGAGCGCACCAAGTATCTGTTAGCAAATTATCCAAACAAGAATATATACCAAGTAATAAGGAACAAATAAACCTGAGCGCACCTTAATATCTGTTAGCAAATTATCTTGAGACAAAACAGCAAGCTTAGTTTCATCCTCATTCATTAATAAAATCTGAGCATGGGCCATATTCAATGATATATTAAACACAACTCTGGACTTCCCCTTTCCCAGCAATCCTTTAACAGAAGGCTCGTTGATTGCCATTGATTGAGAACCATCAACCTCATCATCTCTGCTATCACGATTCGTAACAGCTGTTGAAGAACTGTCGCTGAAAGATTCACAGCTTTCATCCTTTATGGTAATTGAATCTACAAATTCCATTATCGCAAGAATTGTTGGTCGACGACAGAAAAATGAAAGGGTAGCCAGGGTGACTGCGACCTATATCAACCGCACAAAAGAACAAATTAATATAAAATATATTTTAAAAAAACAAGAACGAAACAAAAAAACTACTCGAGCAACAAAGTGTGAACCAAAACAAAACCTACCTGCATATCTGTATTATGATACAGAGGAGAGTTCTGGTCATATATAACGACTTGAGCTTTCACAAAGCTATCCATTGAATCATCCGGTGCAACGTCCTTTGTTATTTGAACTCCATCACTAGGGAGTAGACCAGAAATACGAGTAAAACTAGGGGGTTTCAATAATATATTCTCAGAGTCGACCAAATTATCTGTTGCCTCGTAGAATTTATCATCGCCTTCCGAAGGGATTGAACCAGAACCATCAAAACTCTGATTTACTGGGGCATCAGAAGTTACAAGTGTTGCAGCACTATGGATGAATGATCTTGCCAGATAACGCGGCTGGGAAAGGATGTGCCCAGAAACCAAGTCTTCAATCTCCAAAGATTTTAAAACAGTTCCAATAAAGACGTCACTTGATCTAACCGATAGCTCCACCTGTGTGCAAAATAAATGCTCTAGATATGGAAATACTAAAAATGAACACCAGACAAACAGTTTCAGTGAATATATCACCTGACCACCTATGGCTCGAAATTCAAATAAGCGCCTTTCTTCAGTTAGGAGCACCTTCATGATATTTTGGTCACGCTATAAACATGCAGCTATGTTAGATCTGACTTTTGCAAGAAAACTTTCTATTAAAATTCCAGATTAATGCTTACCTGATAACTATAACCGACGCGGACCTTTAGTTCATCAAGAACACCAGTTATAAATATCTTCTCCATCTTCGGTAACTCACTCATATCATGACTGCCATTGAGCTCCATTACTGAATCCTCAGATTCGGATGAAGTATCAGATGGACCAGTTACAGGAGCAGCACCCTGCATAATAATAATAATAATAATAATGATACGATATCCATACACGTCTACTGCCGCCATATCATCCCACTTTTGATACTGCTACAGTGTCTTACACGTGATTCAAGAATGACACACCAAGTTCTTTAAATTAAATTCCAACCCAACCATTTGTATTTCTTTTAATTTATTTCAACCCATGACCCAGCTTCTTTTGAATTTTCAGGCTCTCAAATAGTTACAGGGTTTTGGTATACAAGACAATCTAAACCTTATTAATCGTCCTCAAACTTCTTACTGATAGCCAGGCGATTGCGTACCAAACCGCTAAACCATCTGTAGTTCTTTTCACTTGTTCAACTCATGACCCATGTTCTTTTGAATTTTCAGGCTCTTAAATAGTTTCAGGATTTTGTTATCCAAGACGACCTAAACCTTACTAAACATCCTCAAACTTGTCCCAGATAATTAGGCGATTGGGTACCAAACGGCTGAAAATATCTGAAGTTCCAAAAGTTATCTCCAAGAGACGTTAGGTTGTGGGTCACAACTGGGACATCATCACTAAACATCTTGCCTAACAATGAGTCAGTAAGTTGGTTAACATTGAAGCAGATACGAAAATTTACACTGATATTTTTGAAATTGCAACAGAACACTGAAACCAGGTAAATCACAAGGAGCAACAAGTATAGTATATAGGTATGTTGCTCTTTTTGCTAAATGAAATGTTGTTAGCTTCAAAATAAATGTTGCTAGCTTCAAAATAAATGAAAAGATCACTCGGGAAATAAAGAAGGATTACCGATGCTCTATAGACAGCTCCCCGCAGCCGGCTATGCCAAGTTTTCTTTGAATCATCAGAATCAAATTGCAAGATTAGTGCATTTGCATCCTCCACAACCTATATAGAAGAGATATCTAACTAGGGTGATTATAAATTAAAATAATAAATAACAAACAGTTCTAAGGGACTATATGAAAAAAACTCTTTTTCTAAAATGGAGCTACAATAACCTTGTTATTGGCTCGTGTAGAATCACAGACTGCCAAAACATGATCGGCATCGCCAACACAGTCTGGGGGAACCTGAAATATGTGCTTCCCTTGCAAGCTGAAATAAGCATATCACTTTTGAGAAGAAGCATATCACTTGGAAGTTGATTACAGTTGATAAAATTCAGTAGATTTAATTACATAGTACTTGATGATTGTAATTTCAAATGAACTAATAAAGATAAAAAAATATTAAAAAAGTTGAGAAATTAATATAGCAAGTTCAAAGAAAGCTTAGAAAAGTGAATCCATGTAACTTACCAAAAACCAATCAGACAAACTAATAGACTTATTGAAAGAGTGTGACTATAGTGAGTTGAAATGAACCAGGCCAAATGATTTATAGTATCATACGAGTGGCATATATGACAGCTCAAGACAAGAGGAACGAAAAGAGAAAAAGAGGATGAATTGTTGAACTTTACAGAAACAGTGGCCATCTCTGTTCCTCATTCCTACTCTTATATAGTATAATAACACATTATAATATCGAAATTGCATTTTGTTGCATCAAGTCTTCTTAAATGAATCAGACCTGACCTCAAAATTTTAATGGAAAAATACTAACACAAGCAAAATGTGGAAGTTGTGTAAAGTCAAAGAGTCATTTTTTGTAATATTAACACCAATTTAAAAAAATGCTGAAGCATCTCTGAAATGACAGCAGCCTATTTCTTGAACCATAATTGTGTAATATTTATTGTCAGTTGGCCAACCGAAATTCAGTAAAAATCACAAAACCATTCCACTTGATAGTGCATGCGCATCTTATTTACTGATCATAATTGAAAAATATATATTAAGTAAATACAGTCCCTCTACAACTCTATTTAGAAAAGTTGGAAACGGAACCTGATACATTGCTTGTACGATTTAGAGCTAGGGCTCTCCAGTACATAAAGGAAAGAACCAACTAGGCATAGGTAGCGTCGCTGCCACACTGCTTCCCTATTTCCCAGACCCTATCATGACATTAGAATTAAAGACAAAGGGTAGATGATTAAAGAAAGCAAAATGTGACCTGTTCATTTGTACGCTATAGAGAGAGGGAGAGTGGAGGAGGAGGAGGAGGGCCAACCTTGAAAACAAGAAGAGACGACCACCCCTCAAAGTCAGCTAGATTCCAAGGGCCAAATAGATCTGACTTATCACTATCCTCAAAGATCTTAACTACTTGCATCAATCGATGATACCGAGCAGGGGAGAAGTGAAACCCCAATGATGGGACCCGTACAGCTAGTCGTGTTGCAGGATAGGATGGAGTCTCTAATCTAATCTGAATACAATACAAATTAAAACCTCAATCCTTAAACATGCGAGAGGAACACTACAATAGTGAAGGAGAAAAGAATATTCATTATTCATATTTAAGCTAAGAGGTGATTGTAGTTACCTGTTGAAATGTTAGAATTACCCCACACTTGTCAATAAAAGGCAACAAACTGACACCATTTGAGTTGGAAGAACCAGCAGAATTTTTTGAAGGAGAATGGCCCCAAAAGTAGTCGCCATCAACCAAAAAAGCAGAAACATCACTTAGAACTAGATTAAACTGCAGATACATATCTAGCTCCTCCAATGATCCATGATCAGGGTCGTCCTGCAACGATTTAACATGCTCCATTAATTTGAACAAGAACTAGCTACAGCAATAAATCTTTAAGAATTAACTTTGTTCTCAACCTTGGTGCGAATAACCAAATTTCCCAAGTCCAGCATCAGTTTTGTAGGATGCACATTATCGGGACAAAAGTCGGTAGGAATGGTAATCTTAGGAGCCGCAATATCCAAGTCCAACAAAAACCTAACATGAAAGTGATAAAAATCATTGAATGGAACAGATATAAGGAACCTAAGCATATTTTTAAATAAGCATCCTTCTGTTAAAGACAAAACAATAACACCAAAGGAACAACCTACCAAATCAGACCTATAATTTGTCCAAAAGAAAAATTCCTAGTACACTCCAAAATCAAGTCAATTGGGCTATCAAAAAGGGAATCCTAAACTATGTCAATAAAAGATTTAAATAGACGATAAAATGTGTTGCTTCTTTCTGAAAATCATAAATAGGATAAAAAGATTCTAAAGAAGTAGATCGACTTCTCTATGTTCTCATAACAGACCCACTGTTCAATTCCAATCAAGCAAGCCAAAAAGAAATTAATTTTACAGACACCACAATAATTGCCTCTTTTGTAGGCTCCCAAAGCCAAAAAAAATTACATGAGCAAGGAGAAGCAATTGTGAAGCCAAACCCACACCAGTCCAAAACCATACCTACACCAAATTACATTGCATTTACACAAAACAACCCATTGCAAACAGAAAAAAGAGGAAAAACGTAAAAAGTAATTCCCATCCCATCAATCATCAAAGCAGTAAAGCATTTTCACTTTCTTAGCACTTATTTCAGAGCACATCAAGTTTTTCAAAATAAAATGCCACTATGAATTTTAAAACACACTAACTAGAAAAGAACTGGTACATAGAAAGCTAATTGCAGACTTATTCGCTATAAAATCCAGCCACACAAAGCATCATAAACGAAACATCCTGTCTTCCACGTCAAACAGTCAGAGTTACATTAGCCTGTTATGATCAATGTGATTTGATCATGATATTTAAATTGAAGTGGCTCAAAGTACATCAGACAAACCAGAAGAAAAAAATTATAAACCTGGAATGGTCCTTCAATGCCCGGTTCACTTGTTGCTGAGCTGTACGCTTGACTCCATCGATGGTCATCTGATACAAAACACCAAGAAAATTTTTACACCATTGAATGAAATCTTAATAACCAAGGCAGTTATATATCTAACACAAACAAGCGCAGTACTTAAGTTTTGAAAGTGATGCTGTCTATGGTTGCCAAATTATTCCATCTATTGGGAATATCGGGAAACAGGAAACATGCAAAGGGCTTTAGAATATTCAGCTTCCTGACAGCGCACTCTGCATTTTTCACAATTCTGTAACTCACTGGAACCACCAAGTGGCGGTGTATTTAGCTTTGTGCTTTAAAGAATTATACGCAACATGATATTCACTATACCCATATAGGCATGAATGAAATAACCAAAAGTCCGTATTTGCAAAAATAATTGACCAGTGGAGACATCAATATCTTTAAAGATTGCAGTAAAAACATAATTTAGTTAAAACATACTCCCTTATTAACAAAAATAAATGCTCCCTCATACAACATTAGAATATTTATAATGAAATATAATGTCGTGAGATATATTTACCAAAAACAAAAAACTCCCTATACAACATTAAAATTGTTAGAGATGTGATTCAGCTATATCCAATAAGTGTAGTTAATTTTTACAGTTAAACTATCATATTATGTGCTTAATGAATAACAAACAGCATGGGAGTATTTTAGCCAACATAAACCATAATATGCAACAACACATGAAAATGAATGAAACATTCTATCATAGTTAACATGCTAGATACCAGCAAACTGGACACCACTGGACACCACTTTAAGGAACTACATATATTAAATAAAAAGCATAAGGTGAACAGAACCTGCACTGCAGCTGCAGTATCCATAGCTATCTTCTGGCTAACTGTATTACTCCTAAAGAACTTAATGATTTGATCAATTGCATCCTTTAGATACTGCCATACAGATGTAATCAGAATGAGACCAACAGAGAGAGAGAGAGAGAGAGTCATCTTTTAAGATAATATTCAAATAAAAATGATAGAATAATAGAAACATACAGTGACATAACAGGGAGAAGCCTTAGCAACAAAACTCCAGTCCACCTTGGTGTCAAAAGGCTTGAAACAGAAGACGCCAACTAGAGAATCATAAGCAGTTGCACTCTGCATGTATATATATTTGTTCTTGTCAGATCAAGGAATTAGAAAGAAGATTGCAGTTCTACCTTAGAGATATTAGACCAAATTTTAAAAGAAAAACACAGAACAGGACAACCCTACCTCGGCAAGGAGACCGTTTGGCGTTGATAACTTATATGATCCTAAGTTTAGGTCAAAAACTTTAGTTTCTGGATAGAGCTTTATTGAGCAATCGATGCCTTCACATGACAATTCAGCAAGACACTTCTGAGACTCATCAGTAAGCTTGGTGGCATTACGTTTCATAAAAATGCTCAAGGAAGTCTGGAGAGCATCCCTCTTTTCATCAACTGTGACCAACAGTCTATCATCACTTTCCTTGTACCCAATGATTTCATTTAACTGCTTCCAGTCTTCATCAGTGAAAAGAAATGGCTCATTCTCATCTTTCAAAGACTGACTGCGCCTGGAAAAGTAGATACAGTTTGCCGAGCAGGCAATCTCAAGAATAAGTTATAATACTAGTGTTCAGAGACCTAGTTTTAAATTTTACATAATAACTATTTACCATCCAAACCACGAAGATTTCTTCGCTTTTTGTTTCCTCGAGTCAAGTTCCGACACTAATGACTGCTGTACAAACTTGTGAGCCAACATCCTGCAAATATACTATGATGTTACTTGAAGAAGGATTTTGAAGAACTAGACTATTAGCCCATAATAGAGGAAATAGAGAATATTGGTTAGATTATCACAATATAATATAATAAACAACAACAGAAGTATTTGATCGTTCGTGTATTAAATAATGGGAAAACAAAGACAAAGAAGGATACAATCCTTCTAACTGCACAATTACCCCACGACAGAATTTGAGGAACTAAACCATTAATCCATATAGGGAGGAAAAATAGGCACTATTGCTTTAGGTATATCATTTCTTAGGGGGTTCCTTTGACTTGAAATATGACCAGGAAAAAAATATATATATATATATAAAACAAAATAGTGGAAATCGACATCCAAACTTCAAAAACAAATGAAAATAAATCCACGCCACCAGGGCAAGCTGAAAATATTTGAAAAAGGAAATCCTCTTCAAATCTGCAGTTACAAGAAGACCAGAAAGCTGACCGACCCATGATCCTACAGTTTTTCTATTCTAACCCTTTGTAATTCTCAATAATTTCCTGTTATACTGTCCAAGTGACCCAGAAAACAGCTAAAACAAAGAGTTTTACATTTCACCCTATTTCCAAAGCCAGTCACAAGAACTGAAAGTTGGAATGACCCTAAACATCAACTTCCTTAAATGGCCTCCAATACAATTATGGATGGAATTTTAACTTCTTTTTCTGTATTCCGAATGTGTATACTTAGCTCATTCAGTGTGAAAGCCTCTTTTCATTATTTTATCTAGATGCTGCATTTGGTACATTCCAGGATACTTAAATTTATGATGTATACATTAGGTATTCAAATACTTCATCCTCTAAAAGCATTCTTGTTTTATTTTTGGAATACAGATGAAGATTAGCTATACAAAAAGCAAGGTTATGATATTAAAATATTCCTATAATACATTAAGCACATAGACAAACAAATGGAAAGCAAAAAAAAACAGAGAAAGTAAGATCAATTATAGTCAACAACGAAAGCATAAGTAATAACTGATAACTGGTAGCTCACTAGCTCCTTAAGCTACAGTTTTGGACAGGAATCCAGTAGGCAGTAGCAGTAGTAGTAGTTTTACACACAAAAAACATAAAAAAACAAAACAAAAAACTAAAAAAGGACAGTACCTCCACTGGAGTATAAGTTCAATATCAAGTTCACGATCTAGTTCTTCAATGTCTTTGTTATCCTCAACAATTGCCTGACTAGGGTCAGATCTAAGAAGTGAGGCATAAAGAGAGATATATCGTTTACGTAATCTTGCATACTTCAGAACTTCCGTCCACGACAATTTTCCACTGTCACAAAGATGAGACTTTGAGCAAAAAGAAAACAAGAATGCTGAACTATGTTTGTAGATATGTAAAATGTAAAAAGGATATCCAAACTCAATTAGTAGAACATATCACTTGAATCTCATGTCGTGGTCGAAATTTGGAGATATTAAACTCAGAGGAGAGTAAAAAAACATATGAGACAGTGAAGACCTTTTGACTCTACTGTCTTGAACTTGTGACTGATATAACAGAACATATCAAAGGAAAGGAAAATTAAAGAAACAACATATCCAAATACCTTGTCTTCTTCATTTGGTCAGAAACAACTCTATAAGCATACTTCCACCAAGACCTGGGATCTGATTTTACAGAGACATGTGGACGATAATGAGCATACTTCAACCGCAGATTGAAGGCTGCAAAGTTATCAGCTAACTTCAGTACATCCCTGTATCCGTCCTGCAAAAAAGAAAAAAGAAAAAAGAAAAAACATAAATGAATAGTTATCCATGAGAAGAATTAAAGCTAACCGCCAAGATCACGGAATAAAACCGATGAAGTCAGAACAAAACGTGAACCTTTGGCAAACAGATAGTCACATCATCCAGATTAACTGCTGCTTTATGTAAAGGCTGACCGCTATCAGCAAATTCATTTTGCCGTAGCTTTGAATACTTGGCATTTCCAGAAACAGGTTCCAATACATAAGTATGCTTTTTGGTCAACTTATTCGCTGGTTTACCTTCTTTAGTACCAAATCTGAAAACCTGCAGTAAAAATTACCGATATGTTAATGATGATATGAAAAAAATACATGTGGCTGTGTAAATATAATTGAATATATGTGTGCACGTGTTCCATGTATCAACAAGTATATAATATATTGGGCATACCTGAACCCACTCTGATGGAAGCAAGTCCTCCCATTGTTTGTCAACATGCCATGGAGCAATATCAGAATCCAGATAAAGTGCAAGCCGATCAAGTTCGACAGACTGAAAACCGGATGGGAAATATCATGAATTTCTACATAATAGGGTAGGGGCCAATATATGAAGTCAATATATTCATAATGACAGAAATGCTTATTTCAGTTATTTGTTTTAAAATCTTGACAAAATCATCAAAACCAAAAGCAAAATCAACTCCCAATAATGCACGCAAACAATCAGCACTTTTAAGGACCGCATAATAAAAGCCTCTATTTTCTAGATGCAAACTAAGAAATCAAAAGTATCACATAATTCAGGGATTCGGCATAAAATTAACTTAACCTATTCTTGGTTTCTACTCTTGAAATTATATTGTACTTTTAGGGGAGTGAAATTTGCACTCCTCATTTTACAATCCACACTCCCTCTTTCCTGTTTTAGTTAAAGATTTCACAAAAGGATAAAACACATGTGAGTAAAGACAAATTTAAAGTTACTATAAAAGGAAAGGAGTGTGTATTGTAAAGATGAGAGTGCAAATTTCAATCCCCTTCGTTTACTTCTTTTCTTTTTCATAAATTATTTTAATCAATGAAAACAATCCAATTACTATTTAGCAACTTTATTTTTATACGCTTAAGTAACCTTCTGAATACGGTCTAGTGCACCCCCAGTAACGAACATCTCTTTTCCAGTATCATCAACTGTCATGGCTGAAAGTCTCTCCAACGTTATGCCCGCTCCAAACGGATGACCAGAATTGCTACAACATTGAAGACATAAGGCATCTATGCAAGATATAAAAATTATAAGAAAAAATAGGAGGAAAATTTTAGTCTAGTTTTACCTCTCAAGATCCTCGTATCGGATGTGAATATTTGAAATCGAAAGTTTCAAGTTTCCAATTATTGTGCTGATCAGGGATCCCAACCATGATTTATTCTTCAAGGAAGAAGTTAACTAATTAAAACCATCATTGATAAAGAACATAAGAGTTCCAGCAGAACAAATATCCAAACACAGAAATACGTCAACAGTTGGCAGATTCTGAAATTGTTTCAAAGATAAACCTACTGCCTTTGATTAACTACCATTGTGAATATACTATAATAAGAGGAGTTTGATGTAGCTTGAGTCGTACACTTGCATCTGCTATTCATCATGTATGCTTAAGACTCAGCTTATGATTCCCCCAAGATGAGTTGAACCAGAAGAAGTACCTCCATAAACATTATCAAAATGATAAAGAGAAACCCGAATTACCCCATGTGAAGACACGTAGAAGCGCTAGACACATATATAACACCTAAGAAAGCTCTCCATTCCAAAAGAAAAATAAATAAACATTGAAACATTTTTCTAAAGAAAATAAAATAGTAATTTAAGATATGAATTTCAGAGATCCACAATTCATACTACATACATATGTATACACAAACATATAGCGGTACACTAATATTGCCAGTTTCCACTTAAATCATGTTAAATCTTACTACGTCTGACTTCATTTGTTGTGCCTTCTCCAACAACTTCTGTTCCATTTCCTATTAAGAAGAGAAAGAGTCAGACACTCACAGAATATGCATTGGCAAACACACACAGATTTTCATTACCATGTCTCACCTGAACTCGGTTTTTCTTAGTTTCCTGTACAGCGTCCTCACTACTTCCCTCAACTTCTGTTTCAGGCTCAGCTAATAGAAATATGTGATCCAAAGAAACTAACACTGGATCCTGGCCTAGCCTGCTCCATGGAACCTTAGTTCAAAGAATCAAAAATACTTCATTGGATAAATAATAAAGCGGATCCAGTAAATCAGTATGTGAAAATAGAATAAGAATTACAACTACGATATAAAATCCAACGAATACTCAAAGCGAGTAATAAAGAGATTTACACAATAAATAAGCCTCACTTAACAACAAAATGAATTCAGCATTATAATTTACTACATGTCCCTATTAAAGATTCCGGTGGTTGATGCTGAGCTAGTTTTTGTTTTCAGAAAAACATGTATTTAAAGAAGAAGAAAAAAGCAAATAATACCTCCCTTCAACAACAGAAAGTGGATCAAAAATTGAACTTGACTCACCCTTCCAAGTCAAATGAAACTCTACGGATGAGACCTTATTTCAAGAAACTTACACCTTAAACATAAAATGCCTCACTATATAGTGCATCACACATTGCCTTGATTTAAGTTTTTAAGGAATTCCATGAAAACAGACAAACAGCAGCATTATTCTCTTGTCCAATTATAGAAAGTGATGCATACATCAATTTATTCTTATCAGGCGAGCAACACAATGCTTCGGAGACACTCAATAAAGAGACAATAACATGTGATACTTGCATATCGATTCAGAAGCTCGTTGTGTTTTCATTAAAAAAATGTTTCAAAGACAACTAGAATATTGGTTGAAGAATGATGATATTGGATTCAAATTTTTGTCTCTGTTTCACTATGAATATGACTCAAATTTGTCGGCATATTATCCATAACTAAGTGGAACAACATTCAACAAAAGAATAACTCAACATGATGGAAAAATAATAATGTGCCTCACCTTAAGTTTCACGGATCCAAGAAATCCTGCCTTGACCTTCACAGGCAATTTTAACGCATTCAGTGCCTCAGGCTTCAACTGCATATTTGTTAGCTCCACATCACCTGATTCACATTTCAGACAAGAAAATAATAAGAACTATCCACCCTCAGAGAGTGTTAGGAGATGCGTGACTTTATTTCTCCAACCTAGGGTGACCATCAACGTGCAAAGCCACTGACTACTCAAACAAAAAGAAACCAAAGTAACCTATTGACCCCAAAACCCAGTCAATGGCCCTCAATTTATTTCTAATATCACCTGGTTTCCTAAAGGAACTTTGGAGTATTACATACTGAGACCCACAAAGTTGTAGCCTAAGTGAATTCTCAGTTTCAAACCCAAAGAAAAAATTGTGAATTGTCAGCTTCAGTCCTCCTTTTTTGTTGTGTGAGCCAGTGCAATGCTGACAAAATTGCTCCCAGGAAATTGAATGCCTTTGAGCCTAGCATTTCTAACCCCTGAGCTAAACTCCTAAGCTCTAAACGGTTTCTACATCCTAGAGCTATCCAACTGTAAATGGAAACCGGATAAAATCATGTTAACACAAGCACTAGAACCTAAGATTTTAATGTCTGTTTAAAGCATTAGCTACTCAAAGCTCCGAATTGAAGTACTGACAACTGGGAGTAGTGATTATGCTGAATATGACAGTTAAAAGGTACTCGAATCTCTAAATAGCTCATGTATGAAAAAATTCGATTAATGCATAAATCAACTATAGGATTTCAACTAAAATTGTTCATCTCTCAACATTACTAGTATAATTCAATTCAAATTCCTTGTATCCCATACTTGTTCTAGTAGCAGAGCCCATTTCCGGTTCATCTCTCGATAAAGTTTACATTGCCATTGGCCCTAAATTAACCTAAAACCCTACAAAACCTCACTTCTGCATCACTCAAGCCAACTCCAATTCCACAATCGAACCACGCAATCAATCAAAAACCGTCAATAAACCACTAGCATGATCAAAAAAATAAGAAGAAGAAAGCATTCGAACCTTTCCAAACACTGATCTTGAGGGCCTCTTTGTTGAACCCGTTCACGTAGTTCCCCAGGTACCTCTGCAAGAGGTTCGCCACCTGATCCTCCAACATCTTCGCCGGCTGGAATTCGCTCTATCTCATCCCCGCCGGAAAATAGCAACCGTAACTCGGAAAATGCAGAATCGCCGTTCGTGCAAGTCAGAATTTTCTTTTTGCTTTCGGAAATAGAAATTGAACAAAGCGTTTCTTTGCTTTCCTGTAAGGACTGGTAGGTGACCGCGCCTGTATTAGTCTGCGTCGCTGTCGAAGGGTTCAACACAGTTGGACGAATAATAAGTCGACGCGTGTGGTGAGAACTAAAGCGGGACATACGTGGCCGCAAGGGAACGACAGGTGAGGACTATCATCGGGTGGGAGTTGGACTGTGGGGTGGGAGGTCAGTACGAGATTGGGACCTTTTGGTTTTTAAAAAGAGTTAAGGGGCCGGAGTGACGTCGTTTTGGAAAGGAAGTGATGAGTCACCCATATTTCGTTATCGCCCATGTGGGGCAGTTTGCGCGTGACTGTTCCAAGTGTTTGAGGTGTTTATACGACACGTCGCTCCCTCACGTGAGATGGAGCTGTGAGAACTGAACCGGCGAACCGGGATAAAAACCGGTCGATCAATTATATCTTGTGCTAGCGGCAAAGAATCGGTTCACTCTACTTTCTTGTCCTTTTTGAAAAGGGTCTGTTCACACCTCTAAATTTACTAGTATACATCACTTACTTTCCAAATTTACTATGTATACATCTCTTACTCAGTATATTTTTATTTTATTTTTTAACGTATGTAAAAAACTAACTACCCTCCTTATTTTTTACTAAAATACCCTCAAATTAATTTTGAAGAACTTGTGACTTTTTTATCAAGACTCCCAAAAAAATCATTTGATCAAAACAAAATCCTTCGATGCAATCTTCAAGGTTCAAGCCTTTAAATCTTGGTATTGTTTGATCAAATGATAATGATTATATAGAGTAGCTTGATAATATGATCTCATATTTATTAGTCTCTCAGACATCATCTTCATTCACACCAAGGCCAAATCATTCACATTTACTGATTTGCAATATAATGGGAGCAAATGACTATGTATTCATGGTACACAAGTAATGATCATACTTCACCATCCACAATCACATGTGTACTATTTTAGAAGTCGAAGCACATGAGAATATATACATGCGCTGGCCGAAATCCGCGAGCATATGCAATAGAGAGTTCATAATAGAAATCTCATATTCATGACTGGTTGCATCCATGCTCAGATTACGAATCCTACAACCCCACTCCACTTCAACAATTGAACTATTCTTATATGTAAATTAGGATTTTCATTCACATGAGTTTTTAAGTTTTTGATATGATAGATGATATTTTTCTTTGTCTATCTTTCATATGTATTTATTTGTGTTTTTATGTGAGTTGAAAAAGTCAAATAAAAATATATAAAAAATAGAGATTTATTTAGTAGATTTGAAGATGTAACTAGAATTCTTCTTTTCAAAAAAAACAAAACAAAATGTTGACTACTAGTTACTACGAGCTCTTCTCATCCTGAGAATTTCACAGGTTTATGAACAACAATGGAGTAAGTTGTGGAGAAAGTTTGTTCCATGCATGAACACAATTTCGGGTTGAGAATATGATATGCACTCGCATGGTCTTGGACATATTATTCATCTCATTGTGTATAAGGCATGATGTAAACTCAACAAGCATTGATTGATAGAACTTCAAGAGTGATGTAGAACGAAGGGGGTGGCTTTCCGACGAAAAATAAAGATTAGAGAACCGTTTGATAGTGGTAAATTATTTATGGACATATAAGTTCGTTGGGCTTCCAAAAGACTGTTTTAATTATTTTTGAGTTTTATTTTTATTATTTTGTTTTATTTTATTTTAATTAATTTGTTTTGGACTTTATTTTATTTTAATCAATGGGCTTTTAGGTTTCATTGTTAGTTGTCCTAGGGTTTCTTTGCTCCTATATAAGGAGCATCTATCAGTTGTATTTGATAATCTTGATTTATAAAAAAAACCTTTGAGTTTATCTCAACTTTTCTAGTGGATTTGAGATTAAAATCGATTGGTGGATTCCAATCAATCTATTTTTTATATTCTGTTGCATCAATTGGTAATCAGAGTCTGCTGGATTCCTGGTGAGTGATCTATCGATCGATTCAAAAGCAAAAAACAATATCAAAAAAAAAGAACACAGACGCCGCCGATCAAGACTGCACTGCCCGACCTGGCGAAGCAAGTCGAGTCTCGTCAACCGCTCTGCGCCTTCGGCCCAAGCCAAAGAAGCGGCCACAGAAGCCAAACCGCTCATCTCGACGCCGCCCTGCGAAGCTCACTATGAATCGACATCTTCATCGATTCTCTCTGATCAGGCGTGTGTCCCAGCCCAACATCGGCCTCTCCACCCTCATTCCTCCCCTGGAATAGCCGTTTCTCGGCCACAGGAGCCCTAGCGGCGAAAGCTCAGAAAATCTAGGTTTTTCTACAACGACCGACCCAGCAATTGACCCGACCCAACCAAGAAAGTGATCCAAATCCGACCTGATTACTCGACCCGACCTGGTAACTACTGACCCAACCCAATCCAAGTCAGCAACCCGACCTGCCTGACCAAAAAAACATAAGAAGAAGAAGAAGAAGAATTATTGGATTTATAATTGAGTTTGTTTTCTATAAATTATTCTTCTTTATTCAAGATGAACTCGAGGTCGGGTTCTTTTGAAGTGGATGAGACTGATGTAGAACGAATGGGGGTCGCTTTCTGACGAAAAATAAAGATTGGAGAACCGTTTGACCGTGACAAATTAGTTACCGGCATCTATGTTCGTTGGGGTTCCAGAAGACTATTTTAATTATTTTTGAGTTTTATTTTAATTATTTTGTTTTGTTTTAATTAATTTGTTTTGGACTTTATTTTATTTTAATCCATGAGTTTTTAGGTTTCATTGTTAGTTACCATAGGGTTTCTTTGCTCCTATATAAAGAGTCTCTATCAATTGTATTTGATAACCTTGATTTATAAAAAAAAACTCTTTGAGTTTATCTCAACTTTTCTAGTAGATTCTAGTTCTTCTTGTGGATTCGAGATCAAAATCGATTGGTGGATTCCAATTAATCTATCCCTTTATATTTCGATGCATCAGAGAGAGTGAACTGGAAGTTCCAACACCAGTTCGACGACCAAAATTATCAGCAAGAATCTTCGATCCTACCCATCTCTGCCTATAAATTTACATCTAAACTAACTAGCTAGCTAGCTAACGATACTCATATGAGTTATCAAGGTTCTAAAAAATGTTATGCGCTACCAGAGCGGACAGCCAGCGCCTAGCGCCTAGCGCCCAGGATGCCTAGGCGGTTTTGTATTTTACATATTATTATTTATTTAATAAATATAATTATATAATAAATTTTATATAAAAAAACACTTTTATGTTCCAAAATAGTAAAAATACTTCAAAATAGACAAATAATAATTAAAAAATATTGTGTTATACATTTAGACTTTAAGTAGAATATTGTGTTTTTCGTGTTTAATTTTTCTAATTTTGATAGACTTTTATGTATTTCATAATTAAAAAAACTAATCAGACCGCCTAGATGCCGCCTAGCCCACCCAAACATATGATTTTTACTCCGCCTAGGTGCCGCCTAGCCCGGCTAGACGCCGTCCTGCCTGCCTAGGCGGCCGATTTTTTACACCGGCGTCCAACTTGGTCGAATCGAGAAAAATCGGAACGGTGACCTGTCGCCCAGTGCCGCCTAGGCGGTCCTGGGAGCCGATTTTTAGAACCTTGTGAGTTATATATATTGAGTAACAATTCCATATCCTTTAGTGTCATTTGTTCATAATCATAACTTGTTCAACAACCTGTTCTACCCCTATAAAAAAGAACATAACTTCTTCATCGTAATTACCACAACAAAATTTGATTGAGGATCTCTCTCGATCTATAGCTAACGATGGCCAACCAACAAATGACATAAGCTCAAGCTCTCGTGGGAAAAAATTGTACAAAAGTCCAAGCTAGATCACTTCAGACGAAGGGGATGTTTGCGAAAGAATAAAAGATTTCTATTTATGGCACCAGAAGTCCAAACACATCTTATTGTTCCCTCTCCATTAAGAATATCAAGATTTTATCTCATGAAAAAGTATTTGAGAAAATTGAGGAGCAAAAGCATATCAAATAGGAGACCCTTAGGCTGGTTGATCAACAAACCTAAGGTTACCCTAGCCTCTTTGATATGTTTCTGCTCCATAATTTTCTCCAGTACTTCTTCGCAAGATTAAAAATTGACCCCTTCATAGTGGAGACGAATAGTATACAGTAATATAATTCCCACAAAAAATTAGCTAGAAACAACTCTCACAAAAAATTAGATAGAAACAACTCTCACAAAAAATTAGATAGAAACAACTCCCACAAAAATTAGCTAGAAATAATTAAGAGATAATTAGATAAAAACTTACCAATTAGATCCTCTTTGAATATAAACTCATTCACATTTTCTTTTTTAATTTACATTCAATGCATTTATTTTACCTGCCTTACAAATTTTAAACTCGGAAATTTAAAATTATCACATTTTCTCTACTGGTCATTTTGCCTTTAAGTTAGGTTACAGATAGAGAAATTGAGTTTTTGGATATAGGGTTTTAGCTAAGTTAGAGGTCAGAGTATAGGGTTTAGAGTTTAGAGGTTAAGAGTTAGAGTTTATGGTTTATGAAGGAATTGAGTTTTGGGTATAGGGTTTTAGGGTTTAGGGGTTAGGGTTAGGGTTATGGTTTAAGGTTTAGGGGTTAAGGGTTATGGTTTAGAGTTTAGGATACTTATAGGGTGTAGGGTTTAGGAATGTTCACAGTTTGTACATATCATTTCATCACAGATATTGTTTTTTTTATCAAAGGTATTGTTTTTTTTCCATCACATGTATTGTTTGTTAGTTTATTATTTATCCTAAATAATACATTTATTTAGTTTAGACAAACTTAATTAATAAGTGTAGGTGTATTTTAAATCAATTTTAAAGGTGAGTGTAATCTAAAATGAGTCTACTAAATTAGGTGTAACGTCAAATACCTCAATAACTAACCATGCACAGCAAATTTAGAAGCTACATTTCATTATGTACACTACTTAACAAAGAACCAAGTATTTGCTATTGTGACATAAGAATATTCCTGTAACTAACTAATCATCTATAAGGTCTTTCTTCGTGTGTCTATGTTGTTGAACAAACAAAATTGAACCATTGATATTGAAATCTGAAGAAGCCAAGAGATCTCCAACCGTTCCCAATTTAGGTCATTCTTCCCAATCATTCAATGTGAGGTTAATGGTGGGTGTCATCTCCCACCGCGCCCAACTATAAACAGCGTGTACGTCCCCAATGTCTCTTAGAGCTGCAACTGTTTCTGTCTCACTCTTTCTTAAAAGCATAAAAATGAAACACTAAACACAGTTTCATCCATAAACATAAAAGTATACATAATAGAAACAATATATATCAATGTGTACCTGTTGGAATCGATGAAGTCATCTCAGAATACTGATATTCTGCACGTCTCTTTTGTTAGCTATTTTTCTATGGGGCAAGAACTAAATAGCTCAAATACAAAGAGAGTACAGAGACCTAGTATTTATAGTGAGAGTATCATAATACAAAGTCCTCTCATAAAATGTTTTTATATCTTATTAATGTTTGCAATCATTATCATTTATTTCAGTTATCTTCTTTAGAACTTCCCACTACATTCACATAATGAATGCATTTAACATGAAATATGAATTACTCAATATCTCTAATTACTTACTCTGTTGTAACAACAACTGTTGTACCAAATATAAACATGTAATTGTTCAATTCAACTTACATTTCTGTCCCACTGTTTGTATATTTCTCAACCTATCCAACTTTAGCTGATGCAACATAATACACAATTTCACATGATAAGAAAAGAGATTATTTTCTAAAAAGAAAAATATTTCGCCGCTAAATGAAGCAGAGGTACGCACCAGTTATAGAAGTCATTTAGAACAGAATTGTCAATGCCATTGCCCATTTCCAAACTTGACGACATCATGAATACCTCTATGTCATCCTTTCCCTGCTTCTTCGAGTCTACCTTCATATTCCTCGGGTTTGATGATTCTTTAGGCAGAAATCTAACCACCGTTAAATTACTCAAAGTTTGATTTGCGATTTGAATACTCCATGCAGCTTCACGATCATCAGGCCGTCCAAAAAACAGAGTCGCAACATGCTGAACACTTGAACAGTGTCCACCCTAGTCAACTGCGAGAACCCTAAAGCCCCAGCTAGTCATTTTTCCATAATAATCCCAACAGTGCTCAGCGCATGCCGAAGAATCTTCTGGTTCGTCGTCCTCACAGCCTCTTTCCCGGTCTCCATCTTCCCATCAATGCGCTGATGCTTACGAATTAAGAAATAGCAACAGAATGATGGTCGTGCGCAAGTCCTCCGCAGCTGCAGTACGTACATCCTTATGAAGGCTAGATAATGTTGACACGGCTTTGATCTTGTTGATTAGAATGTTGGTATCTATAGTGAAAGTCAAATATAATGAAAATGTGATAATAAATTTTATATATTTTATTTATCTCACAGTGAAAGTTTATATAAGAGATTACAAGAAATATAATTGGTAAGTATAAACATGCGATATAATTACAATATTACATTTCTAATATGATTCACGCTGACACACCCCTTCAAGTTGGGGCATACACATCAATCATGTCCAACTTGCACAATGAGTCATAAAACGCCTTTCTGGATACTCCTTTGGTGAGTATATCTGCAAGCTGTTATTCAGTAGGAACAAAAGGAAAGCTAATAATATTGGCATCTAGCTTCTCTTTTATAAAATGACGATCAACCTCCACATGCTTAGTACGATCATATTGCACTAGGTTTTGTGATATATCAATTGCTGTTTTATTGTCACTATACAACTGCATAGGACTTTTAAGTTTGATACCCAAATCATGTAACAGATCTCTCAGCCATAACAACTCACATACTCCTTGAGTTCTACCTCTGTATTCAGCCGCAGCACTTCTCAGCCACAACAACTCACATACTCTTTGAGTCCTACCTCTGTATTCAGCCTCAGCACTAGACCGTGTCACAACTTTCTGTTGCTTACTCTTCCATGTAACCAAATTACCTTCCACAAAGGTAAAGTAACCTGATGTAGACCTTCTGTCTGTAAAATTTTCAGCTCAATCTGCATCTATGAAGCCACAAATATCAAGAATATTATTGTGTTTAGAAAACATTACTCCTCTCCCAGGAGCTGACTTCAAGTACTTTAATATTCTCATAACAGCATCCATGTGACACTCGTTCGGGTTGTGCATGAACTGACTCACCACACTCTCAACATATGTGATATCTGGTGTAGTATGAGCTAAGTAAATCAAGCATCCAACTAACCTCTGATAGCGAGCTCGATCATTAGGTACCTGGTCTGGATACTCTGCTAGACGATGGTTCTGTTCAATAGGCGTGACAATAGGTGTGTAATCCAACATACCTGTCTTTGTCAATAGATCAAGAATGTACTTTCTCTGGCACAAATATATCCATTCTCTCTCCCTAGCTACCTCAATTCCTAAGAAGTACTTGAGATCACCCAAATCCTTCATCTCAAACTCAGAGGCTAGCTGTTTCTGCAATCTGTTCATCCTAACAGTATCATTGTCAGTGATTACCATATCATCAACATAAATAATTAAGACTGTTACCTTCTCATGCTGAAGCTTGAGGAACAACGTGTGGTCTGAATTACTCTGTTTATAACCAATCTTATGCATGAACTGCATAAACCTCTCAAACCAACCACGAGGTGATTGTTTGAGTCCATATAAAGACTTCCTCAATTTGCATACAAACTCACCAGGAGAAACAGCTACATACCCTGATAGGAGACTCATGTACACCTCATCAGCTAACTCTTCATGTAGAAAAGCATTTTTGACATCAAATTAACCTCCTCAGCTAAACACCCAATGACAACCTACAACCTTTTTGTCATGTGGTGGAGGCACAAGTTCCCATGCATCATTCTTCTGTAACGCATCCATCTCTTCCTCCATTGCTTTCCTCTACTTTGGATCTCCCAATGCATCCTACACTTTGTTAAGTACTGATACATCAGATATTTTATTCACATATGATGCATATAACTTAGAGATAATCTTTAAATTGACATATAATTGACTACTGGGTACTTTGATTTAGCTTGAAGAGTGTGTTCATATCTTTTGAGTGCTTGACCTCGAGTAGACCTATTTGGAAACACATACTGGCCACCATTAGACTCACTACTATTAGTACAAGTGGGGGAACATACCTCAAATGAGTGATCTTCAATACCAGTAAGCTTTGAATCAGGAGTAGGAGCGGCGAAGGCAGGAGGGGCAGTTATGTCTTCAAATACATTCTCAGTGTTTAAAACCAGTGCTTCAGTTTCTACATTAGTCTCTGCTTTTGGATTTGATGAGGTAATGATCTCAATTGGACTCATCGTTATATCTCTTGCCTATATAACTTCTCCTCATTCTGATTCATCCCCCTCACCATGATACAGCTCTTCGAAATATGAATGCTCCACTTGAAGAGCAGTATCAGATGAGGAGAAATAACTTATGTCTTCAAAGAAAGTAACATCCATAGTGACATAATACTTTCCAGTGGTTGGATGGTAACACTTGTAGTCTTTCTGATGTCTTCCATAACCAACAAACACACACTTAATCGCTCGGGCATCCAACTTAGACATCTGGTTTTTAGGAACATGAACAAACGCAACACAACCAAAGACACGGACATGAAGATTATGAAATGAGGGAATAGGAACATGAGATAGAAGGACCTTAAAAGGAATTTTCCTTAAAGAACACTAGATGGAAAATGGTTGATAAGATGAGCAGAAGCATTTATTGCATCATCCCAAAGATATTTCGGCATATGAGCACTAAAAAGAATGGCACGAGCCATATCTAGGAGATGACGGTTTTTCCTGTCAAACACCCCATTTTGCTCTGGTGTTTGTGGACAAGTAATTTGGCGAACAATCTCATGTGTTTGGAAAAACTGTTTGAAAAAATGATTAACATACTCTCCCTCATTGTCTGAACGGAGAACTTTAATAGTGTTATTGTATTGTGTTTGAACAAGAGTACGAAAAGCTGAAAACATTTCATCTTTGGTTTTCAAAAGAGCAATTGTTGACAATCTTGTGCAATCATCAATAAACAATACAAAATACCTCATACCCGACACATAAGGCTCTCTAGAGGGTCCCCAGACATCTGAATGAATTACTTCAAAAGGAACACTATGTCTAGAGAAACTAGGAGAATAAGTAGCCTGATAACTCTTAACTATTACACATGTTTCACAACGTATAGTAGACTCATTGACACCAATAAACAAAGACGGCATATGAATTTTTTCATAACACTAAAGGATGAATGTCCTAAGCGGCAATGCCACAACCAAATTTTATTTAGCTGGATAGAGCTCGAGGTCAAAGCAGTGCGAGGTTGTGCTCCAAGGTTTCTCTCCTGGATATGTCTGATCCAAGTGAAACAATCTGCCCCTCAAATACCCTGATCGATAAGCTCTATAGTAAGAAGATCCTGAAAAGTCACATACATGGGATAAAAGGTTACAGAACATCGAGACTCGGTATTCAACTAGGGAACAGAAATCAAGTGATGAGATAGGTTAGATACATATAAAACATTATGTAGCTCTAAAGTAGGAGTGACACAAACCGACCCCTTGCCTAACACATGAAAAGACTCACTATTAGCATTAGTAACATAGGACACTAGAGGGGAAGACAACTTAGTGAAATAAAATTTATCATAAGTCATATGATCAGTGGCACCAGAATCAATAATCCAAGTATCAGAACCAACAAAATTAGGAATTTTCAAAGTCATACTGATCTTACCACTTCCACGTGGGTTTTTGGTCGCAGGAATATTACCGTTATTAAAGTTGTGCTGCATCACACATATAGAGTTATGAGAAAGTTCAACCCTCCAATCATTGTGGTCATCTAATTCACGAACAGCATCCTCAGCATCTCTATGATCATTAAAATCGATAAAAGCAAAACTTGATGGCCTCTTTGCAACCCATATCCTCTTTATAGTCCCAAATTTGTATAACTCAATTTTGAGCTCTTCCTCGAAAACCTAGGAACTCAAATTTCCAACGTATACAAGTCATTTTTCCTTCTCCAGGTTACAAATCTGCGGATCAGATCAGATGAGTCGGGTCATATCTGTGACTGGGTCAGGTCAAACCATGTCAGATCTAGATCAGATCAAGTCAGACCAGGTCGGGTCTAGACTGGGTCGAATCTAAACCGAGTCAAGTCGGGTTGGGTTTGAACCGGGTTAAATCTGGATTTGTATCCTAGTGGTTCGGGTCTGGAGTTTTGATCTGCACACCCGGTCAGATCTGGATTTGCAGATGAGTGGTTTACAAAGAGACGCTCTTGAACGAATCAGTATTTTTCAAAAACCTTCAGTTATTGAATAAGGATATAATCCACTTGTAATTTCATTTTGGCAAAATATTGGCAGGCGGTTTGTGTGGCCTGGTCTGACAACTGTTGTTGTGAAAGTTGTGGAGTTTTAATCTGCACACCCTTCTTGATCTGATAACAGGCGAGATGATAACAGGGCTGGTCTTACTGCCTGGGGGAAGAAGACACAACTCGGGTGTTGCTTCAGCTCAAACCATTAAAACGGGTCGGATAGAAGTTAGAGACGACAGACTAGGAATTGCGTCTGATCTAGAAACGCCGGCGAACAGTATTGGTATGGGCTGATATGGCAGAATAATGCTGGAGCAGGTCGGAAAGAAGACAACAGCTTGGTCTGAACAATACTGAACTGCCCGTAAGCCACGAAGCGAGATTGGTTGCGATCTGAATCGAAAGAATACGGCGACAGTCTGAGATGCAGACAGAACGACAGTATATAGATGTAACTCTGGTATGGAAACGAATGGCGTCGCTGGGCTTGGACAAGTGATGCAGACAAAGGGAGACGACGACAGTTGTAACTGACCTGATAAGACAACCCTTGATGAAAAACAACATCGTGCAGATGAAACCCTAACAAAGGGGTTCACAGACAATTAGTCTGAATGAAAAATTGAAGCGGAAGATTAAGAGACAAGGTCCTCTCAGATCTTTGCTCTGATATCAAGTCAAATATAATGAAGATGGGAGAATAAATTTCAGATATTTTATTCATCTATGGAGGTTTATATAAGAGATTACAAGAAATATAATTGGTAAGTATAAACCTATGATATAATTACAATATTTTTCATAATATGACTTACGCTGACAATGAATGTGTCAACCGTCCTGTGGATTTCCACCACGTCTTTGTCACCGTACTCGTCATCATCGCTCATTTCATTGTCTTCAAGCTCATGATAGTACACAATGGTTCTGCACTTTCGTTGTAGCTCGATCAGGTATGCCAGGTAGGGCATTATGGGTGCCTTTTGAGGACCTCTCAGTGTTGCAATGACTGAGAGTACGGCATTTACATGACGAGGTCCATACACGCATCCGAGAACTCAGAGCTCATTATTAGACTTTTCCAATTCAATACTCACGGTTGTGCGTGTGTGAGCGAATAATTGATAGTCTTTGTTCATTAGGTTAGCCACCATTGGCCCTGATATTAGTGTTAATAACGATTGTCATTACTAACAAATTGTAAGCCACTGGATCTATTCCTGAAACAACCCAATTTGCATGGTTGTGTTAATCATGTAAATGGAATGTGGTTCACAAAAATGTGGTTTAGAATTCTTACAAATTGTCTTTGGCCCGCGTTTCCTATGAATAAGAGATCAGCATGGCCCTTCAAGTTCAAAACAAAAGCAAGGAAGACCCCTTCATTGAGTGGAATCTTCAAATAATGGCAAACTGCAAGAACGCCACCAATCTTGCTGCTGATGGACAACAGCACCAGAACGAGAACAATTAATACGTTGGTTAGGTTACCAAAATAAGCTCCGTCGAATTGGAAGCCAATGTACCCAAAATAGACAGGAAGTACAAATTTATGCACGGATTAAGTGAGTTTATGTAGTAATGTTCATGCTGTTTTGCCTTCTTTAGGGAATGCCACACCAGAGAGAAAGTAAGCTAGGCGTAGCTCAAGGAGTCAAGACCACCGTGAGGGTATGGTGTGCGAGTCTAGACTTCTCAATAGCTCTGATGGATGAATTCAAGGTCGTCCTAGGGTTAGAGTTTCATGATCAAGTCAAGGCAATACCGGTGTCATTATATCATGTGCATCATGGATGGCGACAAGACGTGCGTTGTGCCGACAACTAGAAGCACCAAGCAAGATGTAAAGATGTTGTCGGCATTACAATTCAAGAAAGACATCAAAAGAGAAAAGGAGAGCTACTTAGCCATTCTCAAAGACTTCGACGATGAAGAGCTAAGACCTCAAGATGGTGTGCCTAAGGAGGTAGCCACAGTACTTGAGGAACTCAAAGATGTCTCACCATCTGAGTTGCCCAAGAAGTTATGACCAAGAAGGGAAGTCGACCATGCAATAGAGTTGGAGCCATGAACCAAACCGCCCACTATGAGTGCATACCGCATGGCGCCACATGAGCTAGCGGAGTTAAGAAGACAATTAAAGGAGCTCTTGGATGCGGGATTAATTAGACTTTTAAAAGCCCCATTTGGTGCACCGATCTTGTTTCAAAAAAAGATAGATGGCTCTCTTCGCATGTGCATCGATTATAAGGCACTCAACAAGGTCACAATGAAAAACAAGTACATCATTCCTCTTATTGCTGACTTGTTCGATCGATTGGGGCATGCACGCTATTTCATGAAGTATGACCTTCGTTCGGGATACTACCAAGTTCGCATAGCCGAGGGTGATGAACCAAAGACCGCGTGCATCAGTGTATGGTTCTTATGAGTTCTTGTTATGCTCTTTGGTCTAACTAATGCACTGGCAACGTTTTGTACCTTGATGAACAAGATATTCCACCCTTATCTTGATCGATTTGTAGTCGTCTACTTAGATGACATCTTGGTGTATAGCCAAACCTTGGAAGAGCATGTAGAGCACTTAGGAAAATATTCATGGTGCTAAGGGAAAATGAGCTATACATCAAGAAGGAGAAATGCTCCTTTGCTAAGCTGGAGGTGTTATTCTTGGGGCATAAGATCAAGGACGGCAATCTAATGATAGAGGATAGTAAGGTGCATGTCATCCAAGTATGGGAGTCACTCACCAAGGTACATGAGTTAAGATCTTTCCTTGGGTTGGTATACTACTATCGTCGCTTCATCAAGGGATATCCGACGAGGGCCGCACCATTAACCGACCTTCTCAAGAAAAACAAGGCGTTGACGAGGCCGTTTGTTAACAACCTGCAATTTAAACACTATCATTGTAGTAACTGTAAGTAGGGATCGTTCTAGCCGGGGACACTAGGGAAGGATTTTATCTGCATTATAAACAAGTTAGTAACATTCACAAATATAATATAAACATACAAGTACAATTCTGTCACAACTATACAAGTATAACACACATGATCATATACAATCCGTAAAACATAGACATGACATCGAAATTTATGAACAAAAAGAACTAAATTATTTACAAACTATTCACATATTTATCGAATTATGATGGGGATTTTATGGTGATTTTATCGAATTATTTACAAACTGTTCAATGCCTACAATCGCCTGACATTGAGACAGAATACACTGATCGAACGAGAGTCATTGGAGACATGGTCCTAGGTATGGCGTCACTCATCCTATTCATCATGCAAATCACGTAACCCTAAAAACCCTTAGTAATGCCTAAGAATCAAGGCCTACAATCGCCTGACCTTAACCCTTAGAACACTACGGCATATGAAACTCCCCCCTTAGGAACATCCGTGCACAGACTACCCTTAGGTTTGATTACATGATCAGGTATGTGATTAATCAATTAGAAAACAGTAATAACATAAACATACATAACCTATTCTAAATCCAAAACCTAGCATGCATCCTAAATGTTATGCTAACAAACACATTCATAAGTAGATCACAAAGAAAAACAAACAAACATGTTCATAACATAAAACAATAAACCGAAATACCAATATATATATAACGTTGAATTAAACACAGTAGAATTACACAAAAACTTGGAGGAATCCATACCAAATCCTACCTAAAGGGTCGGATAGGGCAAGGGTGGTTGGCGGCTGCAAAGGGTGATCGGCGACAAGCTTTGTGCTTCGGCTGTTTTGAGGGGTTTTTGGTAGAGTTGGCTAGCTAAGGTTTTCACAAAATTGAGAACTCTTTTTCAGCTGTATTACATGTGTATTTATAGAGACAAAACCCTAAAGAAACCTAATGAAAATCGGCAGCCCCCTTGTGTTCCAAACCGGGTAGGTTTTTCTTCTTTCCTTGTGGGATTTGGTCTCTCTTCTCTTTAATTTGCTGACTTGGAAAATAGTTTATAAACTTCTTTTTCTGAATTCATGGGCTCATCTTCATGTGTGTGGATCGGCATTGGGCTCTCCTTCATGCTCATGGACTCCTAGGACAGCCGAAAGGCTTCCATAATCTCGGTAGAACAAGTTATCCTGTTTTGACCGGGACAACTTTCCTAGATGTTGTTTTCGGCTTCTCCTTGGTGATTTCTTCGATTCTTCTTCTAAACAACTTCCCATATCATCATTAAGCTCTTCATCAATCATTTGGCATGCTTGGGAAGGATTTTGGTGAAGAAACACTCACACATTCGGACAGAAGTTTCAGCATGATCTGCCCTGTTTCCAGCAGACTGATCTCCAGCCATTGTTTCCAGCATAACTCCTTCCTTAGAACTTGGATTGCTGCGATTCCAAAATATTTAGAAACTAGACATCCACAGCTTTCCATCCATATATGGCACGTTCCCTGGTTCCTCCTGGATCGTCCTAGGGAAATCTTTGAAGTTGAGTTATGGTTTCTGGAAATCCTCTGTTTTTGTTCCGAATTCATGCTTTTGGCCTCTTGTCTTTCCATGCTTCTTTTGCTACCTTCCATAAGTCCGATCCTCATGATTCTTGTTTCGTTATGTCCATATACATGTCACCTACACATTCAAAAGATATAATCAAGTGGTGACAATGTATTGGTTTACAGAAACTTAAGAAAAACATCAAGAACACTTCCAATTTCAGCTTTTAACGATATTGCACATACTTTACCTATTTTACACATGTTTTAGCCAATGTTCTACAAATAATCCCTTATGCTAAATATCTACTAATACTAACCTAATAATGGATAAACAAAGCATAAATGAGGGTAAAAACATATTAAGAACGTAGCATAAAATGCTCCTATCAGGCGTGAGAGTTGACAAAGAAGTGTCAAAAGGCCTTTGAAGACTTAAAGAAGGCGATATGCGAGGAGCCCATATTGAGCCTGCCTAACCACACCAAGCCATTTAAGGTACACACTGATGCATCTGATTTTGCTATTGGTGGTGTACTCAGGCAAGAAGGGCATCCAATAGCTTATGAGAGTCAGAATGTCAACTAGATGGAGCAACGCTACACGGTGTAAGAGAAAAAGATGAAAAAGATGAATGTCATCATCCATTGCCTTAGAGTGTGACGACATTACTTGCTTGAGACAAGGATTGTGATCATGACCGATAAAGTAGCAACAAGCTACTTCCAAACCCAAAAGAAGCTAAGTCTAAAGCAAGCTCGATGGCAAGACTCATAGCAGAGTTCGACTATGTCATGGAGTATAAGCCAGGAAGGGTGAACGGTGTTGCCGATGCCCTAAGCTGCAAAGCAGAGTTTGCAAGCATATCTCAAGTCACTAGCCCATTTTTGAGAAAGATCAAGAAGAGACTCAAGGCGGATCCACAAGCTCAAAGTATCATTTCCTTGATAAAAGAAGGCAAGACGCGGAAGTTTTGGTTAGACGAAGAGCTTTTCTACATCAAAGGTCGCCGCATCTATGTACCGAAGTGGGGCAACTTAAGAAGAGATCCAATTAAGGAATGTCATGATTCCTTATGGGCCGGCCATCCAGGTATGAGGCGCATACTTACTCTTTTAAAGTTCATCTATTACTGGTCGAGGATACGAGAAGGGGTTGAGTACGTGAGGACATCTCTTATGTGTCAACAAGACAAGACCGTACAACAGTAGCCGAGGAGCTTGCTTAACCCCTTACCCATTCTCGGGAGACCATGGGAGAGTGTCTCCATGGACTTCAATACTTGCTTGCCGAAGTCCGAAGGGTTCGGAAGCATCATAGTCGTGGTGGACCAATTTAGCAAGTATGCAACCTTCATGACCACATCACCTGATTGCGCTGCAGAGGAAACAGTAAGGCTATTCCTTCGCAACGTGGTTAAGCTTTAGGGAGTGCCAAAGAACATTGTCAGTGACCGAGACCCACGCTTCACTGGGCGGTTTTGGATGGAGCTGTTCAAGATGTTAAGGTTAGACTTGAGCTTTTCAACAAGCTTCCATCCACACAACGATGGTCAAACAGAGCGCGTCAATGCTCTTTTGGAGTTATACTTGCGGCACTACGTGATTGCCATCCAAAAAGACTGGGCCAAGCTCCTTGTTGTGACACAACTTTCTTATAACCTACAACAAAGCGAGGCCACCAATAAGAGTCCTTTTGAAATCGTGTTAGGACAGCAGCCGACTACCCCTTTATCCTGTGTCACCCGCTAAGAAAGGAAGAATCCTGCCGCGTTTCAAGTTTTGCCAAATCATGGCATGATCAAACGTAGTTAGCTCGAGCAGCGTTGCATAAGGCTGCTTGAAGGATGACGAAATGGGGGAATAAAAAGAGGCATGAGGAGTTCAAGGAAGGGGACCTTGTACTCATGAAACTCTTGTCACAACAATTCAAGTCATTTAGGAAGGTGCATAATGCTGCTTCAAGGATGAGGAAATGGGAGAATAAAAAGAGACGTGAAGTTCAAGAAAGGTGACATTGTACTCGTGAAACTCTTGCCACAACAATTCAAGTCCTTTAGGAAGATACATAAGGGCTTGATTAGAGATGACAATGGATAGGGTCAGAGAATTAAAATATCATACGCATATCCTTTAACATGTTTCATCCCCGTACATGTCTCTATACTCGTAATTAGATAATGGGTATTTTCCGTACTCATACCCGCTGAGGATTATATTCTCATACCTGTCCCGATTCTCGTTAATAATTATGTATTAAATAATTTTTAAAAAAAAATACAAAATATAAAAATATGAAATTTAAATCAAATACTAAATTAAATAAATTTCATACTCCAATCCAATTAAAACAAATAAAATGTCTTGTTTAAAAAGAACAATAACAATAAATGAATAAAGTTTCATTTAAAAAAACAATAACTGCATTTGACCAGAAGATTCACAATGTGTGGATATGCTTAATGCAATATAACTTGCATTCGACAAGAATAAAAATATATTTATTATATAAATATATTTTTATAAATTAATATATAATATATTAATATTTTCATTCTAAATGGGTGAGGATGGGTACAAATATCAAAATACCATATCCGCCCAGTACCCGATTTAATTACCGAATACTGAGGATCTCCATATCTGTTGCCCTTTTATCCTCACTTATCTCTTTCGTTAAGGTCGAATACCCGTGAGTATCCTACCCGCTAGGTATTATTGTCATCCCTTGGCTTGATACGTAAGTACGAGGGACCGTTTGAAGTCATCAAACACATTGACAAGGTTTCATACAAGCTTCACCTCCGGCCAAACTAAGGATTCATCCAGTCTTCCACTTAAGCATGTTAAAGCCTTATCATAAGGACAAGGAAAATCCATCAAGGGGAGTTTCACATTGGGCACCAACCGCGGACGTCACTTCTTTTGGTAAAGAAATGAATGAAGTACTCGCGGACCGTGTCATTCGACGTCGAGGCATGTCAAGTTATAAGGAGTACCTCATCAAGTGGATAGGTTTTCCCGACAATGAAACAAGCTAGGAGTCCGAGGACACACTTTGACAGTTTAAAGACAAGATCCAACGTTACCACGAAAAAGACGCAACAAAAGCGTCACAAACGTAGATGGGGGAGTGTCATAACCCGCTAAATTCTTTAAACATTTTTGAAGCAAGCATTGCTCAAAAAAAATTTTAAAATACACTAGAATGCTCTAAAAACTTCCGAAACATTATAAAAGCCTCATAAGTCTCGAAAAAGATCAAGAAAGGTTAGAAAGCCTCCCAACAACTCTAAAATTCTCTAGAGTCCTTAAAAAGGCTCAAAGGCTTAAAACCCTCTAGAGCTCTTTAGCACACTCCTGATATAACTTATAGTGTTCTCTAAAACTCTCCACACTTATACATGTCCTACAGTTCTACTTGTATATAACTAAAATTATCTAAAAACTTAACCAAGAGAAATGATGCCTATAAATAAGACACCACACTGGCCTCGTTAAACTTTCTTGAAGGTTTAATACAAATTCTCTGGCTTCGAAGAGTTCTTGTGTTGTTTCAACTGTTCAAACCGACGACTTTACATGATGTGAGAATGACTTAACATATCGGAGTGCTAACACCACGAGTAACTTAACAGAAAAAGTAAGCTCGTGTCATTTTGCTTGCATTACCGAAAATGTCATCCATACATATATTACTGTTAACTAAAAACTCCAAAATGAAAAAAGAAAACAAACCCAAAAAAGAGCGATCTCATAGCCTAAATCCCTCCTCGCACACCTTCTGTACAAAAATATTCCACAAGTCAGATTCTGAAGCCCTCAAAATGGGTCTTCAACCTTTCCACTCTCCATCTGATATCTCTTCTCTCCTTGGCCTTGTAAACTTTCCTGGACAGAGCTCAACTCAGATTCCAACTTTCTTTTTTTTTCTTATTACTTTTTTTCTGAGATATTTAAGCTGCTGCTACTGTGCCTGGCCGGAAAGAGTATTCCTTTGCCGTGTTGGCTGAACTGGATTTCCTATGCTCCCTCTTTCTCAAAGCTTTCATGGAAGACGAGAGATTCCAGTTCTTCGCTTTAGCTTCATCACTCTCTATCTGCTCATCTCTGCACTCTTCACTACAGAAGGGAGTGTCACCTCTGAAAATTTTACCAGAACATCCATCAGCAACCAAACTAATTTATTATGCAAACACAAATCCAAATCTAAACACCCAGCTTTAGAAAGTCAAAACATTAAAATCAAATCCCAGATACCCAATTGCTCTACCAAAAATCACATCTTTCCTGTTTGGAACCTTAAAAAGGTTGGATTTTTATTCCATTTTAGAAGTTAAAATTGAACAAAACACAAACAAGAGAAGAGAAGCATCAATCTAACCTGTACATGAAGATGTCTCTATTATCACCAAGTGGTTTCTTGCAGAGGAAACAAGCCTCCAAGAAATGAGGCAGATGCTCTTCAAATCTCGCATCCCAGAACCTCCCAGATCTCGGAGACAAAGACGAGTTCGACCCAAAAGAGCCCATCTTCCTGGTATTACACATGGGCCCTGAAAAAAACGGATGCTGCAGCTGAGTCCCGGAAAACCCAGCTTCCATATCCAACCCGTCATCTTCCTCGATGAAACAGGGCCTCCTTGCGCTTGAAACCGAGTCCATCTCTGTGTTTCTTCAGAGGTTAAAGCTAACTAAAGCTACGTTCTTTACGAGAGGAAAAATTGAGAGAGAGATGGGGGAAGTGGTGGGGAGAAATGAGAAGCGATGGGGGGTTTTAAAAAGGGGTTGGTGAAGAAGAAAACAATAAACAACGGCAGGGTTTCTAAATCCGTGCTTGTGAATCCATTGGCTCACAAATACCTGCATCTCCAAAACCATCCCTCTCTCACCCTCGATTCTTTTCATATTTACGCTTCTACCACTTAGCGGGGCTTCTGAGGTAGTGGCATGTTCGTAAATTGATGGAATATCTTAGGGTGAAAACGGAAGAGTGAGTGTGAGATCTTTCTCTTCGGGTAGGTCCCGATTCCCGCGACCTAATCGCACTCAACGATATAACGTCATTGTTTGTACTAGAGAGAGGGGGTCATAGACGCGAGGAGGAAGCGCGTGAACGTGACGTTCGGACACCGCCCTTTTTGTTGTCTGGGGCTCAAGCAGTAACTGTAAATCATCGCGGTTGTTCTTCTTTTACAGTTACTATTTGTCCTTTGATTCAATAGCTCAATAAATCAAGATATTTACTATGTTATGTTGATTTAACGATACTAAATTGATTTTGAAAGCGATTTGAACTGTATGTAGACACCAAAGGTTAGACCGCAGGGTTTTTGAATTTGGATATTTCTTATTCACTTATGTTATTTCTCATTTTATCACATTTTTGTTTTATAATTTGGTTTTACTGGTTGCGGTATACTTACTATGCTCGCATATTCAAAATCTCACTATGTTGTCTTAATTGAACAAAACAAAATGGTTGGAAAACGATGTGAATTTTATCTCTATTTAATCTGATGAAAAATTTGAACCGCTATGTGAATTTTATATCTCTATTTAATCTGATGAATTTTATATCTCTATTTAATCTGATGAAAAATTTGAACCGCTATGTGAATTTTATATCTCTATGTAATCTGATGAAAAATTTGAACCGCCACACCAAAAGTTAGTCAGCAAGATTAAAAAATCTTGACATGTCTTGTTTTGCTTAATTTTAACATGTCAGATTTGCTTTTTTTAGCTCAGTGTAATGTTATTTCGTTTGATGATTTTGGTTGATATAGTAGCTAATTTTTATAAACTAATTTGTATATTGGTGGAAGTCAAACACTAATATTGCAATACATCAACTTATATACAAGATTACATGCAATCTTTAAAGAAAAGTAATTATATAACAATATATACGATCCTAATAATACACGGATTGACTCACATTAACACTGCATCTCAAGTTGGCGCGTACATATCACAAAATCTCAACCTGCCAAGTGAGTTATAAAACGTCTTATTAGAGATTGTCTTCGTAAGAATATATGTCAGCTGCTCTTCGGTAGATACATATGAGAATGTAATAATCCGTCGATCTAAATTCTCCTTAATGAAATGTCTTTCAACCTCCACATGTTTTGTTCTGTCATGCTAAACTGGATTATGAACAATTTTAACAGCAGCCTTGTTTCCGGGTAAACTCGCGGTCCCTTTAGCAGGCTGCACGGTTCCAGAAATAGCGAACTCCTTCGTACTCCGAGTTTTCCTGTGTAAAGAGCAAACACGTCAAAGAGGCGTCCCCGGGTTTACCGAGGGAAGCCACTCCGATGCTTAAGTCAGACACTGTCAGCTAAGCAGAAAACTCAAGAATAGTTAAGAAGTTGCGCCCCTCTTACCGGGAGGCCCACGCTGGTATTTATGGTAGCATTAAAGGCAACCTGCCTTGTCCTTTTCCAATGTGGGAACAATCTCCCTTACTTTTCCTTAACTTTACGATGAACTGGGCCCTGACAAAGGACCCAGAGTGGCTTCTCATATCTGATTGAGCTTTCACCCTGTAAACAACACTTCAAGCACAATAAACAATGCATATTTAATAATTGACCAGACATTTGGAGGTTCTTTCTTGAGTTGTAACCCGGTAAAGGTGAAATATTAGGTTCCACCTATAAACAAGTCCCCCAAGTCCTCAGTCAAGGGGTACGCTTGGGTGGGGACTTAAAATCTTTTCTTTACCGGGTTACAAAGTTAGCAACCAAACCCGGGGTACCCAGTCCCCCAAGTCCGTACGCAAACGTAACCCGTAGACACTCTCTACGTTGAGAATTCAAAACGACGTCTCCGGGTTGTAGTGGGGGGAAACTGAAAAGTTTTTCGGTTTTGTGAAGCGGCATGCGTGACACGTGTCGTTTCCCTCGAGAAACTGAAACGTCCCTTCAGTGCACGCCCTTAACTGTATAAATAGGGGTTGAGGGTGACAGTTTTGTCTCACCTCCAAACCCGATAACTTTTTCGTGCTCTTTTGCTTTCGCTCTCTTTTGTCGTTGTTTCTTTTGATTCCCAAACTAAAATCTGTCTCAAAACCTCTTCAGGCCTTTACAAGTAAGGTATTGTTTCTTCTTCCCTCCTTTTTGAGTGTTTTGGGATGATTTTTGTACTGTTTCTGAGTTCCCAGGAAGGTTTTCTGGGTTTCTGCGTTACTGTGTGGGAATTTAGCTTTGTGGCCGCCGGGTTATCTGGGTTTCTGTTGACATCCCCGTGTTTTTGGTTTTGCAGATGGCCAATGAAGCAATGAACACTCACGTCCCCGAGTTTGCCTTTGTAACCTTCACCGATGGGACCGCTCTCGACCCTCCCGGGTACTCACTTTCAGCGGAGGAGATCGTGGAACTAAGGAGCAACTGGAAAATCCCCGAGTCCGTTGAAATACGGCCCTTAGAACCCGAGGACCAGTTCTTCGCTCCCGGTGATGGGTAGAAGCTGTGCCACGAGTATCAGCTACGCTGCGGCCTGTCACTCCCGCTAAAGGTAGAGGTGCAGTATCTCTTAGCTGCGAGCAACTTCGCCATCGGGCAAATTGGCCCGAACATGTGGAGGCAGCTACTCGGGTTGTGCGTTATGTACAAAGTACTGAAGCAGCAGATGCCGACATACCACGAGTTGCACGCCATGTACCGGGCCGAGTACTCCCGGAAGGCGGGTTTTAGCGGGACTATCCAACTGAAGTCCAAGGCGACCTTTAAGAAGATTGTCGAGGACCTGCCAACCTCCGTGAGCCGGACCTGGAGGGAGAAAAGTTTCTTGATAAGAAACTTTCAAGACCCAGGATACGCGCTTCAAGTACCGGGTGACTTCCAACCACTGATAAGTAAGTTCCTCTCTCTCTGGGGGTTTTTTTTTTGTTGGAGTTCCGGGTTATAACTTTTTTTTTGCAGGTATCCCCAATATTCCTCTGGAGCCGGTGATGGAGAAGAGGATGCTATGGGCCTTTCGGGGGCAAGATGACCGGAGTTCATACCGGCTTTGTAGGCTGTACGTGTACAGCAGGTGCCGGTTGATGGAGCTACCAGGTTTGTCCAGTGCCCTTTAAATTTTTGTTGTCATATGGCATGCTCTTTGTGTAACAGGCTGTGTTATTTGTTGCAGCTCTTCTTCCGATGGAGTTCACCAAACGGAAGAACCCGGGAATATACGACGGCTTTGAAGATAAAGCTGTATGGGCCGGGATCCGGACGCAAGGGGCGGATGGTCTACCGTACGATATCGACCTGACCACAAAAGCGGCTTTCCTGCGCCCAGACGCCGAGCAAGGGGATCTTCAGCAGTTCCATGTTGATACCTTGCACTACAACGAGGTCCCCGGGTACTTGGCTGAGGTTCTCGGACCAGAGGTTTATCAGGGGGAAGAGGAAATTGAAGGGAATCCCTCGGAGGCGGGTGAAAACCCGGTATTTGAAGAACCGGTGACTCAATTTACCTTCGCCGATGAAGAGACTGAAGAACCGGTGATGAGCGCGGTGCCCCCATCTGTGCTCCCGGGTGAAGAGGAGTTGACTGAAGATGAGGCTGACGACGGGGGTGAAGAAGTTGTTGGTTTCGAAGGGGTGGTGAGTGAGAACCCTGAGGGGAGTGATGGGAGCGACGAAGTGCACGAAGTGGAACCCGTCCCCTCCCACAAATGCACCCGGGAGGCATCCAGCTCGGCAAGGTCCGAGAGGAAGAAGAGGAGGAAGGAGAGGAGGGAGAGGAAGGAGAGGAGCCAGCACCGGGCCATTCACGAGATCATGCAAGAGTTGGCGAGTGGAGGGCCGTCCAGAGGATGGTGGCGGACCTGAAGAACTGTGCCGCGGACTCCTGCATCCTGGGGCACGAAGACCCGGTAGTTACTCTCCGGAGGACACAGGAGAAGCTGATGCGAGTTAGTGTTTCCTTCGTGTGACTTGTGTTTGGGGTTTCTTTCTTTTTCTTGATACTAACCCGCTAAATTGTTTTTTTGTAGGCGGTCAGGATGTCATACTTGGCAGCTGATCGGCTAATCAATGAAGGAATCCCCGAGAGGGAGAGAGTGCTCAGGGAAGATCTCCGGGCGGCCCGGGACCAGGCGACAGTTAGCGAAGAATGCCTGGCTCGGTTCCGGGAAGAGGCAAGCGCAGCAGCGGTCGCGTCGTGGGCGGAGTTGGCCAAGGCAGAAGAACAAATAGCGGAGTTTGTGGCCAAAAACTCGGAGCTTAAGAGGGTCGTTGAAGGTCACCGGGAGGACCGGTGTGCTCAAGATGCCGCTATTGCTCAGCTTACTCAACAGAATCAAGCGCTGCAGCAGCAAGTGACTTCTCTGGAGCAGTAGAAAGGAGAATTGGTGCAGTCTGTTTCCCGGGCCAGGGACTCTGCTGTCTCTGAGTTTCTGGCGAGCCCCGAGTTTGAGCTGAAGCTGCGGTCGGCAAGGGCTGAGGCTCGTGCCGAAATTGTTAGCGCCGGGATTCGCCAAGGGTGGCTCGACAAAGCTGGTTATGATGGTCACCAAGGTCATGTCAGACCCGATGAGGCTGCAGACACCTCCCAGTCGACTCCTGCTGTGGCTGCAAACCCTAGGGCTCCTGCAAACCCGGTTCGGAGTCCCCCGGTTCGTTCTTCAGCAGCCCGAAGAGGTACTTCCCGTGGTGGGATTGTCGGTGGTCCTCAAAACCGGCCACCGCCACGTAGGGGACAGTTTATCATACGGCCCCGGGGAGGACGTGGCGGCTCGAGCACTGGCGGGGGTAGCGGGTCTGCAGCGCCATGAGCTGGAGCCTCTAAGTTTTTTGTCTTTGCTTTTGTAGACTAGACTTTACTTGTAGTGGTTCGCTACTTTTTGTAATTGACCTCTTTGAAGTAATCAAGCTTTTCCTTCGCATAATTCCTCCTGTGAAATAACACGGTAACCTGGTGCATAGTATAAAATTTTACACATAATGCCGGTTTGACATGTAAATAAAGATAGTGCCGCTAAGGTATACGGGTCCGTTAGGACTTCCATGGGCCGCTAAGGCCTTGCGGGGGAATGTCTTTCTATAACACGGTTTTTTTTTCCTGTAAAATAACACGTTAAACTGATGCATAATTTGCAAGTGTTGACAAAATTTACACAATGCCGGTTAGGCATGTAAATAATAATAGCGCCGCTAGGGCTGTACTGGTCCGTTATGACTTTCAAAGACTAAAATAAGGCCGTGAAAGGCTTGCAATATTTCAAGTTATGGAGATTACCGGAGATTACCAGAGATTATCGGAGATTGCCGAGTTTGACAGTGAAATAAGGCCGTTAAGGCTTGCAATATTTCACGTCATGGAGATTACCGGAGATTATCGGAGATTATCGGAGACTATCGGAGATTACCGAGTTTGACAGTGAAATAAGGCCGTTAAGGCTTGCAATATTTCACGTCATGGAGATTACCGGAGATTATCGGAGATTTATCGGAGATTATCGGCTGCATTCACTCAACAAACTGATTGATAAACATAACCCGGTAGGGTTTTATGCATAGTGGGCCTGAAAGTCTTTATATAGAACATCAAAACAATAAAATTTGGACATTCACAAATAACTGGGTACCTATTTGGGGAAAAGATGCAGATGTTGTGCGTTCCACGGTCGTGGAAGCGTGACTCCATCTGTACCCCTGATGTAAAACGTGGCCGGGCCAATGACTTCAACAATTTCATATGGGCCGTCCCATGGAGCTTTCAACCCCGTTGGCTTAGGGATAACTTCCTTCATTACCCAGTCCCCGAGCTTGAGTGGGCGCTTGATAACCCGGGAATTGTAATGTTTGGCCACTTTTTGCTTCTTGTTGATATTTCGGAGATATGCACGCTCCCGGCGTTCCTCCAGGAGGTCCAAGTTAAGGCGGATACCCGCATTATTGGTTTCCCTGTCGAACAGTTGTACCCGGTCACTCGGGACTTCCATCTCCACCGGGATTACTGCCTCAGAGCCAAAAGTCATAAAAAATGGGCTCTCCCCATTGGCTTCTGTCGGAGTTGTTCTAAGTGCCCACAAAACCTCTGGAAGTTTCTCGGCCCATAAACCCTTTGCGTCCTCCAGCTTCTTCTTTAGAACTTGCTTGATTAGCTTGTTAACGGCTTCCATTTGTCCATTAGTCTGCGGGTGTGCAGGGGAGGCATATAGCACCTTTGTCCCATTGGAATGTAAGAATTCCCGAAACTCGGCATTGTCAAACTGTGTCCCGTTATCTGTGATAAACGTCTCTGGGATTCCAAACCGGCAAAAGACATTGTTCCAGAGGAATTTCTTAACATTTGCGGTTGTGATCCGAGCCAGGGGTTGAGCTTCTATCCACTTGGAATTATAGTCCACTGAGACAATGGCGTGTTTGAGTTGCCCCGGAGCTGTGGGTAGAGGTCCAATGAAATCAATCCCCCACATGCAAAATGGATATGGAGAAATGATTACTGATAGTGGGACCGATGGGGCCCGGGGAAAGGTTGCAAACCGGTGACATTGAAGACAGGAATCTACCACGACTCTGGCATCCTGTTCCAGAGAAGGCCAGTAATATCCCATTCTGAGGGTTTTGAAGGCCAGGTTACGGGCTCCGAAGTGATTTCCACATACCCCGCTATGAAGTGACTGTAAAACCCGGTCTCCCTCCTCGGGTGTAATACACTTTAAATCAGGGAAAGTATGTCCTCGTCGATATAGTTTCCCTTCACGGATACTATACTGTGCCGCTCGAACCCGTAGTCGTCTGGCTGCTACCGGGTCCTCAGGTAGGATTCCGTGTTGGATGAAGTTAACAAATTCACTCATCCAAGAAGGTGGTGGCTTTGCTTCCACTGCGAAAATCTCAGAGAAGGAGAGTGATATACTTGGTTTCTCCAATGTCTCGACCAGTAGGCTTTTAAACTCGGCATTGGGATCTTCTCCGGTTGCAATCCTAGCCAGAGTATCTGCTCTCACATTCTGCTGCCTCGGTATCTGAGTAACCTCAAAGGTGTCAAATTTTTCAAGAAAGAAAGCCGCTAACTTTTGATAGGAGGAAAGATGTGCTTCCTTTGTTTGAAATCCGCCGTTAACCTGCTGCACCACCAGTTGAGAATCACTCAATATGTGGAGATGCCGGGCACCCATGTCTTTAGCGAGTTGAAGCCCTTTGATTAAGGCTTCGTACTCAGCCGTGTTGTTTGATGCTTTGAAGTTAAAACGTAAAGCATAGTCAAACATGTTACCCTCCGGGTCCACCAATGCAACTCCTGCTCCACATTGCCTTTGATTAACTGATCCATCTACGAATATCTGCCACCTCTCCGGGTCTCCTTCCGTATCGAGAGTTTCAACAACTGAGGATTCTGCTGGGATTAACTCGGCAATAAAGTCGGCCGCGGCCTGCCCTTTGATCGCCGTGCGCGGTTTGAAGTGCAAGTCATGCTCCTCCAGCTCAATTGCCCACTTGACCAATCTTCCTGACGTCTCCGGCTTTTGCAAAACCTGCCGTAGTGGTTGGTTGGTGAGCACATGGATCGAATGTTCCTGAAAGTAGGGTCTTAGCTTTCTTGCTGCTACAACCAATGCCAGAGCCAGTTTCTCAATATCTGGATAACGAGTTTCAGGATCATTGAATCCTTTTCCAGTATAGTAGACTGGCAGTTCTTCAGACTCTGGCTTTCTTACCAAGGCACAGCTCACAGCCGTTTGAGATACCGCCAGGTATAAGGGTAGAGTATTTCCCCCGGGTTAGGTCTGGATAAGGAAGGAACTGATGCCAAGTATTCCTTCAACTTTTCAAAAGCTTGATTGTGCTCTTCCTACCATGTAATCCGCTCGCGGTGTTGACTCTTGAGAATTTTGAAGAAGGGGGCACATTTATCTGTTAACCTGGATATAAACCGGGATAAGGCTACCAGCCTGCTAGTAAGTTTCTGGACTTCATTCCTGGTTTTTGGCGGTTCCATGGCCAAGACGGCCTGAACTTTGTCGGGGTTTGCCTCAATTCCCCGAGCGCTGACCATAAACCTGAGAAACTTTCCTCCTGAAACACCGAACACACACTTCTCCGGGTTTAATCTCATTCCCTTGCTCAAGGCAATGTCAATAACGGTCTCCAAGTCATCCGAGTGTTTGCTTGTTTCCCGGCTTTTGACCAACATATCATCTATATAAACCTCCATAGTATACCCGAGTTGGTTTGCAAACATGCCCACTACCAGGCGCTGGAACGTGGCTCCTGCATTCCGGAGTCCAAAAGGCATCACTTTGTAATAATACATCCCCTTGTCTGTTGTAAAAGATGTGTGCTGTTGATCCGCGGGATCCATCGGAACTTGGTTAAATCCCGAGTATGCATCTATAAAACTCAACTGGGGGTGGGCCGCGGTTGAATCCACCAGTTGATCAATCTTTGGAAGGGGAAAACTATCCTTCGGGCAAGCCTTATTCAGATCTGTGTAGTCGACGCACATCCTCCACTTTCCGTTTGCCTTCTTGACCATCACCACATTGGCCAACCAATCCGGGTATGTTGCATCTTCAATGAACCCGATGTCCTTAAGACGTTTAACTTCTGCTTGAATGGCCTTGTACTTCTCTGCACAAAATGCACGACGCTTCTGTCTTACCGGTTTAATACCCGGGATAATATTGAGGGAATGCGTCATAACCTCTGGAGAAATCCCGGGCATGTCTGCATATGACCATGCAAACACCTTCTATTTCCGGGTTAGCAGCTCAATCATCCGGGTTCTGACCTCTGGGTCAAGGCCTGTGCCAATGCAAATTTTCCTCTCCGGGTATTCCTCTGAAATCTGAATCCATTCTGTTGTTTCGATTGGGGCTGGCCGGGGGAACTTGGCAGGATACTTCTGGCTCTTCTTTTGTGCCGTCTTACTGATGGGCAAGGAATCCGGGTCATCTCTGGGGTCATCGGGTTTGTCAAATGGGGATAGGGAAAAAGCGGCTGAAAACATCTCATGCTGGGACTGAGCTGTTGCTATCGTGTTGCATCTGACAGCGGCTTCTTGGTCTCCACGAATTGTAACCCAGCCCCCGGGTGTGGGTACCTTCATAAGCAGCATATGACCTGCTATAAAACTCTGTAGGCCCCAAAGGGCATCTCTCCCAAGTATGGCATTGTAGGATGATGGGCAGTCCACAATTATGAAGGGGACTACAATTCTTGTGGACTGGTGCCCGGTTCCAACTGTAACCGTTAGCTGATCTGACCCCAACGGTTGAGTTGTCTCACCTGAAAAACTGATCAATGGCTCGTGATTTCTATAGAGCTTATCTCTTCCTCTTTTAAATCCCTTATAGCAACTGCTGAACATGACGCTAACAGCGGCTCCCGTGTCTATTAGAACCCTCCGAGTTCGCCAATGGTCAATCTGAAGAGTAATAATGAAAGGATCATTATGATGCATTTTCAGCGTGTCTTCAGACTGAGAAAATGACACGGTATCCCAAGGAACCAGTTCCTTGCGGCATTCCTGACGAAGCTGCATTATCTCTAACTCCGGGCCTCTTGGGCAAAGTCTTTTGGCCCGGTGACCTGACACTCCTTGGGTGCCACCCCCGTGAATTGTCATTATTTCTCCATATACTTCAATCAGGTTGACGCCTGTAGCAGGTGACTTATACTGCTGTAGCTTGCCGTTCTGAATCATATATTCAATGCTGTTTCGAAGGGAAAAGCACCGGTCGGTAGTGTGGCCGGACTCGTTGTGATAGGCACAATGTTGCCCGTTGGCCGGCCCTGCCTTTTTGGGAAACTTCCTTTTTGGAGCCGGGGGAATGTCATTCCTATGGTGGTTCCAAATTTCTTCATAGGAGGCAGTCAAGTTGGTTAACACTTCATATCGAGGGATGTAAGTGGTTTTTTCCTCCCGGGCTAGATGTCTTGGGTATGGAGCCTCTCTTGGTTTCTCCCTTGGTCTGTTTGAACTTTTGCCGTAGTATCCATGGCCACTCTTATTCTGCCCTTCCTTTTTCCAAGCATCAGCCCGCTGGCTTGTGAACCCGGTATTCGTCCGGCGTTCCCCGAAGGTGTCATACTCGGCTTAAGCTTGCCGGGTGACTTCGTTAATCAAATCGTCGTAGCACCTGAACCGCTGCTTTCTGAGATCTACCACAAAGCGGGTTGGCTTAAGCGCCTGCAAGAACGCCTCTGATGCCACTGACTCATCCAAGTGCCAACATTTGGAAGTCGTGGATAGCCAACGGGTTACAAAGACTTTCAAGCTCTCATCATCCCTTTGCTGGACTTTGAATAATGAAGTGGTGCTTCGGTTGGCACTAGACAGCAGGATAAACCGGGAAAGGAACTTCTGTGTCAGCTGACCATAGGTTTCTATTGACAAAGCCGGTAACTTGAGGAACCAACTCAACGCCTCCTCACTGAGTGTTTCCTGGAAAGCATGGCATGCTTGGGCATCCGTGAACCGGGTTGAATCCAACTGAGACTGGAACAACTCTAGGTGTGCATATGGGCAGCCCGCTCCAGCATATTTCTTGATCTTAAATGGCTTTGCTTCCGGTGGCTTTTTATCCGCTTGAACCCGGGTGGAGAATGGGCTTGCACGGGTAATAAAGGGTTGGTATTGCAGTGGTCCTGTTCCCGAGTTAAGACGCTGCTCAAGTTGAGTCACAGTTTGCGTCAACTGTAAGAGAAGCCGGGTCTGGGCATCGGCTGGGGGAAGTGGTTGATTTAGCACCGGCTCTGGAGGTGGGGGAGGTCCTGAAAGATTGTGATTAAACAAAGGATTGGAGAGATGGATAATTTGTGGATTTGGGTTAGGGTGGGCAATGGGTGGGAGAATAGCGGGTGGGATGTATGCACTGTCAAAAGTTCGCGGGTTTCCATAACCCGGAGGATTCCCTTCTGGGGTAATGACATCAGCTAGTCTGGCTGACGTCCCAATGGCATTCGCCCTTTGAGTTAGGGTTGCCTGAAGAAGCCCATGCTCGGCCTGGATAGTCGCTAATTGCTCCCTTACCGTCATTAACTCGGCATGTTCTCGAGTAGATTGCTCCTTCTGAGCGAGAAAATCCTTTTTCAAGAGTTCAAATGCTGCTGCCAAATCTGTTTGGCCAAACTGGGTCTCGGAGGCCCCCGGGTTATCATCCCCTGAGAAATTAAGCCTCCTAGTTGGATCTTGCTCTCCTGCCATTTCCACCGTCCTTAAAAATATTAAACGGGAGGTCTTGAGTTCAGCTCTCAACGAGAGCACCAATTGTTTCCGGGTAAACTCGCGGTCCCTTTAGCGGGCTGCACGGTTCCAGAAATAGCGAACTCCTTCGTACTCCGAGTTTTCCTGTGTAAAGAGCAAACACGTCAAAGAGGCGTCCCGGGTTTACCGAGGGAAGCCACTCCGATGCTTAAGTCAGACACTGTCAGCTAAGCAGAAAACTTAAGAATAGTTAAGAAGTTGCGCCTCTCTTACCGGGAGGCCCACGCTGGTATTTATGGTAGCATTAAAGGCAACCTGCCTTGTCCTTTTCCAATGTGGGAACAATCTCCCTTGCTTTTCCTTAACTTTACGATGAACTGGGCCCTGACAAAGGACCCAGAGTGGCTTCTCATATCTGATTGGGCTTTCACCCTGTAAACAACACTTCAAGCACAATAAACAATGCATATTTAATAATTGACCAGACATTTGGAGGTTCTTTCTTGAGTTGTAACCCGGTAAAAGTGAAATATTAGGTTCCACCTATAAACAAGCCTCAAATCTCTCAATAAGTTTCTCAACCACAACATCTCAAACACTACGCTTCGGCATTGGATCGAGGTACCACTTTTTACTTTTTACTTTTCCATGTAGCCAAATTATCACCTAAAAAGTGAAGTAACCCAGAGTAGACATCTGATCTGTAATATTACATGCCCAGTCCGCATATGTATACTCAGAAACATCCAAGTGACTGTGTTTTGAAAAGATTAATCATTTTTCTTGGAGTAGACTTCAAATATCGCAAAATATGAAACATGGCTTTCATATGAAACTCACTAGGATTATGCATGAACTGACTCAACACACTAACTGCATATGTTAAATCAGGTCTAGTATGTGAAAAATAAATCAATCGTCGGACTAACCTCTAATATCTTGGTTTATTTGTGCGTACCTGATCCAAATATGAAGCTAATCAATGGTTCTACTCAACAGGAGTATCTGCAGGTTTCCAATCAAGCATAAATGTTTCTGCCAACAAGTCTTAAACATATTTTTTTGGCTCAACACAATACAATTCTTTCCACGAGCAACTTAAATTCCCTAATTAAGGGCACGTTTACTAAACCATAATGGGATCGTGAAGGAATGGGAGAGAGAAGGAATGAGAGAAAGGAGGAATGAGAGAAAGGAGGAGTGACTACTATTCCTTTGTTTACGTGTTATCAAGAATCATAAGTATTAACCATTATTGATTCCCTTCATGTGTTTACTAAAACATGGAATCAGAATCCTAACAAATCTAATTACTAAAACACCCTTTAATATAATTAGTTATAAAACATAAAGAAATATGGGTATTTTTAGGTTATCATTAAAACATGAGGGCATTTTTGGAATGTAATTTTGATTCCACCCTTAAACGGATTCAATACCATGTATGTCGATCGAAATCCAAATAGAGCAGTGATTCCTGTCTTTCTTGTGGGACCTACTTTACTTTTCATTCTCCTATAGTTAGTAAACGTCCAGGGTTAGGGTGAAAGGGAATCAATCCTTCCGGATTGATTCCGTTTGAGGATTGGTAAACACGCCCTAAAGTATTTCAAATTACCCAAATCATTCATCTCAACTTCAGAAGACAATTGACCTAGTAATTTTTTAATCTCCTCAAAGTAATCACCTGTCACCGCCATGTCATCGACATAAATAATTAAAGCAGTCACTTTGCCACACTGATGCTAAAAAAACAAAGTATGATCCGAATTACTTTGTTAGTACCCAATCCTCATCATGAACTTAGTGAACCGACCAGACCACGCTCGAGGAGACTGCTTTAGGCCAAAGAGAACTTTGTTCAATTTACACACCACCCATTTTCCGGTAGAAGTACTATATCCGGGCGACAAATGCATATAAACCTCCTTATGTAGATCACCATGCAAGAATGGATTATTAACATCAAATTGTTGCAAAGACCAATCAAGGGTAGCTGCTAACGAAAGAATTACCTGAATTGTATTAATCTTGGCAACTGGTGCAAATGTTTGATCAAAATCCATCTCATACTTCTGAGTATAGCCTTTAGCTACTAACCTTGTCTTATACCTGTACACCGATCCATATGAATTAAGCTTCAATGTATACACCCACCTACAACCAACAATCTTTTTACCATGTGGCAGTGATTCTAACTCACATGTACAATTCTTCTCAAGAGCGTTCATCTCAACTGTCATTGTTTTCATCCGCTTTTCATCCTTAATGACAACACTTTACTAGGGAGATAGACAATATATAATTGATTCACAAACGCAACATATGGTTTGGGCAATCTGTGGGTTGACACATAATTGACAACATGATACCGAGCTTTTGCACTAAAGGTAGGTTCATAGTGTTTTAGAGGTTGACCACGAGTGACACGGTTAGGTAATTGTTTAATAGACACATTAGTGGGAACACAAAGAGGTTCAGAGTATACCTCAGATGATGCATGAGCTGGAGAGACCAAGGGAGAGATACTGTTTATGTCAAGACTCACAGCAGAATTCTCCTCCTGGCTGACAAAACAGACTTGTCAAAAGTTTGGGTCCTTGACGAATCAGATGCGAACGGAGAACTGCTGCCCATATTATCACTGTCATCCGACTGATTTGGTTCACCGAAATATGGTGTGACTGAATGATTTGGTCATGAGCCACTGGAACAAACCGAACTAGGAACATCTGATAGAGTGGAGCCGCCAGAATTGGTCTGACCCAGTATGACTGATAGAAAAGATCGATCTTCGGGACAACCCTGGAAAGCTGATGACTCTATGGTGGTTAGTTGGTGGGCTTGGACGATTTGCCGGAGAACATGCCGGGAGGTGGGTCGACGAGTAGGCTTTCCGATGTGTCTGGGAGTCGATCAAGCGTGTCGGTGAGTCTCACAGATCGTTCGGTAAAGTAGCAGGGTGACCGAAGCCAACATGTGATGATGAAAAGTCGTGTAAACCTGGGTTACTGCCTTCTTTTTTATTTTCTTGTAAAACTGATTCACTGCCTTTTTCTTTATTTTCTTTTGTAGACTCTTCAACACTTTCACTCCCAATTAGGTCACTGAACAAATATTCATAAAAATATGGCTTCTCTCCTGACGAGGAGTTGTATGAGGCAAAAAATAACATGCATCTTCATTGAAGATAACGTCTGTGGTGACATAAAATCTTTAGGATGGAGGATGATAACACTTGTAACATTTCTGATACGAATCATACCCCACAAACACGCACTTAAGAGCTATACCATCTAATTTTGACCTTTGATTTTTATATAAATGAATATAAGCAACACAACCAAAAACACAAGCAAGAAGAGTATTTAATAACGGAATTGGAACGTATTGAGGCAGGACATCAAAAGGGACACGACCTTGAAGAGGAGCAGACAGAAGACGATTGATTAGATGAGACACACATAACACAGCTTCTTCCCAAAGGTACTTAGGCATGTTAGCACTTAAGAGGATAGACCGTGCCATGTCCAAGAGGTGTCTGAAGACACAAAGTTTGATGTGCTATGTCATTATGTTGAAAATATTCATGAAAAGAATGATTCACAAACTCTCCACCGTTATCTGGACGAAACACTTTAACATGAACATCGTACTGAGTACGAATAAGTTGGTGGAATGCAATGAAAATAGAAAAAACAGCATCTCTAGACTTGAGCAACACAACCTAAGAGAAACGAGTAAAGTCGTCAATGAATAACACAAAGTAACACATTCCAGAAAGAGTAGAATTTTTAGAAGGACCCCACATATCTGAATGAATTGATTCAAAATGCATAATACTCGAATGATAACTCAAGGGATAGCTAGACATATGCCTTTTAGTCAAAGCAAAAGTTTCACAGTGCAAGGTAAACTCACTGATTCCTATAAATAATGAAGGCATGGATTTCTTCGTAACCCTAAAAGACGGATGACCCAACCATTTGTGCCATAACAATAACTCATTTAGTCGATCAGAACGCACTGTCAGGGTCAAAGGTTGTGTAAGACCCCGTCCTAAAAATTTATCTTTTTATCGGGATCAGGCGAATTACAAAGAGTTGTAACCGCGCTGTTAGTTTTCTCCGAATTATTATCCGAGTTTAATATCGAAATGTTCTCGATTTTACGGAAAAATAGAATAATTGTCCTGAGGGTGTAGAATATATTATTACGAGTCCATCGGTATGTCCGAAATATTTTCCGGAGCTACGGGCTGATTAACATGGATTTATTTAGTTTACGGAAGTAATAAAAGTTATTTACTTTACTGTAAAAAATGACTTTGCGATGAGTTGAGAATTTGGAAAAACTTCATTCGGGAAAGTTGTAGAGGACGTTAATACGAACTCGTGGGTATGTCCTATGAATTAATCGGAGTTCGTATGCTAAGGTTATTCAGGATATTGTGTTGTTACTGTGCAGTAAATAGTAAATGATAAAATATCTATTTACTGTTCATGGTAATTTTTTATAATTCAATCTGAGCCATTGATTTTGTAGAGATCAAATCTGGGCCGTTGGATTTTGTTTATATATAGGGGAGGGGGTTGACCGGAGGGGGTTCTCTCTCTCTCTCTCTCACTCGACTGTGAGATACAGTCGATCGGAGACGCCCCAGATGCGCCCTCGTCAGCACGCGTCCAGCTTCACTGCCCCTCCCATCAGCTCTGTCTCGCCTCGCTGTCACCGCTGTTCGCCTCACCCTCAGCTTCGCCCTGCCCTATTGTCCATACCAGCTAAACCAGAAGACCTCCACCAAGCTACTCCCTCACTTCAAACCTGTCAACAACAACTCCAGGGTGGAGGCAGACAGCTGTGGAGAGGCCCCGACGTGGAGGAAGTGGAAGACAGGCCATGGGATGCTATGCAGCCGTCGTCGAGCCTTCGAGATCGACTGGGTAACTCCTCCACCTCCTTCTGTTTTAAAATGTTTTTAGGATGCTTGGGTGGTGTAATAGATGGTCTTGTAGGTTTAGAAGCTTGGTTTGGTTGGAAAACCTAGCTTTTCTGGCAAAACCAGTGATCGGAGAAGACAAGGATAAGAACCATGATTTTTACCGCGATAGAATTACCTTTTACTGTTTATCGCGATGTGAAATGTTAGAACTGCTCCTGGCAGATTGAGATAATTACAGGGGTGCCACTAGGGCTGAAATCTCAAAAATACCCCTGACTGTTTTGTATAATTACAGGGATTCCATTGAGGCTGAAATCCCAGAAATGCCCTTGAAAGATTTGTATATTTACAGGACTGCTACTGAGGTTAAAATGACCACCTGACAGCTTAGCATATTTACCAAGCTGTCATTAAGGCTGAATTGACAATATTACCCCTGATAGTTCTAGGTATTTACAAGAGTGTCATTAAGAATAAATTGACTATTATATCCTTGGTGAATTTATATAATTATGTGTTTGCTATTATTTTCTGTTTATATGCGTGTGGAGGTTATAGACATGTATGGTGGTGTGTTCGGGATAATCCCGATAGTTAGTTGGTCGGTGAATACCTTAGCGGAGAGGTTAAACTCCGGTTATGCTTCGGGCATTTGCAATCCATATTGATAGATCGACCGATATATAGAAGAGCGTGATTTGCCCGGTTAGGGCGTTAATTAAAAATAGAGCTACGTGTGGCTTGATCCTTGAGGACAGGGTACATATGCAGTCTTACCGGGATTCATGTGCAGTCACAAATAATATTAGAACTCTAGGTCATCTAAAGTAATTGGTTAGAAATCCAAATACGGAAATCGGGATAACCTCCGGTTGTGAGGTCTATTCCGGTATCGTTTAGATTCTTGAAAATAGTTTGGGAAAAAGGGTTATCCCTTCTCAAGGGGAATTACGAGTAAATCTCTCTTAGGATGAGTCCTGCACGTCCTAACCTGGGTTTAGGCAGGTAAACTCGGGCCGGGGAGTGACAGGTTGCTTCGGTGCTTGTGTTGGCTCGGCGTTCATGCAATCCAGGTGAAACAGTCTCCCCCTCAGGTCTCTCTTAACAATGATCACCCTGGAACATAAATTTTGAAACACAACATACATTGTGAACTTAATTGGTAGACATATTGAAGATGATAAGATAATGAGTGACGTCCAGATACTTGGTACGTAAAACACATCATGCAGTATAATAGATGGTGTAACATGAACATACTCATTACCTAAAACTAGAAAAGATGCATCATTTGTATTTGACACATGAGATATAGAAGAGAATGACATAGACATAAAGAAATATTTATCATAGGTCATATGACCTGATGCACTCGAATCTATGATCCATGTGTCTCAACCAGTAAAGTTAGCAACATGTAAAGCAACATCAAATTTACCTCAAGTTTCCTTAGTCAAGGAAACATTGCTCTTTAAGAGATTTTGTCTTTCAATACTATGGATGGGCAAGCTTTGAGAAGCTTCACTCTTATTCTCGATAACTTTCAAAACTATCATTGTTTTTTCAAATTCTTTGAATCACCAAACAACAAGCTTTCTGAACAAATTGACCAAGTATCTGGACGTCACTGAACCACCTTCTTAATAATAAAACAAAAAACCTCAAAAGGAGTCGAACAAGATCACCTCACACAAGTAAACAAAGCCTGTTTGATAACCCCAAATCAATTAAACCGAGCTTGCTCGAGATTCACCAGATTAGACAAAGCTATATTTACGACTGAAAACGTCAAACTCAGATATCAAATAAACAAAAGATTTTCGCCAAACTCAATCTCATAATTTTAATGACCAAGGGACCAAATTCACAACGGAATAAAACTAACCAAGTTTGAATAGATCTTGATTGACTTTGATATCAAATCAAACAGTAACAAGAGAATTTGAATACTGCAGTACCTTGATATAGTTATCTTGAAAGGAAATTTGTTATCAAGTAAAGCTGTAAAATGGTCTTGAGCTGTTACTGTTCAGTTTGTTCTCACTATAACAAATCCTTCGTAATATTCATCTAGATCTTCTACAATATATTTGGATGAGTGTGAATTTCCAGAAATTTAACTAAAAGTAAGGAATTTCAAATTTCTTAAGGCTGCTTCCTTCATTCATTCGGATACTTTTACAAACTAGTGATTAACCAACAATGACGATTTGTGTATGTCAAAATAGTTGGATGTTACACCACCTTGCAGGGACGGAGCCAGGATTTCAAAACTGTCTGGGCTAAAATTTTCTCTGATAAATTCTTCTAAATATATGAAAAGTAATACTTGTGCAATCCAAGTCATATAATGAAATTAAGCATACTCCATTACTACATATACAAAACAATGATTTACATGTCAATCCGACTACCTAATCTTAAGTTCTACTCTACGAGTTTTTGTAGCAAATTCATCCATAATTGACTCATTGTCAACACTATCAGCAAATTTTCTTTCAATATGAACCAGCATGCAATCATCAAGAAACTCTGCTTCTATCTTGTTTCGGAGTCGATTCTTAATAATTCTCATAGCTGAAAATGCTCGTTCTGTCGATGCTGTAGAGACAGGAAGAGTTAATACCAAACAAAGCAATCTATGAATCAAATGGTAGTCTTCTGCTAATCTTGTTTCAACCAATTTCACACATAATTCTGAAATACTAGGAACATTCTGAAGCTCAGAACGACTATGAATATCTTCAGCATAAAATGCCAATTGCAAATCTAAAGCGTGCAACTCAGCAGAAGTAAAATCTTGAGGATAGAACTTTTCAGCAAGATTGCAAATAGCATCCTTCTTGAAAGACTTAAAATCATCACGGGGATCTAAAGCTGCACTAAGAGTGAGAAGTTCCTTTGATTGCTCTGGAAATCTGTCATCTAACTCCCTCAACTGTTTGTCTATAACAGCATTAAAAACATCGAAATGATAGTGGTGCTCAATTGTTATGGCATCATTACAAGGACGAGTACTATTACCCACCCTATATGGAGCACACATATCAGGCACCTTGATCTCATGAGTTCCACAAAATGATATCACAGATTCAAGAAAATTCTCCCAACCATCTTCCCTCAACTTTTGAAGCAACTTTTTTGTAGTACCAATATAATTTAGAGCACTAACAATATCTATTGATTTCTTTTGAAATTTTTGGCAAAGAAAATCAGTGATCCCCATGACTTTGTTCATAAAATGCAAGACAAAAACGAACTCAAAGGAGGTCATTGAGAGATAAATACCTTCAGCTTCACCACAAATTTGTCTTGTGTGCCCGTTCTCTTGTAGATTGTCCACCATGAGCTTAGTTGAGCTGAATAATTCAATCAAGCTATTAACAGATCTAAAATGACTTCCCCATCGAGTCGTGCCAGGTCTTTGTAAACTACGAGTTTGATTAGCTCCTTTTCCAGTCTCAATTAATTCAGCATCCAATAACTCTTCAATTTCAGCTTCTCTTGTTAGTTTTAACTCAGTACTACGCTTGGTAGAACCACCAACAAAATTCACAATCTTGGACAACATTAAAAAGAACCTGTAAATAGCTTTAACTTCTTCTGCAGCAGCACATAAAGCAAGTTGTAAGCGATGAGCAAAACAATGTACGTAATATGCATACGGACAATCTTGAAGAAATAATGCTTGTAATCCATTCCATGAGCCACGCATATTGCTAGCACCATCATAACCTTGACCACGCAAATTTTCCACTAAAAGATTGTATTTACCCAACACCATGCATACCTGCCAAAAGAATACACAAGCTAGATTAATATAAATCTTGAGATCACAATCCGATTGTAAATGAAAGAATATCATAATAATATGGTGAATTCTTTCCTTGCTCATTAGCATATCAGAATATAAGGAATTCAATTCAACCTATTCAAATCGGAACTAATAAGGAAATACAAGAAGATAATCAAGCACTTAAAGGTTTCATTCCATGCATACCTCATTTTTAAGAGTTTGAGATTTTGTGTCAACAACATTCACAAGAGCAAAGAACCGCTCCCTCACAAAACCTTTGCAATCAACAAATCGTAGGACAATACCCATTTGTTCTTTATGAGAAGAATCACTTGCTTCATCCACAAGAAGACAAAATTTATTTTCCCCAATTTCTTCTCGAATTTTATATCTGACTTTGTTAGCCCAAATGTTGAGAATCTGCTTTTGTATTTTTGGTGAAGAGTACTTTGCATTGAAAGGAGCGTTATCTAAGACTCTCTTAACCTCTGGGTTGTTCCTTCCAAAAGCTTCTTGTATTTCATTAAAATTTCCACGATTATCTGAACTCATAGACTCATCATTACCTCTGAAAGCCAATGCTTGGGATCCCAAAAATCTAACACTTTCCACAGTTGTATTTAGACGCAACCGATTTTCCCTCACTTTTGCTGGCGGTAATCTATCGGCCACTTTGTCAATATGGTTTAAGGGATTTCTTAAGTCTTTCCATTTCTGCATAGCAAGATGATGTGCAGATTTGATACCGCCCACATGACTATTAAAGGCACAACTTGCACCCCCAACTCTTTTCCAATTTCTAAACCCTTCAACAATGAATGATTTCTGTGACTTGCCTTGATCAAAAAGGAAGCATGGGAAACAATATGCATTGTCTTCTTTAACTGAATACTCCAACCAAGAAAATTTAGTGAACCAAGATTCACTAAATCGACGATTTTGATCTCCATCTAAATGAGCTGGATACTCTGCTAACTTAGGTTGACACGGTCCTTTCAAAATATATGACAATCGAACATTATCATGTTCTTTAATAGGATAGCTGCATATTTGACGACGCACACCTGGATCACGTTCAATAGAGTTGATATCAAATTCTTGGTTGTTTTGAACTCTGTGAGACTCATCTGTTTCCTTTCGAGGCTGAGGATGTGCAGATTGATTGTGATCATTAGGGATCGGATCAGAGGAAGGGTTTGGATTCGTAGACTCATCTCTTAAAGATTCAACATTCTTTCCGAAAAATGATAATATAGTCTTCAATCTTTTTGGCTTGTTAGTATCTGACATTAGGCCAATCAATCTAAAAGAATAGAAGTGATTCAATATTTATACAAGAATCCAAATTCAGAAAATAATTAATTTCACATAATCACATCCCCAAATGGCCAAATTCATAAACATAACAGTTAGAACCCTAGAGATTGGAATTCGAATTCAGCCATCAGCCAGTAAGAAACTGAAATAAAGGTATGGTACCTCTTGATTCCAAAAGCAAACTGATCGGAAGACGGAAATACTGAAGCCAGGCTCTGAAGAAGACGTTAACAACAGAGAGTTCTGGAGAGGGGAGACAGACTTGTATACTTTTCTTTCTCTTTCTTTTCGATACTAAAGAGGGGAAACATGGGCCAACCAATGATATATCATTATATTGGGTCCTTTACTTAATCTGAAAGGTCAAAGGTTGTACTTGCGTTTAGGAACTAGGAAGTGGAAAGGTTGTACTTGCGTTTCCTTTTGGGGTCCATATTTGTATAGACTATATTTGACTTTCTTTCAAAAATTCTATATGGGCTAATACTCATGTCTACTTGTTATACACTACATATATACCTACTCTATTTCTAATGAAAAAAAAAAGTCTCTGGGCTACAGCCCAGAGGGCTCTTCACTATCCTCCGTCCCTGCCACCTTGTTGCAGGATTTGTATGAAAGAACACAGAGAACAACGATAATAATGAGAGAAAAAAATCCGCTGTTATAATTACTCTTCCAAAGTGATGATTGAAATACACCTTAACAAATGTGGTGTCAGTATATTTTGAAGCGTCTATATAGCTTAAACTACTTATGCACTTATGGAATGAAAGATTTTATTATATGCTTGTAAAGTAAAACAGTGCAACAACACAATCACCCTATTTTGAATCATAGTTTGTAAAAGTAAAAATAGTGAATGAATAACCCCAACTTTCATCATGGTTTTTTTTGGCAACTTTCATCATGGTTTGAATGATGTCCTTTTGTGAAAGTTCTAGTGACCTTCCCCATGCCAAGACCATGCTTGCCTTAAAGTCTTCAACACTTTCTATAGAACTCTTCTGCCTTGTTTCATATTCTGTAACCATTTTCCATTTCCCCCCAACTTTTTTTTCCCACCAAGAAAAACTCAAAGCAAATTTACGTAGACAAATTTTACCCCAGAGTGAAAAGCACAAATACGGAAAAGAAAAAGGACATGTCGTATTTTTCACACCGCAAGTCTGTTTCACGCGCAATTAATCGAAGGTCAAAGTCACCCCTCACTTATGACCCGCGAGTACGTGTACGACACCCTCCACTGCCCATGGTTTCACTTTTTCCCACCCTTGCCCTTCACTCTTCTGCTGACGCCACCCTCTCTTTCGTCGTTTTCCTCTACTTTCCCCACCGGGGGGAGATGGGTCCCGCCCTCCACAAAAACCATCAAAGATGGGCCCCGCGGTGATGGCGTGAGCCGCGATAAGTATTTGTTTTTGGTTCACTATTCTTTGGATTTGTTTATTGGGCGCTGCAGCTCTTTCTCCGAGGTTTTTGTTGGCTTTATAGCTTGCCCGTGAGTTAGCGGGCATCCTCCTCGCCGCTGCCCGTTTCTTCATGACTCAACGGTGGACGCGTGTGGTGGTCTCCTTGTACCACCGCAGCAGATTGCGGTCTCTAACACGATGCCACGCGTTGCGCATAGACAAAGTGTCTATGTTTCCGTACTGACTCATGGTGGAAGTGATTCTCTGCGGCAGGGCATCCTCAGCCGTACGTTGGTTCCCTCTGTTATCACCGTATTCTTTAGGTTTGATACTTCTAGACCGCCCTATCTTTTCCTCTCTGTATTATGTTCGACATTGTTGTGTACAGTATAACGGTACATTAGTATCTATACATCAATATACGTACTTTTGGCTATAGCAGTTTAGTTTGGTCTCAAACTAGTCTACGCAGTTGGTACGTTCAACTCATGATTGCTCAAGTGCGGCAATCTTTTGCGGGATGAAACGGCGACAGCCGTCTGATCTTTAATGAATTGATCATGTCTGTCTAAGTCTTTTAATCTTATCCGTTAGATTAATTCATTAAAGATCGAACAATTGTTGTTGTTTACTTCCTACAAACGACTCCTGCGTCTGAGCAGCCTCGACGTACAACTTATACAAGACTTAAACGTGTGACGTAAGTTTTGAATGTATAACTCAAAGTACAAGTAACAATATGGATACCGTAATACGAGTATACATATAGTAGAAAGCTTTTAGTTTGTCTAATACAATTTATTTATTTTTATTTTTTTGTTTAGTTAGAGATATGACTTACCGTTGAGAGATTAATTGGTTGAAGCGAAGCAATGCCCCACCGGTAAGGTTTCTCTTCGAAATTCTTTAACATACCAATATAGTGCAACCGTCAGTAGCTCACTGTGGTCACCTAGCGGTGTTCAGAATCCAAGTACTAATTTCTTATGCAACAATTGAGAGGTCAGATATTATTTATTTTTTTAAATAAATGTTATGTATAATTATTAACTCTTAAATTTTTTTAATAAATATTAATTCAAAAACCATATAATAAATAATAAATAATTATACATACTAGAATTTTCGGGTGAAAATGGAGACGAACTAGCAAAAACCATATCACGCTCAACATTTTGGTTTCTATTTTCCAATTATGTTAATTGTTTGAACCACAACCTATGCGTCACACCTTCGAATTGGAATACGGGACCAAAAACTGAGATGACATATTCGATTATATTCTATATACAGTTGGGATTGGGAATATATAAACCTAATAAGTATTCGAGCGCTCAATATCAAGAGTGAGGTTTTGCGTTTTTGAATTAGCCGACTACTAGTTTTGGACTTCATAATTTCACATATCAACAATTCGTCAAATTAATGGTCACTCATCGATATTTCAAGCTTGCTACGACAAAGGTGTTCATTTAATTTTATTCACTTAGGCAAGTTGTGATTCAAAGTCATCGGTGGATGTCGTACGGAAGGGGCATCTCATATGCACCTATTTCAAGTTCTTCATACATCATATTATTAATATTTCCTTGTGTCCCAAGTGAGAGAGGCTCTCGCTTCTCTTTTCCTTTTCCACTACAGTTCTCTACATTTTCAGACTTGTGGTCTTTTCTTGATAATTCTATAAATAGATCGGATTCATTTAGATCTGGATCCGTAATAGAAATTTTAGATTCAGATCCTACTCGTTACCTGCCGGATCTTTAATAGCTCGATCCAAATCCGGATTCGACGGACGGATACCTGACTCGTTTATAATAATAAATATTTCAAATTTTAATAATAATTTCATAGTTTTATTATAAAAAATTGATGAAATTTTATAAGAAAATAAAGATTTACATCAAAAGTTGAATTACATGCCTAAAATACTCCTTAACGATATGCTAATATAATTAAAATACTAAACATCTAATCCAGATCTGATCCGTTTAGTAAACGGGTTAACGGATTCAGGTCCTTAACGGATCAACGGGTCAAATTTTCGATCCAAACCCGTTTAAAAACCACGGATCATGAGCGGGTCTGGATAGGATCCGATCTACTTACATGTCTACTTCTTGACCCGGTTTCATGGTTAATCTCTACCCCAGCGATGACAGACTTGTTTTCCTTTTATTTTTATTTATTCCTCTCATCATTGATGCTCATATATTTCTAGTCATTCGATCTCAGATAATCTGTCCATCTCTTTCTTCTTCTTTTTCAAACTTAAACTCTTCATTCTACAGGTGCACATTGTTCTCATCAATCAGTTTTCTCAACAAAATTTCACTAATTTTGTACTCTGAATTTAGTATTGTATCGTATGTCATAAAATGACATGACTACGAATCAACAATTGCTGCTCTCGTTTCCTTTCTCCTTTTGGTTTTCTTTGGTTATAGTTATGTCTGACAATTCTTTGCTAGACGTTATGATAATGATGATTTAAGACATTGGCGGACCCAACTAGTGGTAAGTGTGGGTTGACACGTCCACTGAGTTTTAAGTCACAGTGTAATTATTGGCCGATATACTAGCTAATAGACAAAATTTCAGTGTTCCTCCTTGAATATACGCCCCCACAACTCAACAATTTTCAGTTAATACAAAGAGACATGTAATTTATCCACCAAATATAATCCCTTAATTAATATCATATTGATAAAATCAGTTTAAAAGTGTGGTAGCTTGAAGACTTTTTTTCTTTTGATAGGAGTGCTATTAATTTATAACTACTATACATATATTCTCTGTACGTTTTTTACTTTCACATTTTCCATTAGCTGAAAACCTCGCCCCTACACAGTTAAATTCTAGGTCCGCCACTGATTCAAGATGTTCTATATGGTTTTGAGGTTGGACAAGCACGATTAGAATAAGATTTGGTTTGTTCAGATCCATCGATTGCAGTACCTATGGCTAGACCTATCATTCGATTAGTTTGAATCGATAATGGGCGTTACCAACTTCAAACCAAAGCTTTCGGTAATGAAATGTGACTACTAATCACCAACCAAAAACTTTCGGTATATGATAAATCTTACCAAATTCGTTATTTCAGTATTATCAGAGCTTTACAACAAATATATATTGGGATTATAACGAAGCAAAATATAATATTAAATAATCACATGTTTAGTTACATTTTAAGAGTATAACTTGTTTAGTATGTTATAAGCAAATGTACGTCTTTGTAAACTAATTATACAGAGGAAGCAAAATTTTAAAAAATCTTGTTTAGGATAGAAAAATCACTGTAATTTGGCAATGTTTGAGCCCCGATCAAAGTGGTTAAACCCTATCTACGCTTATGTTTCTTTACGGAAAGCCATATCCTCGGGAGGTAAATGCTCTCAAATTTTTACATGGGTGGTTACATCTCATCTATGTGACAATGTAATGTGTGAAAGAGCCGACCAAACTAAGTCATAGAGGCAGGTAATAGCGTTTTCGTGTGATAAGTGACGTAAAAATAGAGTTGACCACATCGATGGAGCCCCGAACTTAACGGAATTGAGTTAAGTTTTCTACCATATACATGTTTAACTATAATGATCACATCAGACGATCAAATTTTTATTTTGTGAATTTTAGTGATTGGAATCACAAAATGCCTAATAATGTGATATAACTTGTTTAGTAGCTTATAATGCAAATGTATAACTTTGTTAACTAACTATACAAAGGAAGAAGAATTTCAAAAATCTTGTGAAATAGATGTGATCGTTATATTAAAATACGGTTATAGTAGAAAATTCATTTTAAACTGACTACATTTGGGTCTCAATTTAAGCGGTCTACCATATTTAAACTTATCATTCTATGTAGGAAATTCTACTGTCGGGAGGTAAACGTCCTTAAAAAATTTATACAGGTAGTTACATCTCATCCTTGTTAGGGTGTGTTGGTGAAAGAATCAAACAAAATATGTTATAGAGACGTATGTAAGAACGTTTTCGTGTGACAATTGCGGTCGAATTACAGTTGACCACTTTAATTGAGCCCCAAACATTACTAAACACAGTTAAATTTTATACCGCATCTATATTTCGATCGGTTTGGTATTTACCAAACTAAATGGCAGCCCTACCCATGATGTCTCTATGTCACATAAGGAATCGGTTTGTAGCGCTGTTGAGAAAAACTTTTTCCTTCTATTGTTGTGCAATTGAGCTAAACCTGATTCTTTGTGTTAGGAATTTTCCGGCGTTCTTTGGGTTTCCGGCGTTCTCCGAGTTTCCGGCGTTCTCCGAGTTTCCGGCGATTAGGGTGACATCTCTGTGTCACCGTGGGTTTCGATAAGTGGCGATTGTATTGATGTGTGTCCTTTCGAATCTTAGATGGGTTGCTGGTAATTTAGATAACGATGGACAGTTTCTTTTTTAATATCTATGTTTATCTTATTTGCTTTTTTTGCCTTTTATCATGTTATGTGGGTTTTGTACTTGCATGTAAAAAGTCCTTTTACCAATAAGACTGTCTTCCACTGCCAATAAAAAGTTCTTACATCTCATCAAGTAGAGAATTTAGAAGTGTAAATGACTATATTTACATGTTATTACCGACTTACCGTTTTTTCTTTCATGAGGGTGCATGGTCAATTTTGGCTAGCAATCACAAACATATAAAACGTTCAAAGATGTTTTATGGATTAATAATTGGTTTTGCTGAACTCACTAACTAGAGGGGGTGGTGGAGGATTTGTTGGTGTGGTATGATTTTACCTAGTTCCAAAACAAATAATTTTGAGACCCAACCATACGCAAGTGCTCTCACATGGAGTAAAAGATATTTGCATAAGTTGGAGGAGTTTGATTATTATTCTAGGAGTTTGATATTTTTAAGCATGATTTGATTCTCATGCAATAATTGAACCTTGAAATGACAATCTCTCCTTTTAAATCTATACTTTTCCCATGGGCGGGTGGAGTCCTTCTCTCAACTAAAGTGACGTCCTCTTTGTTTCAACTTTATTTCGGAACAGCGGCATGTTAAGTGTGCCACCATGGTCCCCGCCGACGACTCCGCTGTCCATGGCGGCTACATCATTATCCTTCCAAAGAGCACTAACAATTGCTACTTTCCCCGAGCTAGGGTTAAGGTTTAACTCATCATCAAATTTTCCATAATTTTTGTAATTTGATGATGGGCTTTGTAGTGGTACATCTAGCATGAAAATGAGGCATATAGAGCTTGAAAATTTTATTAAAGTTTTGTTGTTTGAACTTTAAAATGAATGGACAGTGAAAAAAAACTTCTTATCGCATAAAATATAAGTGAATAGTTTAATTTATAGAGTCTGAAAAAGATGAGATCAATACAAAATCGCACATAATATAAATAAAATAATTCAAAGATGACGGTAACATATAAATGACGTGCTTGAAAAGTATTCGAACTGAAAATTTATTTTAAAAAATGTCATGCTAAAATTAATGATTTCCATTTTTAGTTAGGATTAGCATATATCACTAATTTTACTATGTAATGAAATGTTGGACTTTTTAGGCATGCCATGTTTGAATTATAGTTCTAACATCTCTTTATCATCCATTGGAACTGAATTAATTCTTAATTGGAGCAGTAGACCATATATCTCTTTTTCGTGGGGTTTAACGATCGAGCCAACTTTTCCAGTCAACAGACTCTTAAGACTGCTTCAAGTATCTGAGCAACCCATTTGTTGCTAATAGATGTAGTACAGTTGTTTAGGTGGTTGTAGTACTGCATGTACATATGTTTTTTTAATTTTCAGGAATCAGCTTGCATTCGTACTATGAATTGTAAAATACACAAAAATAGTTCGTAATGTCATGGTTTAACGAAAGTTCGGTAACATTTGTTATGTCATAAATGCGTTCGGTTTTATTATCTTTGTTAGATCATCTCCAATAACTTTCTTATAATTTTTTTATAATAAAGAAGCAAAACTCAATATTTCAAGTAATTTTTCTTCTTAAACTCTAACAAATTTTTTATTTTGAAGATTTTATGTTCATTTTCTAAATTTTTTTTAAAAATTTAAAATTTGCTGTAAATATAAAGAATTTAGTTGGACACATTCACAATAAAAAAAATTCAGTAGGTCTAAATAAGCGGTTAGAGTGACCCTTCCAACCGTTACTACGGAAAAGACAATTATACCACTGACTATTTCCCAGAAACATCTCACCCTCTCCTGTCACTCTCTCTCTGTCTCAGATTAACGTCACCAGTGACCATCCTCGCCTCACCTTATCTCCGGTCGCCACAACCTCGCTCACCTCCACCTGCTACACCAACCTCTTCCGCGCCCACCGCAAATCGAGCTCGTCGATGGCTCAGCCTCCGAGCACCACACCGATATACTACAGTACCAACTGAGCATCACACAGATCACATCAATTTGAGATGCTAGCGGTGTTTCTTTGATGACCCTCCTTCCCCTGCTTTATAAAATTGATCGACCGGTGGAGAAGATGTCGTAGCCTTTGAGGAGGTCAGATCAGAATCTGATGAAGGAGGAGGAGAATTACGGGGCTGGAGTTGTAGCTGCTCAGGGACGACATCGATGGCGTCGTCGTGGTCGGAATCATCGAACTGGGAGACGAAGAAAAGGATCTCGTTGAGGGCGTCAACTATAAAGTGAAGCCTTTGTTATTTCAGTTTTTCTGGATTTCTTCGTTCTCATCTTTATCTTTCGCTCTCTCTTTCTTTTTGATAATTGGGAATGACAGTGGCTAAGATGTAATTGGTCTCTTTTTTTACTAGAGCTAGTAAAATTACTAGGGTCAGTAATATATGGGAATTATTGTTTCAACCTGACAGAGACGACGTGCATAACTCGTTGTACCAGAATTGGTAGCTGTAGTTATTAGAATTGGAGCTGAGGCCGACAGGAAGGGTGCCAACCTTAGCTGCCCAACGAAAGTTTGCCAGTTTGGCATCAGGTTGGTGATTTGGTTACCCTTAGAGCATCTGCAGCGGAGGCAGATTTGGACACGAGCAGAGGAGGCAGAGGGTGGGCCAGCCGGAAAATAGCAGGAACAAGGGAGAAAGGAGCGTGTAGCGGGGGAGGTGGAGGCCGGCGACCGCTTGTTGACGGGGAGGTTGAGCGCGAGCACGAGCTGCAGATTCGGCTCGCCCAATCAACGCGCGCCACGTGTCAATATCGACACAACAAATCGGATCCAACGGGCAGATTGATCTGGGCCGTTTGATTTGATTTGATTTTAGATCCAACGACCCAGATTTGAAGGCAACGACCTTCGAATTTTTGGGGAAAAATGTTGCAAAAAAATCCGAAAAAATTATAAAAAAAATCCTAAAAATTGCAAATAACACCCTACAATTTTTCTATAAATACTACATCAACTTCATTCACATCTCACACCAATTTGTGCACAACAAATTTATCCACTCCTTCCATCTCTTCTCTCATTCCTTTCTATTTTTTGCTAGAAAAATGTCCAATTGGCTTGCTTCCGAAGATTTGCAATTGTGCATTTTTTATTGTCGTATTAGCGTTTGTCCTATCACCGGCAACATGCAAAAGTCCGATAAATTATGGGAAAAAATACATACCGATTTTCATGAAAATTAGGAGATTGCGCCTCATGAGTCAAGACCGGAGCATAGGAGCCAAACCGCGGTTTCTTCTCGTTTTACTAAGTTGAAGCCGACTTTGAAAGCTTGGGGTGCCTGTTTCCGGGTAAACTCGTGGCCCCTTTAGCGGGTTGCACGGTTCCAGAAATAGCGAACTTCCTTGTACTCCGAGTTTTCCTGTGTAAAGAACAAACACGTCAAAGGGCGTCCCCGGGTTTACCGAGGGAAGCCACTCCGATGCTTAAGTCAGACACTGTCAGATAAGCAGAAAACTCAAGAGTAGTTAAGAAATTGTCCGTCCTCTTACCGGGAGGTGCTCACCGGTATTTATAGTAGCATTAAAGGCAGCACTTTGTCTTTTTCCAATGTGGGAATGAACTCCCTTGCTTTATCTCAACTTTATAATGAACTGGCCCTGACAAAGGACCCAGAGTGGCTTCTCAAATCTGACTGGGCTTTGACCCTGTAAACAGTACTTCAAGCATAACAAACGATGCACATTTAACAATTGACCACACTTGGTGTTATTTCTTGAATTGTAACCCGGTAAAGGAGAAATATTAGGTTCCACATACAAACAGTGCCGCTCTTGCTTATGCACGAAGGAATTCACAATCCGACTCAAATTTGCAAGATGAGGTAAGAGTTTATAATGTTATCATTTCCCTAAATTTATGTATGTTTATTTAAATAAATGTTGTCATCTCTATTTATTAGATATTATTGTGACATATAAATTTGTTATTGTTATTAGATAAGAAAAGCTCAATCATGTTATGTGGCACAAAAGAAGAAAGAGTTTACGCGGTTTGATTGTTGGGAAGTGGTGAAGAACCATCCTTATTTTAGAGAAGTCCAAACTAGTACTCCACCTTCTTCATATGCCAACTCCGCCGCCTCTACTCCGCTCGTTAGCTCAATGCCTCCCACAATTGATGTGGCTGAGGATGAAGTCATTGCAACACCACAAAGCAACTTTGAAGCTTCTTCAAGTCCGGTTAGACCAATGGGAGTGAAGGCGGCCAAGGAAGCTAAAAGAAAGGGAAAAAAGATCGCCTCGACGTCTTCAAATGAGGTAAGGGATGAGGCTTTGAAAAACATTGTGGAAAATCAAAAATCTTGGCTAGCCGCGCAACAAACAAGTGATGCTATGGAGCTTGCTTTATACGAAAAACAACTTAGCCTTAAAGAGAAAGACTTCAAATTGAGGACCTTAGCGGAAGAATCAAGGATAATGACAATGAATACGGAGGCTATGACCCCAAAATCAAAGAGGTATTTTTCAAAGAGGAAAGCGGCAATTCTTAAGCAACTTGATGTCGATGAAGGAGATGCTAGAGAGGAAAATTTTTCAAATTGCTATCGCCCACTTTTTTCGTAGTTATGTATTTCTATTATGTACTTTCATTTCTGGTTATGTACTTTAAATTATGTATTTCCATTATGTAATTTCATTTCTAATCATGTACTTTAAATTATGTATTTTCATTATATACGTTACATTTTCAAGTAATAAAATCACATCTTCTTTTCAAGTCATGAAAATTTTTTTTTTAAAATTCAATGAATAGTAATAGGAGGTGCTATTTTTTCCTACGACTGCACGAAAACACTGCACTGCACCTCTTATTACTCAAATAGTAATAGCACTTGCTCAAATAGTGCTTGCTCCTCCTATTTTGAGGAGGAGCAAGCTAAAAAACGGGTGCATATGCTCTTAGGGGCCTAAAAAGTCTAGCGCTGGGCACGGTCCCAAACCGGCACCATATTTTCAGGGACCGGACCTAGACCGACCACTAACTCACGGGCCGGGTTAGTTTATTGCCCACAATAAAGTTTCCTTATAAAATTTTACTACACCCAATAAGCCATTTTTCAACATTACTACATTCTAAAACCGAAAAAGCAGCTACACATGTTGATTTATGCAAGTTTACTACCATTAGTAAAGTTTTTCGATAAAGGTTACTACTTCCAATAAATTCCCCTATAAAGTATACTGCCGCCAGTAGAACTTCCAAAGAACGTTTGATTTGGTTCCGGTAAGGCCCGGTGATATTTCGTTGACGTTTTAGCAAGTCCGACGAGATTACGGCGATCAGAATTTGATGACCAAAGTCTGGTGACTGGCGACTGGAGTCCGGTGGCCAGTGATCAAAGTCAGTGAGGTTCGGTCAGACATTTTTTTCTATTTTATTTTCTCTCTTTAACCAAGTTTAAGGGTTGATGGTATAATGATACTAAAATAATATAGGTTCTTAAGAGTGTCTTAATTAAGAGTTTTGACCTAATTGACATAAAATCTATTTTGAAATAGCAAATTTTGAAATAACAAAAAAGGGGGTAGCGCCGCCTCTCAACCCTAGAGAGCGAGAAAATCTTTGTTTTTTGCCTATCCGGCTATGCCTTGTCGTCGACGATGGCCTTTGGCCTAGTCGACGTGTGCGGGTTACGACCGGATGGGTGTTGATAGTTTGTGTTTTGTCCAGGGTGACAGTATAGGCATGGTCTGGGGCTGGAGGCTGGGGAGATTCTCTATTTGGGGTTTTGCAGATCGTTCTCGATCTGGGATCCTTATGTATCAAGGGAAAGGGCGAGGAGCAGGGATCCTTGCTTTGGTGGTGATTCTTGCGTCTTTGTCACCGGAAGCGTAGGCACTCTAACTCTTTCGTCTATCTGCCCATGACGAATCGATCAGGGTGGGTTTGGTCGTCCATGTGGCTGTGGTGCAGAGGTGGGAGGTGATGAGGTTGAGCACGGCAGCGTTACGACGTGGAAGCATCGACGACGAGATTCTGCAGGTTGCTTCTTGCAGGTGAATTGGTGGGTCGAGCCAAGTCTGGTGGGTCTGTTTTTGGGCCGGTGAAGGGGTTGGGCCTTGGGCTTGGGCTTGTCTCAAGCTGTTGGACATATGTGGATGGTCTGGGTCTTGGTCCAGTTGTTTTTTGTTTGTTCGTTCCTCTACATTTTGTTTTTCTGTTTTAGTTTATATGTTTTTGCTTTCAATAAGAAGAGAGAGGCGGTGTCCCGGTATTGGCACCTTGAGTGCCTTGTCTGACATAGGTAAGTTGCGACTTCCTTGCAATGTAAAATGGTCACAACCTCATAGTGGCAGGATGAAACTCAGTGCCACTTATCAGTGGCAGCATACTTGGAAACCAGCGTTTTTATGTGTACCGATGCTTTTTAGTCATAGAGTTATCTTTCCGATGTCATGTCACATTCTTTGTAAAACGATGCGAGTTGTTAATGTTACACTCTCCGTTAAACGGTGTTTGTTAGGATACATGTTTATTTTAGGGGCCTTGAGTATTATTTTCGAGGTCTGTTTAGACGTGCTTTGTATTCCGGGGTATAGGTCATATGTCCCTCATGTATTCTATGGTTTCATTAATCAAGGCTTAAGGGTGGCTTTATTGGCCCTTTCTTCAAAAAATAAAAATCTATTTTGAAATTTCAATGGTCAATATTTTTTAAAAATGTTAGAATGTGAAATAAGGTGCCAAATTTTGTAATAAATAGACATTTCTAAAAAAATGCATGAAAGGCATTAATGTAGTAAACGTATTTATTAAACCAGTTGTGAGGTTATAATAAGAATGTGTGTGGATAAATGTTTCAAGAGTTAGCCTTGACCCAGTGGTTTAGCCACTTGTCACGCGCGTACGTGATCTGATGTTCAATTCCCATTGTTGTACGAGAGGTTGATGTTTTTGTGTTGAGACGTTCAATTCCAATTATGGTACCCTATGTTAACTTCATTCATCATTTAGGTATCTCAATTTTCAAAACTACAATAATGGTGCCCCAACTCTTAAACTAGAGATCAAACCAATCTCCTCTGTTAGTACCGTCGTTAAGTTTGACTTTGGTTGAGGGCAAAACTATCCTAAACACACCCCTTCTTTCTCTCTTGCTCTCTGACACTCCCATCTCTACAAATCTCTCTGTAACAGCCTTTTTGAATTTTTCTCCATCGCCTCGAAGCTTTCCTCCTTCCTCTATATTCCCTCTTTCTTCTTCTTCTTCTTCTTCTTCTTCTTCTTCCTCTCTCTACTCTCATTCATGATTTACGGCGCGTTTACTTTCACCGAATCGGAATCATTCGTTTGGGATTCATTCCCATTCTGGATTGAAATGATGTTTACTTATCTCAACCCGGAATCAAACACTCGTGAGTCCCGCGGCTCAACCCGGAGTCATTCCTCCTCTTTCATTCCGGAAGAGGGGGTTGGTATTATTCTTGATTCCCCTGAATCAACTTTGCGTTCCAAAATTAACCCTAGTATAAATGAACTGTTGTTATGGGAGGAGTACCTGGAGGTTGGTGAGGAGAGGGAGGTCGGGCAAGAGCTGGAAATTCTCGTCGACGAAAACAGAGTCATAGTAGATGGATCTAAGGGTGTCGTCCCTGCGCTTTATGCTTATGGAGACTCTGTATATGCTCAGCTGATGTGATGAGTATCCTCCTCATCTTCGTTGAGTGAGAACTGGTTCGATCTGCTCTTGTGGTTGGTACTTTTTGCCGGAAAAGGTTTGGGTTGTGATTTTGTGGCCGGAAGAGTGAAATTGAGGAAGAGAATAGGTGATGGTGAGAGAGGAGGTGGTTGAGACGACTGGATTTTTGACGAAGATAATAGGGAGAGAAACAGAGGGGGCTGATATGGCGAAGGAAGAATGAAATTGTAGTTTTTGTTTTTTTGGTCGAATGAGATAGAAGACAAGTATGATGTATTTCAATTATGATAGAAGGGTATTTTTATAATTTAATGATAATAACCCTACTTCTCTTTTTCATTCCAGAAATGAAGTAAACAAAGGAATCAGACTCATTCACTCACTCTCCCATTCATCATTAATCTCATTCACCTTCAATCTTATTCACCCTTAATCCCATTTATGTTTAGTAAACACATCCTTAGAGTTTAGTCCCCCAATCCCCAATCATTTCCAAACGTAAAAACCTTACCTCGTTTTCTTCCTCCTCCTCCATGAAGACCAAGCGTGTTGACCGCGATGACCCTAACTTCGCAGCCGACGACCCTTCTACCAAGCGCCATCGCGAGCCAACGACTGACCCTTTCGAGCCGGTCGTCGAGGCCGAGTCGGCTAGGCTGAAGCTGCTCGGGCTGCTCCTGTAATGCTCCTCTCGAGTCGTCCCTGAAGCGCATCGGCTCGCGGACTTTGCCACCTCGCTAGGGCTGCCCTTTCAGTTCCACCTGCTAGAGAGTGTTTCTGAGCTGAGTCAGCTTGGGATTAGATCCTCCGAGGCGACGGTGGTGCACTAGTTGCATCATATTTTGTATGACGTCACGAGGAGTGACCTGGCGACGCTGAGGTGGCTGAGTTAGCTGCGATCGAAGCTGATCACAGTGGCTGAGCAGGACCTGAGCCACATCGGGAGCATTTTAGGGAGGTTCGTGGAGGCGTTGCATTACTATAGCGCATTGTTCGACGCGCTCGGGGATGTGTTGACTGTGGACACCCTAGAGAGGCATATGGTGGAACAGTAGTTGTTCGGGTGTGATATAAGGAATAACTTGGCGGTGGGTGGGCCCAAGAGGACGGAGGAGGTGAAGGTGGAGAGATGGGGGAAGAGTTGAAGCGGGTCAGGTTTAGGCCCGTTTCTCTTGGTGGTAACTCGACCGTCGAGGCTAGCCTTTTGCTTGGGATGTTCCCTTGGAAAGGGTACACGTTGGTGGGGGAGAGTGGGTGCCTGTGGTTGGAGGAGAGTGGGTGCATGAGGTTGGGCTGGAAGGATCTTTCCTTGCTCATCGCCTCGGCTTGGCAACCATCTAGTTGAATTATTTTGACTTGCTTCGGTAATGATTTCGATGCCACCAAGCAATGTTGGTCATGGGGGCAAAGGGAACTTCACTTTTTCTTACTCTTCTTCTTCTTCTTCTTCTTCTTCTTCCCTCTTATTTGTATTTTCACTGTGCTATAATTATGTGAAGAACTCAACAGCATGTAGTTAGTTTTGGTTCCTTTTTTAGATGGTAAGCTTCAAGGGGATGAAGACAAATCCAAAAAGGCCGTTACAGAGAGATTTTGCAGAGATGAATGTCAGAGAGCGAGAGAGAAAGAAGAAGGGTGTGTTTGGGGCAATTTTGCCCTCAACCAAAGTCAAACTTAAAGGTGGTACTAACAGAGAAGATTGGTTTGATCTCTAGTTTAAGAGTTGGGACACCATTATTATAGTTTTAAAAATTGAGGTACCTAAATGATGAATGAAGTTAATATGAGGTACCATATGTAAAATTTTCTTTTTTGTGTTTGGTCTCCTGTATGAATTGAATTGATAAGACTGCCCTCATACTGTTCATGCCTTAACTACCACATCAGCACTTAACGGAGGGGTTAAACGTGTTAACGACATCAAACTTTAAATAGTACAACGACAGATATTTAGAGAGTTTTTTTGTAATTAATTAAAAAAAATCTTTTTAACTTTTGTATCCACTGAGGAAGTATCTTGTGGGTACGATATCCTCTAAAAGATCAAATTATATATTAATCAATCTGGCTTTAAAACCCATGAAGCTTATAAAGCGACAAAGTGTTCACCACGGCCAAAACGATTACAATCAATGAGATCCTATAGGGCTACAACACTTGGTGAGCAATATATATATATATATCATGTTAAGCAGGGGAGATTGCAACTCTATCTATATAAAAACGGGTAAGATATGAAAATCTAAACATACCTTTAGTATCATGTCTTTCAAATGCTGTATAATTTGGGAAGAAGCTAAACTTGACCCAGTAACTTTAGAATGATGTAAAGTAACCACGAACCAAGTATTAGGAATTTAGAGGAGGTTTTTAGCTGCACTCAGTAATTTAATCACTGCTCCCACAGACCGGCCCAACTGCAATTGGAATTATTTTCAAATGTGTTCCAATTGTTGAAGAATAAATTGTTTAAATTCAACAAGTCCTACCTATTTTTCGTGGAGCTAGTGGGTTTCTCCTGGCCTATACAATATGTGTCGTTTTTCTTTGTAACTAGTATTTTGGTCTCCTGCTAGAGGAAAGTGATACATATACTCAAATTTAAGTATAGACTTTATCCAATCCAACTGGGTTTCAACTATTGTAATTGCACAAGGACTCTTCCTCCCTGGCAATAAAGAAACTAAAATATCCCGGCTTTATAGTCAGAAATAGAATTTGCCTAGGTCACTAGTACTAACCTACCGCTCATCAAAAAGATTACTAGACTCCGATGCGAATTCATTTACTAAAGTCCAAATGACCCACGCGAAACTTTGCCACGTAGGACAACGTTTCGCCTGCTACTGTTACCTAGGGTTGAATTTGTCAAAACTTTATTTTTTAGGCCACAAAATTGGTCCAAATGCTGCCTAAACCTATTAAATAATTAGTTCCAGATCTAATATTAATTAGGCTCAAACAACTGACATACCATTTGTTTCTCAATTGGCCGTCTCATCAGCTTTTGTCTATCTAATTTTGAAGTCAATAGATTGTTGTGATTGCTTTTGTATGTTTTTCCAAAAAGTATCTACTTTTATCGTACCACAATTGAGTACTAAATCATGCTAATAGGTAAAAGATGATTTGATTGAGAAACTGTGTAACACCCCGTCCTGAAATTTACCTTTTTACCAGGATCAGACGGGTTACAGAGGGTTGGAACCACGCTATTTGTCTTCCCCGAACTACTATTCTTGTTTAATATCGCAATATTCTCGATTCTGGTGGAAGATAGAATTAATGTCCCGAGGTGATAGATTATATTAATACGAGTCCACCGGTATGTCTAGAATATTTGCTGGAGCTACGGGCTGATTAACATGAATTTATTTAGTTTACGGATGTAATAAAAGTTATTTACTATACCGTAAAAAGATGACTTTGCGATAAGTCGAGAATTTTGGAAAATTTTCTTCGGGGAAGTTGTAGAGGACGTTAATACGAACCCGTAGACATGTCTTGCATTTTAATCGGAGTTCGTATGAAGAAGTTATGGCCTAAGAATTTAAGTTATGGCCTAAGAATTTAAGTTACTATTTATGGTAAATGGCTATAAAAGGGTTTTTACCGGGGTGAAAATCAGAATGTCACCCCGTCTCTCTCTCTCTCTTCTCCCCTGACTTTCTCTCTCCTCTTCTGCCGGAATTTGCGCGCGCTAGTGCTCCGCCGTTGGACCTCCACAGACCGCCGCACTGGTCTTGTTCGACGCGCCACAGCCTCACCTTTCATTCTGGGCAGGAGGTGAAGCTCGACTCGCCGTCGGTGAAGAATTATCACGGCAAGAAGAGCGGAATGCACAGTGTCGAGTCTCGCCGGAGTTCACCCTCCTCTGGCCGCCATCTCGAGCAATTCAGGTATGGTTTTGATCCTCTTGAGGAGTAGGACAATCCTCTAGAATCTTGTAGCTCAATTCTTGATGTGTGTGATGAATTTTGGATTTGAAATTTTAGGGTTTTTAGCCCCAAATAGGGTTCGACATATTCTTGAGTAATTGACATGATTAGAGCTAAAATTAGGCTTAGTGTTGAACTGGAAAGATGTTTGGATTGTTGAGATGATCAAACTGTGAAATTTTGGAAGGTTTCTGGATTGGCCGAACTCCGGTGGCCGGCCGGCACCAACGGCGGCGTTGCCGGTTCTAGGTAGTTGAGCTGAAATCTCATAAATGCCCCTGGTAGTTTGGGGTAATTACAGGTGTTCCACTAAGGCTAAGATTCCAGAAATACCCCTGGTGGTTTTGTATAATTACAAGGCTGCCCTGAGTTGGAAATTACATAAATACCCCTGACTGTTTTATAAAATTACAAGGATGTCATTGAGGCTGAAATTCTAGAAATGTCCTTGGCAGATTTGTATATTTACAAGACTGCCACTGAGGTTAAAAAGACATTGTTGCCCTCAGTAGTGTTAGATAATTACAGGGCTGCCCTCGAGGGTGAAATTCCATAAATACCCCTGGTAGTTTAGCTTATTTACCAAGCTACTATTAAGACTGCATTGACAATATTGCCCATGGCAGTCTTAGGTATTTATAAGAGCGCCATTTGAGATAAATTGACTATTATATCCTTGGTGGACTTCTATAATTATGTGATTGTTTTTATTGTCTGTTTTATTGTGTATAGATGTAATAGTTATGAATGGTGGAATGTTCGGAATACTGTCGATAGTTAATATGTCGGTGGATACCTCAACGGAGAGGTTAAACTCCGGATATGCAATAGGCGTTTGCTATCCATTTTAATAGATCGACCGATTTTTAGAATAGCGGAATTTGCCCCGTTAGGGCGTTCTTTAAAATAAGAGCTACGTGTGGCTTGATCCCTGAGGACAGGGTACGTAGGCAGCTTGACCGGGATTCGGGTGCAGTTACAAATAATATTAGAACCCTAGGTCCTCTAAAGAAATTGGTTTGAGATCCAAATGAGGAAATCGGGGTAACCTCCGGTGGTGAGGTCTATTCTGGTATCGTTTGGACTGTTGAATATGGTTTGGAAATAAGGGTTCTCCCTTCTTAAGGGGGATTACGAGTAAATCTCTCTTGGGATGGGTCCCGCATATCCTAACCGAAATTTAAGAATGTAAACTTGGGCTACGACATGACAGACTGTGTGTTCTTGGTAGTCTATAGGATCGTTAGCATAGCGAGCTTCAATGTTTATATTCTTAACTAGTAATATTTCTCAAGTTTTGAGTATTAAAACTTAAAAAGATAAGAAAAATCAGTCATTGTCAAAATGAATAGTCATCGGTTCCCGGCTTAAAAATATAAATGAAATGCAGACTTGATAAATAATGCGAGAAAATTAAAAATTATAAGAGGCAAAAGAACAACAATAATTTACCATATAGTTTTAATTATAGGGATTGATTGGTCATTCCAATGAAAAAAGATTTGACCTGCCCATTCCAATTAATCTTATTGAGATTACCTTTTTGCTCCTGGTCTATTATTTCTGCTCATCTCTCCTCTGTCACCCATTTCAAATCGATATTCTCTCTCTTCTAGATCAGAGTCCGAGCCAGCTCCAGATCAGAGCTCGACGCCAGTGACCATGTCGTTTCACCTGTTGGTGTTCTCCATAGAGATCTGGATGATGGACGACGACCTTGAAGATCTGGACGACGACGACCACAACAGTATCAGCTCAACCATGAAGATCTCCGCCTCTGCCTTTGGATTCCGACGTCGTTGCTCGACTTTACTACCCCAGTAAAAGTTTACTAAGGGTAGTAAACTTTATTTTTTTCGCATCTAAGTTTATTTTTCACTATTTTACTGTGTATAATGGGTCTTAGAGATACTGTTTTGTAAATTTACTACATCTGGTAAAGTTTACTACTTTTGGTACAAGTTTTTTAGGGGTAGTAAACTTATGATTTATTACCAATGCCTCGAGTTTGTTTATCTGCTCGAGTTTACTACCCTAGTAAAAGTTTACTAAGGGTAGTAAACTTTGGTTTTTTGCATCTAAGTTGATTTTTCATTGTTTTTAATGTGTATAATAAGTTTTGGAGATACTGTTTTGCAAGTTTACTACCTATGGTAAAGTTTACTACATCTGTTACAAGTTTATTAGGGGTAGTAAACGTATGATTTACTACCAATACCTCAAATTTGTTCATCTGCTTGAGTTTACTACCCTAGTAAAAGTTTACTAAGGGTAGTAAACTTTAGATTTTGCATCTCCTAAACTTTAAAAGTTTACTACCCTCTTAATTTATTGAGTTTACTACCCTTACAATTTACTAAGGGTAGTAAACTTTAACTTTCTCTTCTGATCTCCTCTCTCTCTAACTGTCTCTCACAGAGCCTCCGTCTCCACCATCTCCTACGACCTCATCCTAGCCTCCACTATCTTCGACGACCTCATCCTCCCCTCCACCTAATGTCAGCCTCGTCTTCGCTGGTCGCTACAACACTGAGTCCGAAGAGCAACGTCAAATCCAGATCTGGTCATGTCGTCTACACGCCGACGCTAGGAAACGTCAATACTGGGGTTAGTATACTTGGATTTGATGAAATACTGGGGTTAGTAGACTTGGTTTTGAAGTATATTGGGGTTAGTAAAGTTGGTTTTGATGTATATAGTGTGTTATTAGACTTGGTTTGGAGTATATTGGGTAAGTAGATTTGGTTTTGTAGTATACTAGGGTTATTAGACATAAATTTGGAGTATACTGGGGTTAGTAGACTTGGATTTGATATAGATGTTGCCCCAACTAACTTTCTGTAAAAGTTTATTACCCCTAGTAGAAAAAAATTCGGTGAAATTCCGGCTACCAGAATTTTTCAGTGTCCGGTGACAAGAGATGCTCTGGTAAAATATTATCTTTTTTTTTTCTCCATGTGTATAAGGAACAAGGGTAAAATTGTCTCTAAAAATATTATTTTATTATGAATTTAATAAAGATATATGTATTTGGGCATTAGTAAGTACATCTTGTATTGGAATGAGTATTTGACTTTTTAATTTATTGGTTTGAGGTTTGACTTTAATTATTTTGTGCAAATGATAATTCTGTTTTGGGGTGAATCAAGTTAGCATCGATCGTAATCTTCATTCATTTTCATAACTCTTTAAGTCACTTTCAAACTTGGATTAACTTTTTTTCTTTTGTCTATGATGAACCCTATATTCGACTAACTGGTCAGACTCAACACTCGCTCAATAAATCAAACGTAATATACATTCACAACTGTGCATGCGCCTTCCATATCAATCTCTGTCCCGTAAACTGGCCTCCGATGAAGACAGAAATTCAGTGTATGAAAAAATGTCAATTTTCTTCCCCTCTCTATGGACGCAGCTGCATTCTCCAGTAGCTCTGATATCCTGCCGTGTATGGGTTTGCTGTAAGGATTGTGACACTCAAAAGAAGACAACTACAACTAGAATTAACTGAGGGTTGGATTCTCACATTTAGTGGATGAATGAATTTAAGAGGGAGCGACCACAGATTCACCAACTGGAAATCAACGGGATTTGTCACATATTGGGTGTGCATGTCAGGATCATCTGATAGTCCCACCAACCTTCAAAGTTGCAGACTCCTTAAGATTCAACATTATACAGGGTCCCACAAAGACCCAGAAATTAGAGAGTTAGTTGCATGCGAGACTTGTGAAGAATTAGATGCTCCAATCCACCAGTGGTCCAGTGGACCTAATCACATACAACAAGTCACAAGTCGGTAGAAATTCGGAGTCTCAAATTAAGCCAACAATGTAGTCTTGAATCACCCCATTGGATAAATAATTAAGAACGGTCGGTTAAGAAATCGTCATGAAAAAGCCTCATTGGATAAATAATTAAGAACGGTCGGCTAAGAAATTGTCAGAAAAAAGTCATCAGCTAAGACTTTAGCCGACGAAATTACTGTTTATCGTCGGCTAAAGTCATTTATTAAACCGATGAAAAAAAATTTCGTCGCTTAAAGTCTGGACTTTAGCCGACGAATTTTTAGACCTTTAACCGGCTATAGCTATTATTTGTTGGAAATATGGTCTAAAAGACCATTAATTAAACCAAATAATTAAAATAAGTTGCACTTTTAATTAGATTATTACATGCATGAATTTGTAATCCTTGCAATGAGGGCTATAAAATCATGTATTCATATGTATAATTTGGTTGTGGAGTGTATGAGAAATTGTCACCCAAAGATGGCTAGTTCAAATGAGAAAATGAACTTTGTCCCACATAAGAAAAGTGGGAAATGAATAAGGTTTTAAATAAAATCTCACACCTTGAAGGTATAACCATGACAAGCACCCACGCTCTCTCTCGCGCGCGCACAGGGAAGGGGGTGCAAATCCTAGGTCGGAAGCCCAATTTTTTCACTTGGGTCTACGGACACGAATGCAGCTCAAATTTGTGGCCCAAGAGCCCGGTTGTTTTTGAACTGACAGATTTTATTTTTTGACCTTTTAAGTCTGGTTATGACTTTGTAACAGACCTATTAAGTCTGATTATGATTTTGTAACAGACTTATTAAGAGCTGTTTATGATTGTATGTAACAGCCAGAAAGCCATCAATTTGTAGGTGATTCCCAACACTATATAAAGGCCACCAATCTCTCATTCTGAACACATCAACAGCAAACACTTCTCTTTCTCTCCAAAAAAACTTTTCTACTCCTATTCAGTTCTCTCAGAAATTCGGTGATAGTTTGAAGGCTTTTCCTAGTTCGTTGAAGCTCTTATTCGTAGTGCAACAACTTGAGTTTGATTGTCGTTTTATCTTGGGAGACCAAGCGACATTGAGGTCTTTGCACCGATTGGGATGCCGTAATTCGTCTTAAGGACACCGTGTGATACACGGGACTCGACAAACTACCATGGGTTGAATTATTATTCTCAAATCCTCAGTTTGTCAATTTATGGTTCTGTTCATATTCATGCAATTTGATTAATTATAATTAATTTTTGTTATTTTATTTTGTTAGTATATAAACAATATAATTGCCACATTTTGCTAACATTATTTTTATTTATTTATTTAACATTAGTCGACGAATTTTATCAAAATTCGTCAGCTATAGTTATTTAATTTATTTTTTATGTATTTATTTAACTTTAGCCGACGAATTTTAATAAACTTCGTCGGCTATAGTTATTTTATTTTTAAAATTTTTATTTCTTTTTTTATTTCTTGTATTTTTGATTAATTTTTGTTTTTGTTTTTTACACCGGTGTTGGAGGAGGAGAAGAGGAGGAGGAGAAGAAGAGGAGGCTAGGAGGAGGAGAGAGGAGGGGAGGAAGAGGAGGAGAATAAGAGGAGGCTAGGAGGAGGGGAGGAGGAGGAGAAGGCTAGGAGAGAGAGGAGAAGGAGGAGGAGAAGGAGGAGGATGAGGAGTTGTTGCCGTCGGAGGAGGAAGAGGAGGAGGAGAAGGAGGAGGAGAAAAATGAAAGATATAGAAAATTTTGAACTTTAGCCGATGAAATACCCTAATATCGTCGGCTAAAGTTCAAAATTTTAGTCAGAAAAATTTCAAAATTTTCAAAATCCCCGCCAAAAATTTTGAATTAACTTTAGCCGACGAATTTTAATAAATTTCGTCGGCTATAGTTATTTATTTTATTTATATATTTAACTTTAACCGATGAATTACCCTAATTTTGTATGCTATAATTATTTATTTTATTTATTTAACTTTAGTCGACGAATTACCCTAATTTCATTGGCTAAAACCCTAAACCCTATACGTAGAAGCTTCAAACGAAAAAAAGTCATGAAATAAGATATGAGCGGAATGGTGAAATACGTCTATAGTTGAAAAATCATGTAATTCCATTAAAGTCTCGGTGTCGATAGTTGCGGTTAACGTAATTTTCCATTCTTTCTCCTTAGAGAGAGCCCTATCTCCGGTGATTATTTTTCATAAAATTTTATACCACTGGTTGCGTCTCATCGATTTAAAACTATTTTCAGTTGAAGGTCCAGGTAAAATACGTAATTTAGACGGTCAAATGACCGTTTCCGTGCGTTAAGGGGTTTGACTTACGAGATTGACCGTAAGAATAGAGCCCTTAACGTTGTCTGATCCAGTCGAATTTTTTTCTGAAGACATATTTCGACATAATGATCATATCAGATGGTCGGATTTTTGTTCTCAACTTTGATCATCGGAATCATAACATGCCTACTAATGTTGTATATCTTGTTTACTAAGCTTTAATTAAATGTTCCGTTTCAAAAACAAACTCAATGTAGAAACTTCAAACGCAAAAAAGTCATGAAATAAGATATGACCGGAATGGTGAAATACGTCTACGGTTGAAAAATCACGTAATTACAGTAAAGTCTTGGTGCTGATAGTTGTGGTCAATACAATTTAGGGGTTTGACTTACGGGATTGACCGTCCGGATGAAGCCCTTAGATTTATCGGATCAATTTAAATTTTTTACCATAGACATATTTCAACATATTGATGATATCTGTCGGCCGTATTTTTGTTTGTGAATTTTAATGACCGTAATCACAACATGCCTACTATTTATCATTATTTATCCATATGGGGAGCGTATCATCGAGGGGTAAATGTCTTAAAAATTTTAGATGGACAATTGCGTCTCATCATGGTGAGAGTTTGCTGTGTTGAAGGTTCGACCAAAATACCTCATATAGATGTAGATATGGGCGTTTTCGTGTGTTAAGTGTTTAGAAAAACTTCATTTTAAAGCCTTAAACGATCTCGGATGGCCAAAAAGCCCATAGGTCATGACAATAGCAATGAGTTTGACTCGTGCGCCCGTTTCGCTTTCAGATTGGTATCACAATTGTCAATTGGACACCGAAATATCCGTTGTGCAATTTTATAACTAAAAGGTACTTTAGCCGACGAAATACCCTAATTTTATCGGCTAAACTTTTCAAATTTCTTCGTCTAAAGTTCACAAACTATAGCCGATGAAACAATTAGTTTAGCCGACAAAATTATTTTCGTTGGCTAAAATTCCACAATAGCTGACGAAATAATTTTTCGTCGGCCTGTTTTTGGTTATTTCGTCGGCTAAAGTTTTTTTTTAATTTTTTTTTCTGGTAGTGTATTTATTTTAAACAAGAAAAAAAACTGTAAAATAAAATAAAATATGTACTGAGACTCTCAAGCAAAATTCCAGACCAGAAGCAACCTTGATTCACCAGGTCCAAACCCAGCCCAAGAGCAGGCCTAACTGAACCGGGGCCCATCACCAACCTAAGCCACACAACCAAATCTCTAACGCCACCACCATCCTCCAGCCAAGCTTCCGCCTCGTCCCCATCAGACGCCATCAAGACCAAATTAGCTTCCACCAAACCCAAAACCTAGACGACTCCGGCCAAGTCTTCGGATCCCCTACCAAGTATCGCCACCGCAGCCTGCAGCCTCATCCAATACATGCTTCTGCCTGCAATCGGCACCCAAACCTGTTTCAACCCCACACTGGATATTAGAGAATCCGACGACTCTGACAATAGATCACCATCTGTCCATGTCTTCCTCAAACATCCCCACCTTCTAGCTTAGAACACCAAGATCGGAACCTGCCAGAGATCTAGCTTCCTTTGTTAACCCAAAATCGAAAACTCCACAGTCGGAGAAGCCAATCTGAAGCCTCTGCCTCATAGTTGATGCCCTAAAAACCAAAGCCTTCTTCACATCCTCTCGTTGCCACCAACAACACGGTCTCGCCACCTTCGCAGTCAAGCTTCCATCACGATCGCCACCTCGTTTAGATATGCGCTGCTGCCAGTGCAAGAAACCTTGGGTACGTTTCGTAACTTTGAGTATCGCTCCGCATAACTCGGAGGTTCTCTTACGTTTGAATAACGCTCCAAACAGTAAATTATGAAAATTATAAGTTTTCACTTTTGATAACAACACAATATATAGGAAAAGTAAAAACCTGCAAAAGGGTTCAAATTCAATCATATATAAACCAAGTTCAAAATTGAAATAAATAAAAAACACCTATAGATTTATGACCACTACCGGAATCAGTAGTTTGGCCGACAAAACATTTTCGTCGGCCTGTTAGCTAAATTGTCGTCGGCTAAGATGTCGTCGGCAAAGCATCGTTGTCTAAGATGTCGTCGGCAAAGCCTCGTCGTCTAAGATGTTGTCGGCAAAGCCTCGTCAGTTATGACTTTAGCCGACAAAATAAAAGTGGTCGTCGGCTATAGTTTAACACTTAGCCGGCGACTTTATTTTTTATATTTTTCGTTGGCTGAAGTAAGACTAAAGCCGACAAAATAAATTGTCCTCGGCCTCAACCTAAGACTTTGGCCGACGAAATAAATTGTCGTCGGCTTCAACCTAAGACTTTGGCCGACGAAATTAACTATAAATCATCGGCTAAATATTTAAAAAAAAAATAAAAATTTAAATAATATACCCGACGAAATATAGTACATTTCGTCGGCTAAATACTACTATAGCCGACGAATTAAGCCATATTTCGTAGGCTAAACGTTGAAAAAAATAAATAAAATACTATAGCCGACGAATTATGGTAAATTTCGTCGGCTATAGTACTTTTTATACTAAAAAAACACAAAATTTCTAAATTACTATTCAAGCAAGCTGCAAATTACACAAACAATTTCATATAACCAACAACATACACCATCAAAAGTAGTCTAAACATTTTACATTAAATTATTAATTTATAAATTGTTCATAAACCCATAAAACTAAATAAAATCTATATCATCTAAATCGACATCCACGCCAGGAGGAGGTTGCGACGGCTGAGGTAGGGGAATAGGCGTAAGCATGGGTGGAGGCGGAAGTCCCTGAAGCTTATGTTGTACTCCTTCTTCATGCACATCCATGGAGGAAGGTTGTATGGTACCAAAATCACCGGCCATATACTGTATTGAAGACTCATGTTGCTAAAAGGATTAAACCCATCAGATGAGAGCCCGAGCCTCACATTTCAGACCTCTGACGCAAAATGAGGTAACTCACGGTCTATATGCTTCCAAGTCTCCCCATCAGCAGGGTGTATAAGGGTATCTTCGCCATGCAATTCCTTATCAGAGTGTCATCTCATAGCTTTAGCCGTGTGTGATGACATGTACAACCGTTCCAGCCTATCCCTCAATACCGAAGTACCTTCACATGTTTCCTATTGCCTGCAAGAGTCAGCTTATACCTGTCACTCTGACATACTGGACATGCATCAAGGTCACCAAGGTCATTCCCTTCTGGATCTTTACCCTAGAAGAGAACACAATCATATCTGCATGTATAGATCTTGACATAGGAAAGCCCAAGATCTTTCAGGATACATCGCACCTTCACAAGCCTTCACAGTTGATTTTGTCATCAACAACCTTCACAGTTGATTTTGTCTCAAATTTAATCTTCATAACGTCCATCACACTTTCAAGAACCGTCTTCTGACAACCGAGGTACACAGGAGTCTGTTGGAAAGCAAGTAGTTTGTTATATCTGTCAATACCAGCAGTGTTGACAACTCTAGGGAAGGGCTGCACCGGCTCAGGCATATACGGTCATTCAGAGCATACATCGCTCTCATAAAGAAACATATCGTTGATGAAGGCCGTTGTTGGATCGTTCGATGTGCTGCCCGTCTCAGAAAATTGCCCATGATCATGCGGACCCCCTGATGATGTTTCACCGTGATATATCTAACATGTGTACTTCTCTTAAAGCCATTACTCTTAAGGTGCTGCCAAACCTTGTCAATTGTAAATCGATGCATATCGCTGCGACACTGACATTTAGTACACGGGCAATAGAAAATTGTATTCCCTTTAGCATTATCCGTCACATATTCAATAAACTAATAACTCCTTTATCATATCTTTTGTCCCATTTTGAAAGCGAAATCCAATTCTTATCCATATCCTGAAAAGATAACATAATATATATGTATAAACTCTAATTAATTAATTAAATTTTCAAATCATTTAGTATTCTATCTACAGTTAACATACAATTAATTAATAACAAATTAATAATTAACACACACATATATATATATATATATATATATATATATATACTAATTACTAATTATATAACAATATTATATATATATATATATATATCAATTAACATCAATCATAATCAAAATATTACTTAATTCATACTATATATATGCATGAACACAATATTATAATTAATATATATATATATATCTACTACTTATTAATATATATATATATATATATAACAACAACTTCATATATATTATCAAATTAAAATCGATCAACTCAATCACACTCAAAATCCAATAATTCAACTCAAATTATAACTCAAAATCAATACATATAACTCAAATAAAACTTTTAAATCAACCCAAAAACAAGATATATACACATATACGTACCTATATATGGCGCTACAATCTAATTTTGGACAAATTTCGACGACACCCAACAATTTCGCCAACACCCAAACTTTTTCTCATGTTTCTTTTTCCACATGAGCTGCTGTCTAGATCTGGAAATATAAGGATTTTTAGCCGACGAAAAAATTATTTTACAGACTATAGTTTACAAACTATAGCCGACGAAAAAATTATTTTAGCTGACGAAAAAACATTTCGTCGGCTAAAAATCCACTTTAGCCGACGAAAAAAAATTTTGTCGGCCCGTTTTTTTTCGTCGGCTATAATATTTATTCTGGTAGTGGACTAACTCCATCTCTTATATATGAAAGTCTATGAAATCATGACATTTTTTTGCTGGCGACGCATCATTCAAATATTTTCCCTATCAACTTTCGATGGTAGGATAGTGGCCTACCATGGTGGTGACGGGTTTTGCCCTATCAACTTTCGATGGTAGGGTAGTGGCCTACCATGGTGGTGACGGAGAATTAGGGTTCGATTTCAGAGAGGGAGCCTGAGAAACGGCTACCACATCCAAGAAAGGCAGCAGGCTTGCAAATTACCCAATCACCGTGCTTGCAGCTATCGAGCACCAGTGAGCGCAGTTGTCGACCACCTGCCGGGCACCGTGCACGCTACTGCCGAGCACCAGTCGAGCACCGTGCGCACAGCTGTGGAGCACCAGTATGAGCAGCTGTCGAGCACCGGACGGGCACCGTGGGCGCAGCTGTAGAGCACTGGTCGAGCACCAGTGCGCAGCTGTCAAGCACCAGTCGAAGTGTGTTCACTCCTGCGTAATATGTCAAGCTTTAAACAATGAAGAGGTGATCAAGATCGATCCATCACTCCACAACTCGAGCACATTTTTCCTTTATTTTTTATATGTTAGATATTAGAGTTAATTTGACTTATGAAGTCGGGCATATATGTCTATACTGAAAATTTAAAGATTCTGCTGTGCTGGGCAATATCATTGATGTGCTAGCTAGCGAGTAATCGATCTGTCTCAAACTCTCAATAATGTTTATAATTAGGACATGTTCTTCTAATGTTAGAAGGAAGAAAAGTAACATGGTTGTGTTCTTTTATCTTCATTTTCGGACTAAAAGTTTGATTGCAAGAGAAAGGAAATGTTCACCTAACAAATTTGAAGAGAATGCGATGCCAAAACATCTGTACCAAAGAACGTGCTGCAGCACTGCGATAATAGTGATAATACCAAAAGTGATGCTGCAGCAACAGATCGATGAATATTTCTCATCGATCATATCGATCTAGGGCCCTTCAAATCCATGCAATATAGATTTTATCACCGATGCAATTATTTTCGATCAAGTACTTGGTTTTTTGACCTAGACAGAATAAGTAGATGCTGTTTAAAACTTAATCAGCGTGTTAAATTGTTCCTGTAGAGCTATAATTGATCGTATAGGTACATGCAAATACTGAAATACGTATTGATCTAGTTTACCTGGGTTCGCTAAACTAGGGTTTTAATTTAACTCATGCCTGTAGCTAGATAACCAGAAACATATTATCCTTGGTGGAATGGTGGTCAAATATTATTTTCCGTTTTTCATCGATCAGTTAGATATGATGAATTAACTCCAGTATTGATAAACTCCATCAGAAGAACATGGCAATGGACTAATGAGAATGATGCCGATTCCACTATATATTGACTTTCTTGAACTTAGCTGAATCAAGAATATCAAGAATTACTTATAGGAATTGGATAAGTAGGACGTTTAGGAATCATAATCTTGATACTTCCAAAGAGAAAGAGCTTGCTGCAGCCAATGTTGGGCACTGTTTGTTATTTATGGACTCGCATGGTGCATCAGTGTCTGAAAGGACACTGTCATACATGCATTTTGGCTTTACATCATATCGATCGACTAATTAACTTTCATACAAATATTTGATGGTTTAAGAAAGTTTTGATAGAGTTACTGCCATGAAGTTTGCATGAAACTAATACAAGGAACACGATACGGGATATTTTACAGGGGTACGTAGAGTCGTACGTAGAGAGTCTCTGAAATCATGTGCAATTTACATTATACCTTCGATCTCATTCATTACCAAATTTTATTCGTTAAATCAGTATAGAATTACACTAAGCTGGAATTTCTTGTTGAATTAATTTCATTTATATTCATAATCATAGTAAGTTGCGTTTACTGATGAACAACATTGATCTGTTGGGGTATCCATCTAGCTTTTTCATTATGCATGAAGAAATTGTCCTTCTGATTTCATATTAATTATGAAAATTATATGTATCTATACGCTAATGTTAAAGAGACAGTAGAGACTACATCCATCTTGAGAATATCAGAAAATTAAGGAAATGTCGACCTAACAGTAGATCGAAGAAGATGCCAAAGCAATTGTACCAATGAACATGCATGTCCGGTAATAATAATTGCATGGATTGGCAGTTTGGCGCCGAAGTTCATGCGGCAGCTAGCTGCTGATTATTTCTTTGGTACGTACGTATTGTGAACCTGTGATCCAATTGTACATCGATCATATATATCAAGGGACCCTTCCATATCAAACAGCTTTAATTTTATCGATCAGTTTAATTTTGGGTACTTGGATTAACATGCCCTAGACAGGAGTAGTATACGTTTTTCTCAACTCAAAGCTAAAATTTAGGCTGCTCTTATTGCTTCCTGTAATGGAATGCATATACATGAACCATGAAGGTACACAGATAGTTGGCATTTCCTCTACACAAAACACTTGAAGATTAGCCAAGAACAAGATTAGAAATCACATCTCTCATGGTCTCAGGTAAATCATGCATATGCATATCATATGATTTTCAGAGGATAACAGCTTTACTAATGCTATCCTAGGGTTGAGTCCTTATGTTGTCTGAATTTCAAAGTTCTTATTATTTGTCGTGTTATAATAAGTTTTTTTTTTCTTTGTTGTTTTCAAATTGGCTTTTAACAACTGAGTTTCTATGAGAGTGTCTTGACGCCCAAACCAGTTTAAGAATGAGATATTTTGTAATGCCACCAGTGACCCAATGGTTTGGTGTTTTGGGTTCCCGTTGGTTTTTGTTCCTACATGAACCAATTACATAGTTGGTCCATATTTAGTTCAAATGATCAGTCAACTATTGACTAAGTCTTGATCCAGACTGAGTGTAAGGGTTTAATACATTTTGCTCTTCATTTGAATTAGGTCTTGTTTTGGCAAGACAGATTTTTTCCTTTTAAGTTGCTGATGTGAACTCTCTTTGGCTCCTTTGTTTTTCATGTGTTTGATTTCAAGACCTCTTTTCAGAACAAGTTAGCAAGTGTGTCTGCACCTCTTGGGGCTGCATCTCTTGCCTATATATGTCTATAGCTTTAGCTTGGCTCTAGGGTTGTTTAAATTTGCGATATTGCATTTTCTGTGTTGAGTCTAGTTCTTAAGCTTGCATCATGCTGCTTTAATTTTTTCTAGTGATTATAAATCTTAGAGTTTGAGCAAAACTCTTTTCATAATCTCATATCATTGTTTGCATACTAGGAGAGATGTGTGGTGCAACCAACCCAAGAAGTGTTAAAGGTTGAATTTGATATTGGCTAGCTGAATTCACGAGCAAGACATCTGAAAGTATTTCTAGTTGTTGGCTTAGAAACAAGAGAAAAAATAGATCTAGACTAGTTTGGGACTAGGTAGGATAAAAATGTTGTATCCCTAGAACTATTATTCTTGTTAAGAAGTCATTTTAACATAGTGGAAATGTCACTAGTACAATCCGGGGTGTATGAGATGAAACCATTTCATCACATAGGGGCACATAATCGTCACATAAGAACCTAAGTGATGAAAACGTCGTCGCATAGATGTCGTCACATACTTACCGTCGCACTAGTGCGACAAAAATGAAGTATTCGTCGCAACAGAACAATCCACCACCATCACCACTGCTCCATTACAACCATAGCCACCATCACCTTGCACCCACAACAACCGGTACGTGGGACCTCCTCATCGGCAACGCCTGCATTGCTTCTATGCACACCGCCGTCACTTGCTTCAACATCGTCGTCCTCAACCAAATATGCCTCCTCATGATCCTTATCGACATCTAATGCTCCGTCCAGTTCCTCCCTAACGACTCTCTCCTCTAAACTGGAAGCGACTTCAACGAAGTCCATAAAATCAGCAAGTTCCACCCCTACGACATCGCCGGCTCCTACAACTGAGTCGAGCTTGATGACGTGGAGCTCACCGACGGGAGGTGGTACGCAACTAACCAGTTCCTCCCTGATGGGTCGTTCATCATTGTCGGCAGCTGAGGCGTCAACACGGTAGAGTATTACCCGTGTTAGAGATGAGAGATAGAAGAAAAAGAAGAAGAGATGAGGTTGAGAGATGAAGATTTGGAATATATAGATTGGAATCGATGTCGATCAAACTTTTGAATTTTTTTTACAAATTTTATGAATTTTTTGGAGGGAATTTTTTTCTTCAAATTTTTGACACTTACGTGACGAAAATTATATTTTCGTCACTTAACTGGAAAACTTATGCGACGAAATATATGTTATGTAGCTCTAGTAGAAATCTTATGAGACGAAATAATTTTTTTTATCTCATAAGTTTGGACGTAAGAGACAAACTTATTTTTCGTCGTTTATGGATTCGTCACATAGGTGATAACTTAAGGGACGATAATTTGTTTCGTCGCATAAGTTGAAATTTTAGCGGTGATGTTGTTTTCATCTCATAGGTTCAGATTTATGAGACAAATTTTCTCATATCCTACTGGTGTGTTTGCCTCTCAAGAGAAATGGACATGCAATTTTTTCTCTGATTTAGAGTTTGCGGCGCTGTTGGTACCATTGGATTTCGGCATCATTGGTGTTCGGCCATTGCCCAATTCTGGTCTGGGCGTCTGACTTCTGCCAGTCGACAAAGGAAGTTTCATCCTCGCGAAAGACTAAAGGAGGAATTCGGGATGCATGTTGACGGTAAGACAGTTGAAATTGGTCTGGGAAAAGATCGACCCAAGGACCCAGGTCACAGGAATTGTCAGGCTTAACTTTCAACCAAGAGCATTTTGGTCTTGGAGCGGGTCGGAAATCAGCCATGGCTTGGACGAAGTCTCTAGCTTCTTGCTCAGAAGGGGTTCTGGGTGAGGTTTTCACAGCAGAGAAAGTATGTTTGGGTGCCATTGATTTGGAAGCAGTGGAGGAAAGCAGAAGCGGCGACGGTTTGTTTCAGGGAGGTTTGAAAAAGAGTTGCAGAGGGAAATGATGGTTGAGTGTTCTGAGGAGTTCGATAATGAAAAGACGTTTGCTTTTGTTCAAATCGATGCCTGGGTATAACTCTTTTTGATTTTCGCAAACGGGCTTAACCTCAAGAGCTGGGGGGCAATGTTAGATTCAAAAGTAAAAACCCATTTATGGAAAAGCAAGTGGACCGATACCTGCGGTCAAGAAGGTCAGAGGACGCTTGGAGAGTCAAATGCGTTCGCGAGGAGAATAGTAACGAAACACGCTTGCGAAGGGAGATAGTTGGCTCGCTGAGGGAAACGCGCTCGCGAAAGGGGCTGTGTATTAATAAAACGTGTTCGCGGGAGGAAAAGCGTTCGCGAGAGTGTTATAAGGGATGAAGCACGTGGTCACAAGAGATTAAGTTACCAACAGAAGAGTGTTGGGCTTAGAGGTTTGGGCTTCAAGAGGTTGTCTTGCATTACAAGAAGGATTCTTAACCTTAGCAGTATGGTGCCGTGCCTTGATAAATAAGTAAACATACCCTAGTGTTCACTATATAAGGGGGTTAAGATACAAGAAGAAAAACAACTACATCTTTCAACAAACAGACAACAACTTCGCTACGCGAAAGTCTTCAAGCCTCTCCGGAGCAACCAAGCCTGATCCGTCAGCAACCGTAGCCTGATCCGTCAAGCTGCACAAGGGACTTAATCCGTTAAGTCTGACAGGTTTCAATCCGTTGAAATCTCACTACTCCCCTGTTCAATTCGTTGATCAGTTTTACTCCCGCAACCAGTTCTGGAGAATCCGTTCGCCAGTCCATATCCTGCATATCTTGATACCCGCTGCTTAGTTTCATTGCATACTAAGTAAGATTCGGCCATCCGCAAAGGTTGGAGAAAAATCCTAAAGGGACTTTTCCCTTGTAGGTCTGAAGAGAGAACCTAGCACAGAGGAAGAAGATCGGCGTCTGTCACGGTCGCTGTGAGAAGAAGTCAGAAGGGGGACGCGAGCAGCATCCAACTTCAAGGTTGTACCTGACCCAAAGGTACTGGCATGCCTAGCACAAATTTACAAGCCGGTTGTTTGAAGGACTGCAAATTCTACACCAAACACCCACCACCTATCATTGATCACAATCGGAATCGATAAAGAAAGCAGAGATCAGGAAAAGGGAAATTGCTTGCAGCCAAGGTAATGTTTTTTGTGTACTGTGTTCTCAAGCAAGCAATCAGCCTTATTACTTACCAAACAAATTAAAGGAGACAGATCGATCATTTGGTCTAAAATGATTATTATATAAACCCTAGAAAAGAGAAGAAACCAAAAAATCAAAAGGGTGTGTTAGGTAATAGGTTCAGTGAAAGTTAAATATTTATAGTAAAGATGCATGCTTAAGATTTGATCGATTAATTTCCCCAGTTTTGTCAGTGTGATAGTGGAAGAATCACGCAGACCTAAACATAAAATGCCTCCCCAGGATGGTACGTTTTGGTCTAAAGAGACTGCGCTAACTATCAGAGAATAAGTAGAGCAGGATATGAATCGCAGTAAGTAAATTAATTGAGTCAAGAGCTAGATCGATCAGCGTCATCAGCTCCAAGTGCAACGAATCTTGAAATATGTCGACCTCAGATAAACCAAGAAATCAGTCGAACAAATTATAACTCGAATATAATCTAGCATGCAGCTGCTATCTTGTCTCTTACTTGATTAAACAAACTGATACTGTGTGATGGCCACGTATTTACAATCCCAGCAAGATTCCTGTTGAGATAAATAGGCATTATACAGTGTGATGGCCACGTATTTACAATCCGAAAGGTATTCAGCAACCAGTTTTACATTTTTCAATCATCGGTATAATTTAAATTAAAGGGGTAATACCTATTTGCACAAAAAAAAAGTCAAACCTCATTTTAATAAAAATAAGACTTTGAAACACAACTGATGAAAGATACACTTTTTTAGAATGAAAATGAAAGATACACTTTTTTGTGCCCAAACACACAAATCTTTATTAAAACCATATTAAAATAATAATTTTCAAGACATTTATACCTTTGTCTCTTACTAAAGAGAGAAGACTTTGTCTGAGTATCGCCGAACTCTGGTCACCGGACTCCGGTGATCAGATTTCTCCGGTCGTCGGATTCCAATCATTGGTAAATCGGTTACTGACATCCAGTAACTCGGATATTTCAGTTACCATTAACTGAGTTCCAGACCTCTAATAATCACTTAATCGGTTATACTAACGCCTAGTAACTCGAATATTTCAATTACTGACCCCAGCAACTCAATTTCTAACCTCTAATAACCACCAATAAATTGGTTACTGACACTCAGTAACTCGGAAAATCCGGTTACAGACCCCTAGTAATTAATGACTACAACTAGTAAACAATTATTTACCCTAATAACAAGCATGGATATACCCATTACTGATACCCAGTAACTCAGTTCCCGATCCTCAATAGCTCAAGTTTTTTCCCATCATTGATACTAACTTGTAATAATTGATCACCAACAATTACTAATCGGGTTGCTAACCCAAATATTTACTTTACAACAATTATGTACAAGAAGGCAAACACAAAGAAAATGCAATTAAGGAGAGAGAGAGAGGATCATCTGAAGGTGGAGGTTTGGCTAACTCTAGTTGCCTCCCCCTCCGATCTCACCAGCACCAATTCACCACACCAAACCCGATTCACCTTCACCAACTCACTAGCACCAAGCCCAGTCTTCTTGAACCTTCAACCATGTGGACAAAGACGGAGGCGGCGAAGTTGATAAAGCCGGATCCGAACGAAGCGCCTAAGCACCAGATCCAGTGGGAGACACTCGTCGCATCGATGATGGACAACATCGACGAGAGAGATCAGATCCAAGACCAGATCAACGCCCATCAGAGTCTCCATCGAAACTTCCACATCGAAGACTGTAGTAATGATCAACGCTCAGAGTCTGAATGAATGTGATGCCGGATTTTGACGAGATCTTGACGGTGACGAACTTAGCGGAGACCTAGAATCGACTAAGACGGGACCTGGTGTCATCAACAATGACGACAACCTCCGCATCTAAAACTTCGATTTGGATCGTGTGTTATTGTCAGCGGTGGCGCGTTGGCTAGCTTCGGGTCTGGTCAAGGCGTGGTTGAGAGAGAGAGAGACCTGATCGGGGTATGTATGAGAGATGAGTTAGATAATGAAGGACAATATTGTATTTTGATTTGTGTAAATGGGTAATGAAAAATGATTTTCATTGATATGGGTCTTATTCTCTTAAAATTAGTAAATATCTAGTTTTGATTCATAATTTAACAAAAATATGAGAAATATATTTCTGATTTATAAAAACAAAGTCGTGATTTAGAGAAAGGATTGATAATTATCTACCGATCTAACTTAGTTAGTTGGTCATCCGTTGTTTCACTTTTAAGACTTGTATTATTATTTAGAATTAGTTATATAACACCACTTGAACTATCATCTTATTGTCATTTTCATACTTAATTATCAAAAACTTGCATTTTTGTACCCTATGTTTCATTCAGTTAGCATTTTGCTATATTAACCACTAGCTAACACTGTTAAAATTTAAGGGCATTTTCGTTATTTCATCAAATGTATTGTTTTTTACATTTATTTTAACAAAATAATTTTTTTGAGGTTATCAAATACAAATAGAACAATTTACTTTAACAAAAATATTCAAAAAAAACAAATAAAAAAATTAAATATTTATTTTTGCAACAATAGTGATAAAAGTTACTAGACCTCATGTATGTATATATGAAAAATAATATGAATGCTTGTAAAAACTGAAATTTTAAGAAAATATCAAGGATATTTTAGACCATGATCACAATAATCTATTGATTTAGGTGAATATAAATAGTGTTCTCGAATACGTTTGAACAATAACAATGAAAAATATTTAATTTTAATAACAATATTAAAATATAATTTTCATATCTATCCGATGTTTTATATTTAATCTATTTTTTGTCAAATATACCAATTTTATATAAAATTTGATAAAAGTCTCATGGATATTCAATTTTTTCTTGATATATCCATTGAGATTTTTTTTTTTTTTGAATTACCTATATTTTCATGATCATCGATATTTTAGTCCTTGATTGTGATAGGTTATTCTTATTGACTTGTAATTTATCTAATTATAATTAATGAGCTCAATCGTAATATTTTTATTTTTTATTTTACTTAACATGCAACTCTAAATACATACATGAGTTCTACTAACTTTTATCACTATTGTTGCAAAAATAAACATTTAATTTTGGATTTTTAAATATTTTTGCTAGTAAATTGTTCTATTTGTATTTGATATATAACCTCAAAAACTTAATTATTTTGTTAAAGTAAATGTAAAAAAAATACATTTGATGAAATAATGAAAATACCCTTAAATTTTTACAGTGTTAGTGCACTAGTAGGAAATAATACTTAGCCGATGAAATTATAATATTTTTATCGGCTAAGCGTTACTTAGCCGACATAACAACTTTTGTCTCCTAAGTTAGCACTTAGGAGACAGAAAAATATTTCATCAGTTAAGTAACTCTTAACCGATGGAAATGTTTAACCTAGCCTATGAAATATTTATACATAAAAATATAAATAATTACTTTAACATCTTAGTTGACGGAATAATTTTCCGTCGGCTAAGAGTAACTTAGCCGAAGGAAAATTACACCTAGCCGAAAAAACGATTTTAATAGAAAATAAATGAAAAAAAATCTAACAAAAACTTAGTCGACGGAATAAATGATTTCGTCGGTTAAGTTCTGAATTTTTTTTAAAAAAAATCCTGCCAAAAAATTCATAATTTTTTAAAAGGTTTGATCCGAATCGGATCAAACTAAAACTCTTGCTCTTTCCTCTCTCTCCACTCCTCTCCTGTCTTCTCCCTCTTCTCTTCTCCCTCTCCTCTCTTCTCTTCTCTTCTCCGTGGTGGTGGTGGTGTGTGGTGTTGTGTGGTGATGATGATGTGTGGTGTGTGGTGATGATGTTGTGTGATGGTGGTGGTGTCACTGGTGTGTGGTGTGTGGTGGTGGTGATGACATGTGGTGGTGATGTTGTGTGATGGTGGTGGTGTCACTGGTGTGTGGTGTGTGGTGGTGGTGATGACATGTGGTGGTGATGTTGTGTGATGGTGGTGGTGTCACTTGTGTGTGGTGTGTGGTGGTGGTGATGATGTGTGGTGGTGGGTTCGGGATGGCTGGCGGTGGATTGCCGGCCAGAGATCGATGCCTTTTTTTAGATTTATTGACAGAATATTCCATCGGTAAGAGAAATATTTTTATTTTAAAATAATTCCGTCTACTAGGACTTACCCGACAAAAAATTTCTGTTTGTAAGGGTCTTTGTCGACGGATCTTAGTCGATGAAATTCTGTCTCCTAACTGTCTCTTAGCTGACAGAATAAATTTTTATGTCGGCTATTTTCTTCATCAATGCGTTTTAGCCTACGGATCTTAGTCGATGAAATTTCTACCGTCTAAGATATTAGAAGACAGAAAATGACTCTTAGCAGATGAAATTATTCCGTCGGCTAAGAGCCATAATCTACTAGTGGTGGTCAAGGTATCAAAATGCTAACATAATGAATCTTAGGGTATGAAAATGTAAGTTTTTAATAGTTAGGTATGAAAATGAAAATAAGATGATAGTCCAGGTGATGTTTTGTAATTAATTATATTGTTTATAGTTTATAGACCTGAAAATTTGCTTCAGTTAGAATATAATGAAGCAGCTAGCTAGCTACAACAATAATGGTGATGGTTGTACATGCTTATACCATGTACAAATGAGCATAGATTTTATCCACGTTATTGCATGATTTGCATCAACGCATCCTTATCTGTTCAGATACTAGAACATAAGCACATAAACATGAGATAGTTCTACTCTATAGGTCTATATGCCATACATAATGGTAAAGTTAAAATGAATAACTTTGTATACCAAAAAAGCTCAAGAAAATATGAAAAATTCAAAACCAAGTGGGAAGCCAAGGCTGGAAAGTAGTTTGGCTTTATATGCATGGAGTTTTGGCACGTAGCTCATAGGAATTGTTGCTTTGTCCACTTCTGCATGACACATCCTCCAAAACAACAAATCAGCCTAGAACTAGTATAATAAGAGGAAGAAGAAAGCGGAGAAAGAAGAACGGAACAACCAAGAGAGAAAAAACCCAGAAATAGCTCCTACAGCAGATGAAGTTTGTAGAATAGTAGAGAGTTGTAATATACCAAGTATATGTAAACAGTTTCCTTTATCAATAAAATTCTACATGTTCATATTCATCACCATATATGATCTTTGTTATATATCTCCACAACCAATTCTTCTACCTATTCATCATATCAAAGAAACTAGCAATAGTTTTCATGGTCAAGAAGCTCCAGTAGCTATTTATATCTTTGCATGTACCTGTGAGGCTGTACATACCAGTGGTGTGTTTGTGTTCTTTCATTCCTTTATCAAGAAGAAGAGAAGATTGTGGTAGACACAACTAACACATACAAGTAAGTACAAGTAATTCTTTCTTTTATTTTTTGGTTTTCGTGGTAGGTTCTAGTCCAAAACAGGGAAACACTGTGATAATTGTGTTATTATTCTGCCAAACTAACGAGCTTATATTATTCTTGAAGATTGTTGTTTTAATTAACCTGTTTGCCAAGATAACTAATAAAAATTAGTTAGAGAACCTCTGAATCTAAGAACCTGTGAGACCCCGCACGTTCTTACCGTGGTTAATGACGAGTTACTGAGGTTTAAGTCACATTCGGTAACTTCACGAGTGAACGACCATGTTCATTTTTGAGTTTTTCAAAGTTCTTCAAATTCCTCATTTAATGGCTCGATATCATAGTACGTGTCGACACGAGTCTCCCGATATTTTTAGAATATTTTTTGAGCTTCCGTTAATTTTCTGTGAATTTTTGAAGTTTTTGGTTATTTTTGATTACCACTCCGGTAAAAACAGTTTTACCATTTAACATTTTACCTTTTACCTTTTTTAAAATCTGGACCGTTTGATCGATTTCAGATTTAATCTAGACCGCTTGTTTCTCTATCAATAAAGAAGAGAGATTTGACTTCGGTCAAATCTCTCCTCCCTCTCCCTCCCTAGCTTTTGTCTCCGACGAGCTCTGCAGCGGCGCTCCGTCGCCTCCGGCCACCGCTCGACGGCGCACTACCACTATTTTCTTTCCCTCCTTCTCCTCTACCTAACCCAATACTTAGAATCCCCAGGCAGCCACCGTGCAGGGAGATCGAGCTCCATTGTGCACGGCGGTCAATGCCGAAATTCCGGCGTTCCAGGCGACGATTCGACGAAGTAAGGTTAGATTCTTGACCCTCTTCTCTTCTTCTTCATTTTCATGCCTTTAAACCCTCAAATAGAGCCCTAATCAAAAAATCCCCATTTCACTGTTTTTCAGGTTTTCTAGGTTTCAGGTTCATGACCTCCGGTGAGCAGTTCTTAGAGCTTCAGTGAGGTTCCCTAGCTACTGAATGGAGTTTAGAGAGGTCCGGTGGTGTTGGTGATCGATGAGGCAGAGGTTTATGATTCGGATCAGTGGCAGGCCTAGGAGGTTCTGCTCTATGGCAGGCACGGAGGCTGTTGGGATTGGTTATAAGTCTGAGTTTGGAGCAGAGGCAGAGGGTAAAAATCTTGTCCTCTATGAACTGTGTAATTGTTGCTGCTGCATTGTGTTGTTGTCGGTGTTTGTATATGATTAAATTGATGTTGTTTTGGTGTTGTTTGACTGCATGTACGTCGATAACTTAGAAACAAAGAAAACGGGAAAACTCTGGCGAAATTCCGGCAAATTGACCGGAATTCGGCAGAGGATTCCGGTAAAGGTTCCGACGAGACAGTAAAACCGGTAGAAATACCGAGAGGTAGTCTTCGACTCTTTGAGCAATGTAATGTGTTTCCATTTAACCGAGTTTAGGAGTCGTAGTCGGAAAACTACGTTTTAAAGACACTTGCTAAAAACGGAAACTAACCGTAATTGAGAAATTTCCATTTTTGGAAACCTATTAATTTGGGAAACTTTCCATTTTGGGAAAGTTTCAATTTTAGGAAAGTCCCATTTTCAGAAAAAAGATTTAGTAAAGAATTGAAGTTCAACGAAGTTTGACACAATTTTGTAAAATTGGTAAAGTGTTAAATTGTTATCAGAAAAATGATAACTGGAATTCCGGAATATCAAGTTGACCGTTTTAGTCTAAAAATTGGTGTTTCACGTAAATCGGTAAATCAACTCAAGACTAAAGAATTGGTTAAAGTGACACGTTGGGTGTCCATAGTAATTCAACGAATTATTATGTGACACCCTAACGTCAAAATAAAATGGTTAAGGAAAGTTTGGAAGTTAAGTCGGACTTCCGATAAATGAGCAAAGAGTCGATAATCGGAGAAGCAAGTCAAAAAGGTTAAAGAGTCGAAAAGGAAATTGGTTTGTCAACTTAGTCAATGTGGTCATTCCTTATCAAACTAGGAATGCTGAGGTCTATTGACTATTATTGTTTCTTCGTTGCTAAGCTACTCTATTCTGCAGTGATTCATTGGCTAAGGTAGCTTACACGGTGACCTCGGTTTATCCGAGGCGGTTCCTGAAAGCTTGGAGCTTACGTAAGGAACGGCTATTCCAGGTAGGGAAGTTAAACCCCCTTTGATAGTGGTTTTGCCTAGTTATGAAAATGCATGATTTTTGTATGCTCATGGTCAATGCCTAGGGAAAGTTTTCTTTATATATGTGATAAATGATTTATGATTGGGCCAAGAAAACCCATGGCTAGATGTAAATGATATTTATGTGACGACTCGGATCGAAAAGTAGTACCATTGTCCTGATTTTCGGTGTTTGGCCTGAGAGTGGCGGGACCTAATATATAGTACTCCCACGATGTCAATGACCGTGAACCTCCGGAGGGGCAATGCCCTGTTTATTTTATTTTCCCGCTTATGCTTGTCTCGTTCAGAGTTAAGCGAGCCGCAAGTGCGGTGTGTACTACGAGTGATGTGTTGGGCATTAGTTGTAAATGGACACTCTCGCTACTACTCGTCTTCGGACGCATAGGTAGTTGGCCCCGGTTTGCTGTATAGACAAACCCGGGATTCGGCTGTCTAGATCTGTGAAGCCCTGCAGGCTGTATTGTTCATTGAGCGCTCTGGCCCCTATTTTAGCATACTGCATTGTTTTTCCTGAAAGATTTGAAATGATGTTTTTGTGTGCCAAGGATTTTCGAAATGATTTTATTAAGAGCTCAAATGTATATATATATATGGTTTTATGGTTTTCAAACCTATCATTAGTGGGCCTATATGTGAGCAGGCAAGAATGACGCTCATCCCTACAATGTTTACAACTACTGTGTAATGTGACGAGATAAATAGAGAGAATTGTATGTGTGGAGCCTCATTCCTTCCTCGATGTTTGGTCCGAGTTGTACTCACTTTTCCTGTTTTATCCTTCGGGTCGTCTACCAGTGCATTTAGCATAAACAATAAAGTTGTCTTCCTGATTTATTGACCATGTAGCATATTTTTATTGTTGTCGCTAAAGTTTTTAATTGGCCATTTAATTTGTCCACCTTCAGAGAAATTGAAAAAAAAACTGATGAATGTTTTTAAGAATTTTATGTGGTGCCACTCAAAGTTTAAAATTTTATTTTATTTTTCTTACTAAAAAGCCTACGACTTTAGGTTAATAAGTTATTGGCACGTCCTTCGGAATTGTTGGCTTCTTATTAGCTTAAAATCGTGGCTACTGTAGTTTCCCCTCCCGGGCCGCTATAGAACCTCTATTTCTGCTTTTGTTTTAGCCCATAGGTTGGCTATGTTTGCAGTTTTAAGTTCTTGCCCATAGGAGCATAAGATTCAAATAATAGCCATGGTAGATACATGTAGTACGAAAAGTGTAATTAAATGACGCTTAGTACCAACACAATTTAGGCAAAAATTAGGAAAACTAGTTAGAATTTCACAATTTGACACAAGAACTGTTTACTTAACTCAATTCTTAACTAACATACCCATAAGAATAGAAAAGCAAATATTTACCTTACCATTAACATTTATATCACCTATAGGATCATGCCCATTTATCTTAAGATTAAATTTTATAAAAAGTTTACAAGGAATTTTATACATACCTCCTGATATAGCTTTCTTTAGAAAAGGTATAACTACTACTGACCAAAGCAATTTAATAGAAGTCTATAGTAGCATTAATCAAGAGCAAAACTTGGAGAAAAATATTTAAAGCAAAATCAAAATGTGCAAAATAGTTTAGAATATGATGAATCAATTTTTGAGCTTGAATATCCAAACATAGGAACAATAACACCATTAGAAAAAAAACAAATAGATAGACCTAAAACTTTAGAAGAATTATTACAATTAGCAGAACAAACTAGAATTATAAGAGAAGATCCACAATTACATTGAAGCAAAAATAAGATTTTAGCAATGTTAGACATAATTAATCCAAATTTAACTATTAAAATTGTTGATATGCCTAGTAATTTATTAGATAAGCAAGAGTTTGAGCAACAAATTATGAAATTATTAAACCTTAAAGTAATTAGACCTTCAAAATCTAGACAAAGATCAACAATATTTATTATTAGGAAACATTTGAAACTTAAAAGAGGCAAAGCAAGGATAATATATAGTTATAGAAGACTTAATGAAAATACTTATGAAGATAGTTATAAATTACCTAATAAACATGAATTAATTAATAAGATTCAAGAGAGTAAATACATTAACAAATTTGATTATAAATCTGGTTTTTGGCAAACCAGATCAGACGAAGCATCAATAGAATATACAGCTTTCACTTGTCCAGAAGGACATTTTGAATGGCTTGTCATGCCATTTGGTTTGAAAAATGCTCATTCGATTTTTCAAAGAAAAATTGATCAAATATTTAAGAAATATGATAGTTTTTGTAGTGTATATATAGATGACATATTTATACATAGCAAAAATAGAAATGAGTATAGAAAACATTTAGAGATAATTTTGCAAGAATTTATAAATAATGGTATCATCATTAGCAAAAATAAAAGACTTAGAAAAGCAAGATATAGAATTTTTAGGTATTTATATCAAGTCAGGAACAATTCAATTACAAGAACACATAGCCAAAGAAGTTATAAAATTTTTAGATATATTAGAAGATAAAAAACAATTACAAGCATTTTTAGGGTCACTAAATTATGCAAGGAATTTCATTCCTGATTTAGAACAAAAATATCTGTTTTACATAGCAAAACTGGCCAAAATACTTTAATACTGAATATATTAAACTAGTTCAGCAAATTAAGCAAGAAATTACACAACTTAAACCTTTAGTATTATCCTTAGATACTAGTTATAAGATAGTCGAAACCGATGCATCTGCATTATGTTGGGCATGAATCTTATACTAGAAAAAGCATAAAAATTTACCTAAATTTGTTGAACAAATTTGTAGATGTGTTTCGGGAAAATTTAATGAAATACAATCTAGATTACCAGCAATAGATTTAGAAATATTAGGCATTATTAATTCCCTTGAAGGCATTTTCCTTATTTTTACATAATAATAAGAACGATTGTCAAAATGTTGTTTCTCATTATAATAAAATTACAATTAATAAACAAGCAGCCTGCAGATGGGTAAATTTTGTAGATTTATTACTGGCAATGAATTTAGACCTAATTTTGAGCATATCAAAGAAGTAGATAATACTTTAGCTGATATTTTATCTCGTCTTATTCTTTGATAGGTATGGAGTTTTTAGACCCTCATTTTCCAGGCCTTCATCATCCAATACTCAAAGAGCACAAAGTAGCAATGTACCATCTCAAAGCAGCAATCTACAAAGTATGATAGCACAACCAGCAAATGTTAGCCATAATTTCAATGGTTATAATGTACAAGAAATTAGGAATCCACTCTAGGTACAAGAATTCAGCATCACTATCCACAAAAGGTACTTTTAGATAACTTTTGAAATGTTAGAATTATTTCTACAAACATGAGAAGAGGTCAAGAAAAATTAGTTAGAGCTCTTGAGCAAGAATTTTCAACTAATAATTCTGATTTTGAAAGATATAAAGGAGAGTATATCTATAAAAAACACAACATCATCCTCTTAAAATACAACATGATGAACTACAAACAAAAATGGATAATCTACAAAAAGAGCATGACATTATAGTTATTCATTTACGCATATTAAATTTAAAGCATAAACAAACAGTTGATTTCATCAAGCAAGAAGAAGAAAGTAGTTGGTTTGCATTTCTTTTAGAAAAAGAGACCAAAAATCCATATTTTCTTCAAGCTCTAGCCAAAGAAAGATTTTTACATTTGCCTGATGATTGTAAAAATCAAGTCATAATATTACAGCATGATAAACATCTTTCATGCCAAGTAGCTATCCAAAATTTTCTTTTTAATCTTATAGCTAAACCACAACTTGGTATATGAATATATTGCCAAAATACTTTGTCTCACTCTGAAGAAGTAGTAAGATATCACATATTATTAGCTACAATCAACGTGTCAGACTTTGGTGAAATGTACATTGAGCATGATAATGAGAAAATTAGTCACTCCAGGATTGTTAATGGAGCAAGGATTTTTAGCAAATATGTATGTTCAAAACAACCACCATTTAGAGTCATGTCCTAATCATCTTAAACGTGTAATTAATCATTATATTAGACAATAGGGGATTGTTAGCCTTGGTCATAGTTCTATTCATCTGAATTTCACAACTATCCCATCATATCCTCGTAAAACTAGCATTTTTCATGATAAAGCTAGATACTTAATGTCACATCTCGAATCTTAATTTTTACTTTGTTCATCTTCACTTTGAATTACCATTTCTGGAATAGTTTTACGGTTCAGGAACCTTAGTAGCAATTTCTTCTACAATGACTAGTTGGATAAGTTTATTAAAGGAAGTTGGGGAGAAACATTATTTTGAGTTTGTGTTCATGTTATACGTTTTTACGGAGGTTAGAAAGTGAAAGTAACTAGATAATGGTAAATTATCTTTAGTTAGGTAAAAAAAAGTGAGCTTATTTCGGGAAGTTTCCGATTCGAGAAACTCCTCATTTGGAAACTCTTCTCCTTCGAGTTTCTCTCGATACCTCTCTCCCTCTCTTTCCGCAGCGCTCCAACGCACCACCATACCTCACCTCTCTACAATGAGACGCCACAGCCACCCTCTCTCTCTCTCTATCGATCCACACCCAATCCCAATCGAGAGCAACCCAACAAGCTCTCGCTCCTCTCGATGAACCTACCCTACGGCGGCGGAATAGAAAGATCTTCATGGGGGTTTTGAAGGGCTGCTAGACCAGGATCGAACACTAGGAGAACGTGAGCCAATTCAAGGAGGTAAGGAGATTGAATTCTAGGGTTCTTAAATTGAAATTTCACTGTTTTTTATTCAATTGATTATTGAGGTTTCGAATTAGGTTTAGTGAAGGTGAGATTGTTCTAGAAGATAGTGAGATGAAGTTTTGGTGAGCAGAGGTGGTGGTCGGTTTTCGGCAGAAGGAATGCGGCTCTGGTGACAGGGTGGTCGAATGAGGAATTGTTTTCCTTTTAGTTTTGATTAATTTATGGCAGAATTGGAAGTAGGGAGAGCTGGGTGTCAGATTGTTTGGGGAGGTTGATGTTCTGTATTTGTGTTTGCAGGGATGAAGGAGGCTTTGACGTTTGGCTATTAATATATGATGGTGGAGCATGAATTGGTGCTTTAGTATTTCTGGAATCGTTGAAAGCATAGAGTTAGGAGGTTTAGTTGGTTTTCTGGATTACTCGAGGAGGTTGAGAGCAGTAGGAGATTTCTTATGGTTTGAAATTTGGGTTTATTGCTACTGTGTGGCTTGAATTTTGAATAGGAAAAGTGTGTTGACTGAGTTGGATTATCACAGTGGTATTGGCAGGTGGAGCATTGTGTAGTTGATAGTTTTTGATCTAATATTTGTGAATGTTCCATGGAACAAGATTGAAAATCTGTAGAGTTGGAGTTGTGTCTGTGTGTATATATATATATATATATATATATATATATATATATATATATATATATATACTTGGAGCTAGATGAAGTTTTTGAAAGTAAGGTAATTGGGTGGAGTTCACAGGGTTATAAATTGAGGGGAAGAACATAGCTATTTATGTAGAATGGAATAGTTTAAAGATTTGATATTGGATGATAGGAAAGATGAACATCATGGGTTTCAAGTTTTGGGTGTCCTTAGCAATTTCGAGGCCATGATCGTATCAAGTTAACTGTTGATCTTGCCTTTTAAGTTAGTAACGGAGAGTAGAAAATTGGGTGCCCTTAGTATTTTGGGTGCATCTAAATAAAAGTTGTTATGCTTTATAAGGTAACCAAGTGTGTTGACCTAAAAATGAGGATTTCATGTCCGTAGTTAATTTACTGCTTTAAGGGAAGTGCTTGGGAATGTTACTGCTATAGTTAGGTTATTTAATAATAAGTATTGTTTGTCGGGACTGAGTAGAAGCTTACTAAATGCTCCGTTACGCAAGATAAGTTCTAACTGAGATTTCAATCGTGTAGCCTAATAACGGAGGAAGCAGTCCTTTCACCGAGGGAGTCTCGGCCTAACAATAGACACTATCAAATCACTGTGAGTGGACGTTTGTTTTAAATTAAATATATATGCATTGTTCCTCTTTGAGGATTTCTAACTTATTGGTTTATTTTCTCATCCATTTTTATCCAGTATTTCATTCCTTTTGAGGATTATGATATTTTCGTTGGAGGATTATTTGGTCACTTGCATATGCATATTTTCTTTATATGTGTTGTGATGAAAATATATTATATTCTTACGGAGAGTATATTCCGCCATAATGTTATAGTAAATATTTAACAGCCATCATTATGAGCGCGAAGTGACCGCGAGACGCGAGCGTCGTAGCCCCGTATGAGTATACATATATTAATATATATATACATAGAGTCAAATCATGATTATACATTATATTCTTATCAGGAGTATACTCCGCTATCATGGTGTTACCCATTTTTGCCGCCATTATGAGCGCGAGGCGCAAGCGTCGTAGCCCAGTTTGGATATACATGTGTGATCATGTGTTTGAGTGAGGCTCATTTTACTGCATGGTATTAACTAGCGAGGCTAGTTACGTATGTGATCACATTTTCAATATTTTAACTAGCGAGGCTAGAGTCGGTGTTTGTTGATTTTCACCCTGAGACAAGCACTACGTAATTTCCTTGTAAATAAATTGGGAAAACATGAACTCTTATTTAATTAATCACTTTATTATTTTTGTCCACTCACTCCAACATGTTTTTCAAATGTTTTCCCCTGGGCCATTCGGTTTTAAATGCCCAGTTCGCAAGCTAGCTTAGTTGTGTACAGACGTACGTGGAACGAGGCATAGTCAACTCTATCTTCCATTAATTTGTATTTATTTATGTTTTCATTTGTCACCATTAGAGTTCTGAACCTTTGTTTGTTGTATAGTTAGTGTTTGGGTGTTAATGTGGGTTTGGGGAGCACGTAGGCTCTAGAAGAAATAAGGTTGGAATGTAATTGTTGAAGTGTGCAGGTTTTGAATGGGAAGGGTTGTCCACTTTCAGCGGAGGTTTTGCCAAATTTTCGACAAAATCTTCCTTGGAGGTGGTCCCTGCATGGTTCATTCCGTATTTTAGGGCAAAATCCGGGGTGGGTCCTAACACTTAATCCTCATAGATCTCCATAACTATAGAGTCACGCACCTGCATTACCAGAAATCATGGCAACATCAACAATTACAGATATTCATAAATATAATGTTGCTGACTACTTTGATGACATCACTATATCTACTCTACCAAACTAATGGTTTGAGCATCTATACTAGGCAACGCTTGGAAGAAAAACCTTGATCAGGTCAATAGTACCATACTGATATGAGTGAAATCATTGAAGAAACTTACAATTTTTTTATCAATAAGAGCAAGAAAAACAACTAGCAATGAGAGCTGATGATAATTACTGGGATAATTTTGATGATGAAGAGCTTTATAATATTGAAAACATGATGGAACTATAAGCTCATTACAGCATGAATAAAGAAAACTTCAGCATAAAGATTCAAAAGGGCAAGAAAGACAAGGGCAAGAAAGACAGCAAGAATAATTGTAGATTTTATAAAAGCATAAGATGAAGATTCACATTACTGTACAAAGAAAACAAGAAGCAGAAGAATCTGGCGTAGCACCAAAGTTTGTTTGTAGTAGGCAGAAAAAGACAATAGCATAAAGGCATTATTGTCCATCTAAAATAAAAATAATGTTACTTCAATTAAAATAAACAGTAGATGTGCAATGACTGGATAAGATTTGATCGGTATGAGATGCAGCGTGACACAACAGCCACACCCGGAACTAGTTTCTAATACCGTAAGTTGATCGATCGAGCCGATTGAACTCAAGAATCTTAAGGTAACGTTGGGACGATATTGAGTACAAATGCAAGTGTGAATATTAAGACGTGTGGTTTCTGCATAATTAACTGTATGTATTCAAAGTTTCTCTTAAAGTTTTGTATAATTCTACCGCAGGGAATGTTTCTCCTCAATTACCCAGGAAATGTAATAATCTTTTCCTAAATGTTTGTACTGGGCCAATATTGTACGTGTTCGACAACATGTAAACAGGTTATTTCTATATATTGTAATCGATCTACACATGTCGTAAATTAGGCCTGGCTTTATTTCCAAATCATGCTACCTTAGCTTAGCATAGCCACGTATGCTATTTAGACAGATATAGTAGCGATTAGAGAGCACATTACTGACATTAGTTTGGGGATATTTTGCAGTGAGGCTATTTTTTTCTTTTTTTTTCTTTTTGAAATGAATGATGCGACGCTTTAGAATATGAATCATGCTACATTAAGCGAACCCAACTGTGTATTTTCTCCATGTTTTTTTCCCTATCCAGGAATTCAAATCCTCCAACTAAAGCAAAAAATATATATAAAAAAAATAAAAGGAGACCCAGCTTGAGCATCATTTCAAGTGGACTCATCCCAGAAAGCAAGCACCTTTATGATGCAGAAAAGTAGTCCTAGTCTCTAATTTTATTGCAGTTTACTATGAGCTCAAGCATCATCTTTTATAAATATGCAGTCGTGGAATATGTGATGGCCATTCTCAGCAAATTGAAGGCAGATTTCATGTCTTTGTTAGATCACGTCTATGGTGGAGGTGGAGGTGGAGGCGGAGGCATTATTTGGCCGGTGTTCGCGGTGGTTAAGAGGCATGTAAAACGCAAGCGTGTGGATTAGAAATTTAGTCAGCATTTCATTTCATGATTGAATTTGACTATTCAATCATATTTTTAAAAATCAAGTATTAAAACTCCTTTAAAAATTTTGTCATTTAGTCAGCATTGTTGGACAAGCTTATGAACTTGACTCTTAGATGAATGAAAAGATTACTGAATTAACATATGTTCTGGCTTTAAATAGCCTTACATCGAATCCGAAAACAGACGAAACAGAAAATGTAGAAGAATAGATCTCATCTTCAACAACCCTGAAGATCATGAGATGATTGCATAAGACTCGGACTAATCTAACAAAAAACAAGCAACTACATCCTGTCAAATAGGACGGTTATTAACAGAAACAAGTATCGAAAAATCAGCTCTGATGAACCCTAAAGTGACGTCATGCTCCAACGGTCAGAAAAATCTGATGAACCCTACTGTGACGTCATTCTCCAACGGTTGGCTTAACCGATGAACCCTACAATTCCTCCCCTAAACTGAAAAAACTGAAGGCATTTTCAGTTTACCTCCTTAACTGGCTTCATACCAAGCGCATCTCGAAACCTTTCATACACCTCCAAACGCAGAGGTTTTGTCATGATATCAGCTAGCTGCTCACTGGTGCCACAATGCTTGATGTTGATTTCTTCTTCCTTTGTGAGATTTCGAAGGAAATGATACCTCACAGCTATGTGTTTAGTTCTACCATGGAAAACAGGATTCTTTGCGAGTTTAATGGTAGATGAATTATCACATAGCATAGTGACTGTCTTACCTTGAATTCCTCCAATTTGCTTCAGAATTTGTTGCATCCAAACGCATTGACAGGCACATGCAGCTGCAGCCACATACTCAGCTTCTGTGGTTGAGAGAGTTACAACTGATTGCTTCTTTGAAGACCATGCTACTGCACCATTACTTAACATAAACACATAACCAGAGGTGCTTTTCAGTTCATCAATATCTCCTGCGTAATCACTATCCGTGTAGGCCAACAACTCATCTTTGTTTCCCTTCTCATAAAAGATTCCAAGCTCAGTTGTCTCTTGTATGTATCGAAGAATTCTCTTAGCTGCAAGCATGTGAGATTCCATGGGATTAGACATGAAACGACTAATCAGGCACACACTGTACATTAAATCCGGTCTGGTGGCTGTCATATACATCAAGCTTCCAACCATTTGCTTGAACAAGGTTGGATCAGCCTTCTTTCCTTCTTCTTCTCTGGACAATTTGTTCCCTAGAACCATTGGATTCTTGACTCCATTGCACTCTTTCATACCAAATCTCTCAAGTATCTCCTCTGCATATTTCTTTTGACCAATGTGAATACCTTTTGACCCTTGATGCACCTCAACTCCCAAGAAATACCTCATTTCGCCGAGATCAGTCATCTCAAATTCCCTTTTCATTGAGCTTTTGAAACTTTCCAACATAGCTGAATCATTACTTGTAAAGATAAGATCATCAACATAGAGACTTACAATCAGAATGTTGTCTTTCCCTTCTTTCTTCACGAACAATGTGTATTCATGACTGCTTCTCTCAAAACCTTGTTTGAGAAAGTAACCTTCGATTCTACTGAACCATGCCCTTGGTGCCTGTTTTAGTCCATACAGCGCCTTTTTCAGTTTGTACACTTTTCCTTCTTCTCCTTTTACCTCATACCCCTGTGGCTGAGCAATGTACACTGCCTCCTTAAACTCTCCATGCAAGAACGCACTTTTGACATCCAATTGAAAGATCATCCAGCCATTTCTTGCTGCCAAAGCTATTACTGTTCTAATTGTATCCCATCTGGCAACTGGTGCAAAAACTTCATTGTAGTCTATCCCTCTTTCTTGTGCATATCCCTTTGCTACCAGCCTGGCTTTACATTTATCTACCTCACCATTTTCGTTCAATTTAGTCCGAAAGATCCACTTTACACCAATCACTTTAGTACCTTTTGGTGCATCAACAAGTTCCCATGTCTCATTTTTGACAATTGCACCAATCTCCAAATCCATAGCATCCTTCCATCTTTTACTCCTTATTGCTTCTTCATAACAAGTAGGATCATCAGAAGAGATGAACATTACTAAGTTTTGGACCTCCTCTTCATCAGACAGTCCTTCACCAGATACATAATCTTGTAGATAGGCTGGGGCCCTTGATACTCTCCTTTCGATCAGAGGATGTATTTCTTCATCTTGAAAAGTTGTTGTTCCACTGGAGTTGCCTCCTTCATTGTCTCCTTCTTCCTCAGCTTCTTCATCACTTGATTCATACAAATTCCCTTCAGTCTCTCCCCAGTCTAATACATCATTTTTCTTTTCTTCTTCAGTTCTTCCCCAGTCCCAGCATTCTCCTTCTTCAAACACTATGTCTTTGCTTACTATCACCTTCTTCTCAATTGGATCATACATCTTATACCCCTTTGATTCATCACTATAACCAAGTAATACGCATTTTCGACTCCTGGCATCCAACTTGAACCTCTTTTCTTTTGGTACATGTACATTTCCCACATATCCAAATACTTTGAAATAGCCAACGTTTGGCTTCACTCCAGTCCAGCATTCTTCAGGAGTCTTATCTTTCACAGCCGAGGTGGGACTTCGATTGATGACATGGCACGCCCATCTAACAGCTTCCGGCCAAAAGATCTTAGGCATCATCTTGTCTTCCAGTAAGCACCTTACCATATTTAAGATGGTACGGTTCTTGCGTTCTGCCACTCCATTTTGCTGTGGTGTGTAGGCTGTTGTCAATTGGTGCTTGATGCCATGCTGCTTACAAAACTCCATGAACTCTTTTGAAGTGAACTCTCCTCCCCTATCTGTTCTTAAGCCACATATGGACATTCCACACTCCTTCTCCACACTATTCTTAAATATTTTGAACATTGTAAATGCTTCACTCTTAACATTCAACACATATATCCACAATTTGCGAGTGAAGTCATCTATGAAGGTCAAAATGTACCTCTTGTTGCTGTTTGACATAGGAGTTATAGGTCCACAGATATCTGAGTGAATGAGCTGTAGTGTTTTTGTGGCTCTCCACTTGCTTGTCTTTGGTATGGCTTCACGATGCTGCTTTCCTTTTATGCAACTAGAGCACACCTTGTCTGGAACCTTGAAGCTTGGAAGCCCTTGAACCAATTTCTTTTGTTGCATCATTCTCATACTTCGATGATTTAAGTGTCCAAACCTTTTATGCCATAAGTCTCCTACTTCATCTGAATTAACATTGAGACAAGTAGATGACTGCACAACAGTTTTAGTCAACACTACAAACATCCTGTTTGCGGTCATTATACTTTTAAGTATGCAACCTCTACTGGGATGATAGAGTCTGCACACACCCTGCTTAATCAAGATGGCTAGCCCCTTGTCTTGCAACTGACCAATGCTTAAGAGATTATTCTTTAAATCAGGAACATAGTACACATCACTTACAGTTTGAATTGCACCTTCAACTTCGATTTTGATGTTTCCTTTTTCAAGTACCTTCATTCGATAATCATTGCCAAGCTTCACAGAATGTCTGAATTGTTCATCCAGTTTCTCAAACCATATCTTGTTGCCAGTCATATGGTTTGAACATCCTGAGTCTAGAAACCATACTTCTTCTTCCTTTGCCTCTTTCAGTTCTACGTTCGCCATTAGTAGCATCTCATCTTCTTCAATCAACTCAGCATAATTTTCCCTCTTCTCCCAGTTAGGACATTCGTACTGAAAGTGTCCAAGGTTGTGACATTTGTAACATTCCATCAATGTTTTATTGAATGGTTGTCTGCCTCTCCCTCTACCTCGTCCTCCTCGAAATGCTCCTCTTCCTCTTCCTCTCTCTGCTTTTTCTTCATAAGTCACTTTCAAGACTTGTTCATCTTTAGTCATATTCTTCATTCTTTGCTCATGAATGAGCAAGCTGCTTTGAAGTTCATCCACTGTCAGTATGTCAACATTGTTTGACTCCTCAATTGAACACACAACATAATTGAATTTTGGCACCAATGATCTCAGTATTTTTCCTGTGATTTCCCTTTCTTGCACATTCTCTCCACATGATTTCATGCGTTTAGCTATTGAGAGAGTTCGTCCGAAGTAGGAATTCACTGATTCTCCTTCCTTCATTCTTAACACTTCAAACTCAGTCTTTAGTGTTTGAAGTTGAGCTCGTTTCACCCTTGTAGAGCCTTTAAACTTCTGTGCCATCGAGTCCCAAATCTGCTTCGACGTATCATCATTGAGGATAGTCTCCATGATTTCTCTATCAATGGCTTGATAAAGATAGTTCTTGATCTTCTTGTCCTTCAACAGTTGCTCCTCTATCGCTTTCAGCTGTCCTTCAGTTGGTTACGTTCCTGACGGAACTGTATCTATTCCTTCCTCAACCAAACTCCAATACTCTTTGGAACGAAGAAAATTCTCCATTAACTTGGCCCAGTGCTCATAGTAGCCATCAAATCTCGGGATTGCAGGTTGTGCAAACTTCCCATTGCTACTGCTACTTTCTGCCATCTCTCCTGTTTCACTCAAGCCCTTTATCTCTCAGTGTTTTCACTCTCTCTACCAGGCCCCGATGGTGGGGCTCTGATACCAAATGTTGGACAAGCTTATGAACTTGACTCTTAGATGAATGAAAAGACTACTAAATTAACATATGTTCTGGCTTTAAATAGCCTTACATCGAATCCGAAAACAGACGAAACAGAAAATGCAGAAGAATAGATCTCATCTTCAACAACCCTGAAGATCATGAGATGATTGCATAAGACTCGGACTAATCTAACAAAAAACAAGCAACTACATCCTGTCAAATAGGACGGTTATTAACAGAAACAAGTATCAAAAAATCAGCTCTGATGAACCCTAAAGTGACGTCATGCTCCAACGGTCAGACAAATCTGATGAACCCTACTGTGACGTCATTCTCCAACGGTTGGCTTAACTGATGAACCCTACAAGCATTTCATTTCAGGTTGCGAGACAGCTTCTGCATGTTAGTTCTTCTGCGTCAGGGTCTAATGAATCGGTGCCATTTTGGAAAAAGATTTGGTTTTCCAATGTCCCAGGTAAAGTTAAAATTCATTTTTGAAAAGCTTGCTCAGCTATTTTGCCTACAATTGCTAGGCTGCAGACGAAGAGGGTCTTTGTTAATCATGGTTGTTACTTTTGTAATGCGGAGGATGATACTATAGAACACATTGGTAAGGACTGTGTTTACGAGAGACTTGGTTTTTCGATCCAAATGGTTATAACGCAGTGGTAAATACATCTATTATTCATTAACGAAATCATGAGTTTGAGTCACCATAAGAATAAAAGTGAAATCCTTTGATCCTCTTTTAAATAAAAAAAACAGACTCATGTTTTCTAAGGGGTTGTGTATTCTATGGGATATATGGATTGGTCAGTTTGGAAGGAGATAAATCAGAGATTATGGCATGATAAACTTACATCTTTGAATCATCTTTTTTACCAGGTTAGTTCTCATTTGATGTTGTGGAAATCTATCAAGAAAATCTCGATGGGTAGAAAGAGGCAGCTTAAGCCTTGGGTACCGCCGCTGACAGGGTGGTTGAAGGCCAATATTGACGGAGCATATGATCATACTTCTCAGTGTGGTGGTGTGGGGGTAAATTTTCAGGATGCAGATTGTTCTGTAGTTGGTGGTGTGTGCTTTAAAATTGAGCATATCACCTCACCTGCAATGGTTGAAGCTATTGCTGGTAGAGCGGCAGGAGAGATAGAAGTTCAGTTTGGCCTATCGCCAGTAATATTTGAATCAGATTTCCCCAAGCTTGTGAATGCAGTACATGGTTCTGAAGAGGATGACTCTAATTTTGGAGTTGTGGTTTCTGATATCCAGCATTGTCTTTCTTTACCTTTTTTTTCTCATTTATTTAGGGAGAGTAATATAGTTGCCCATAAAGCCGCTAAACTTGCTCTTCATTCAGATTTTTCTTGTCATTGGTCAGGCTATATGCCAAAAGTGACTAGAAGCACTTCTGCTTCCATATGTAGCCATTAATTTTGCTAATAAAGCTTACGTCCTTTGATAAAAAAATTAATCGATACGTCGTTTATTTTCTTAATTTACATAATGTTCTTTATATGTTCTTAATTTATTTTTAACTTATCGAGAATATGGATATAACGTCACCATTTTATTATATCAGTTTAAAAACTTTAGAAAAATGAGTGGTGATGAAATCTGAAATGTATCACTTCCCCCACTGTTCCATTCATATTCGATGATGATTGAAACTATAGCCAAATGGAAAGTTGAATTGTACTTCTTTTCTTTATTAAGAAAAACAACATCATGCTATTGCCTCTAGTATACTAAATGTAGTATGGGAGCTGTTTTCTCTATAATTAAGTATCAAGGAAAAACAATGAAATAAGACATTAGGTAATTTAGGGTGCTAATTTTTACACACACCAAAACACTAACCACATCATAAATTTATTAATATTTCCTCTCACAATTTCTTTGACTTCCTAAAATACCCTTTAAGCCATAAACAAAACCAAAACACTAGTACGCCGCCTCCTTTGTTGTCCAAGACCTCCCTCTCTAGTCTCCACCTCTGCCTCCACATGAACAATCTTCAAACGATGTCCTTTGGACTCCTCATTTTGTCCTTTTGATCAGCTTGTGACTTGTGGCAGAAAAACAAATTCACTACCTTATTTGTATTAAAAACCACTTGACACACTACATTTTAAAAGTATGTGAAAACAAAGCAAAGTTTTACATCACATAACATCATATTTGAGTGGAATAATCGGCATATATTATGGCAAACGCACAAGTCCACAAGATAAATGAAGTACTCATTATTTTTGATAGAAAATGTAGTGAAGTTGGAGCAACATTACATTGGAATGGATCCATATTGCTTTTATATATGCAACCACCAAATGGTAATCAAACATGATACAGGAGCGTAATCATGATAGATAGCAAAGTTTTGACAAGTGTCGAAACCTTAATGGAAGATATAGCTAGAATCCACTAGCAAAACAAAGACATAAGCCTAAACACAAGAGTTTCTACTCTAATTTTTTTGGGTTTTCTTATTGATAATTTCAATTAAAAAATATAATCTAGCAATGGCCTTATATAGATATAGAAATAAACCTATTCATACTAGAACTAGAAACTTAAACCTAATACAATCCGAAAACATAATCTAGAATAGACTACAATTTAGGAAACCTAATAAAAATAAGATATGAAATGCTAAATACTAAAGAATATGACTCCAGATATGTATTCGGAATCTCAATCAAGATTTTGTTCGAGAATCCCGATATATGTAACTTATGATTGACACTGTCATTAAGAAGCCTATTTAAATACCAATTTTGAATATTCAAATCATTGTTCTTAATGTGACGATACTTCTTCATGTTTGAAATTTTTTGTTGAATATCCCTAGATTCTCGTCTTGTATCAAAACACTACACATCAATCAAGTACTAGTTTTATATAAAGGGTAAAGAGAAAGAATGACAAAGAATTTAGGTCAAATAAAAGAATTTATGTGACTAGAATTTCACCGAAAAAAAAACAATGTCACTTATCTAGGTGGCCATTTACATTACTTTTTGGTAAGTTCATTCCAAGAGAGGGGAACAAAAAAGAAACCATGAAAAATAAAAATAAAAATTTATTGTACCCAATATATATTAGGGATTTTGGTTTCCTCTTTTTTTTTAGTTTGAATTCTGTGACACGTAGGGCCTGGGCTCCTAGCTCTGGTCTTGAGCCTAGCAAAGAAAGACTTCCACACTCCAATTTCTCAACGAAAGGCACAAAGGGCAGGACTGCACCATTTGGTCACACTCTGTGCAAAGGCATAGGTGCCGACACGGCAACAGCACCACCGACGCCACCCGCTTCCGACATGCTTTACAACTCGGTCCTGCCACTGTGGCGCGTTCCGGGTCAATGTACCCCGACTCGGCGTCCTCTGCCTGCTTTTCGGCGCATGGTAGCCCATCATCAACACTCCTGCTATCATGCGCACCCGCCACTTGGAACCCGGCACTCAACATTGCCTTGGCCTGTTGCACTTGGAGCTGGAGGGACGCGGCGGTGGCCTCTTGCGCACGTGCCTTGGCCTGCCATATCTGCGCCTCCACGCTGAGGTGGGCGGCACGTGCCTCTAACTCAGCGGTTCTGCTCGTGGCCTTTTGGACCTCTTCCTCTTTCTCTCGTAATTTACGGGAAATAGAGTCCTCAGCTGCGCCCAGTAGCGTACGGTAGTGCCTCTTCCGCTTCTCTGCTAATGTGCGCTGTAGTTGTTCCCCCTAGCAATTACAAACCCAGAAAAAATAACTGAATCATTCTACCCCAGTAAAAAACCCAAAAAATAAAAAGTGAAGATTCAAAATTTCTGGAAACCCAATTGAAACGAGTGGAGATTATTACCTGGGTCTGAAGGAACTGGTCTAATTCGTCCCTCTGTTGTTTGATTTGGGAGGCAAAGTCCTCTGTCAAAACAGAGAAAAAAGATGAAGAAGAGTAAGAATCATGTTGTTGTTGTTGTTGTTGTTGTTGCTGCTGTTGTTGTTGATTGTGTTGATGCTGTTGCAGTTGCAGTTGTTGATGTTGTTGGTCTCCAAATGATAATCGGAGGCCGGTGGAGACGACATTGGGGCGGTGGTTGTTGTGATTGTGAAGCTGAGAGAGGTCGATGAGTTGAGGAGGTTGGGACTGTTGCAAAGAGAAGGGAATCATTGAAGGTGTGATTTCAGTTGGGACTGAAGCTTCTCTTCCTCCTCTCTTGCGCTGATTAGTACTATTGCCTGTTGTGATCAAACAAACTCGATTCAATATTGATTGATTGGTATGATGACCTTAAAAACATGAACTGGGTTATCAAGATGGAATGAATGAATTATAAGCGAATTAATTACCTCCTAGACCATTGTTGAACAACATGTGGGATTGATCAAGGTACAATCCTTGTTGCGCTTGTAACGAATAATCATAACCTTCTTGTGCGTTTCTGCAGAATCAATGGAAATTGAACCGGGATCAGAATAATTAGACTAGATATGCAGACTGAGAACTAAGGAGTTCGGTGAAGGGAGAATTCAAACCTGTTTAGGAATAGAATATTGGAAGGGTGCTGAGCTTGAACTGCCATTGCAGATTGTAGATTTCTGATGATAATATAGAAGAGAGGAGAGGGTTGTGAATGGAAAAACAATAATGTATTGTTGGAAGAGAGGCGGAGGAAGTTAATGAGAATGGAGCAATGTGGGGAGGGTGAAAGAACAATAAACGCTGCTAGATGAAAGATGCCCCAAAACCAAGGCAGATTCAATGAGAAAGATACAGAGCAAGGGAAATTAAAATATCAAAGGAAGAACAGAGAGAGATGGATACTTTTCAGAGAAAGAAAGAGAAGAAGGAAGGAAAAAAATGATCAATTATGTGAGAATGGAGAGGGCACCACAACCATCAGAATTAGCAGCACCATTCCACCCTTGTAATTATAGCAACCTAGCTTCTTCTTCCTTCTTCTTATATATATCTCTCTCGTATTTACTTTGCCACTTTGTTTTCACCTACTTTTCTTCTTCCTTGCCTGCCTTGTTTGCTCTGCTTTGTTAATATAGAGATAGAGAGAGAAAGTAGAGAGAGAGAGAATAGGGGAGGTTGGAGGAAGAGATAGATGCGATTGAAAACGAATCAGTCCAAGAGAGAGACACAGACACCCTTATATTCTGCTTCTTTCTTTCTTTTCCCTCCTCTTCTTCTTCGCGCGTGGGGTTTGCGGAGCCTCTTGAGTGTGCACTTGAACCGGTCACCAACACTAACGGATCAAACAAACGTCGTTAAAAGACAACAAATCTTCAGGAACACCAACGCGGCCAGATACATACCAAAACCCTTTTCATCTTCGGATCCTTCATCTTCTCGACTCAAATGCATATGCCCCTCTCCTCCAAAACCCAGTCAGATACATACCATCCTTCGTCGATGGGGCCAATGATGTGGAAGTGAACGACGTCCCGAGAGGCGGAGATGAAGGAGGAGGAGATGAAGGAGGAGGAGGAAGGGAAGGAGGGGTCGACGATCGAGGCGAACGTGGGGAGAGTGGGAGGAAAAGAATGTGAGCGGGGGAGGATAGACTGGAAGGAGTCGTGGATTAAAAATGTGTTTTCTCATGTAAACGGTACGCTGTTAAAATCGATGTTGCTGCCATGTTTTGACTGAATTAAATGAATAATTGTGAATGGTGCATCTGAACCACGGTGCTCCTAAGAATTTTCGACCGGCGGGGTTTGGCGGCAATCTCGTGCTTGTTATTTCCATTCACCCTATTTATTAAATTCTCCTATTTACATCGCCCCATCAATTTTTTCCCTTATTTTTTTATTTTTCAAAAAATACTACTCCATTCCCTTATTCAGCAAAAGGGTTTAGATATTTCACATAAATTTCAAAGAAAAAAAAAATAAAAGAAGAAGCTTGTGCAAGAGTGATGTAGATGTAGTTTGTTATTGTTAAGCGTGGCGGTCCAGTGTGTACATAAACAATTGAAAACTGAAATAGTTCAGTTGGTTATAACCATTTTTATTTCTAAATCGGTAGGGTTGGTCACAAGTTTGAATCTCATACCCTTCCTTTTTCTATTTTCCTTTTTTGTTCCAAATTCTATTTCTATCCTCCCTTTCTTCTACACCCAGCCCTTCTGCTTTCTTTTTTGTGTTCCAAATTCTATTTCTATCCCCCCTTTTTTCTACATCCAGCCCTACCTAATTTTGATTCCTGGTTCCGTCATTGTGCAGGTCTCTCTCTCTCTCTGTCGCTACCATTGGAATTGTTTTTATATGGCCCATGCATCTTTGGCCAGCTCCCTCCTTTTATTTTCTTGTACAAATTCCAATGCAAAAATTCAAAAAGAAAAGAAAAATACTTGCGTCCGACTTGCGTCCAGACATTTTCTTATTTGCATACGTTTTTCAATGTAAATTGTAATCTTAATCGTTTAAAAGTTGAACTAACCAATAAAGATCACATCTGTGAAAAATCAATGAAAAAAATCATTTGCGCAATCAAATACATCGGACTAATAGACAGTTTTGATGAAAGTTTGCACTCTTATAATCAACCGTTCATTTGTTCGATGCATTTTGATTGAGCAAATGATTTTCGTTTACATTGATTTTTCACATAGATGATTTTATTGGTTAGTTCAACTTTTGAACGATTAAAATTACGATTTACATTGAAAAACATATACAAATAAGAAAGAGTCCAGACGAGTGCGTCCATACTAAATCGGACGCAAGTATTTTTCAAAAGAAATTCATTGATTAACTTATGCCTTTTGGGTTTTGTTCAGTTTTAGTAAAAAACTTTTTGTTCATCAACAAAATTTAAACTAGAGTTTTACTTGGTTGCGAAGATTCAAACCCTCAACAGCTACACGATCAGTTGGTTTGGCCATCTTTTCTTATCTTACGAAATAAAGAAAAGACAATTATAACTCCGACCAAACTGCAACGGGGTGGTTGGTTTTCACTCTTTCTCCTATCACAAAACGTTCTTTGATTAAGATTTGATTTTCATGCATAAATGTATATTGGCAAAAAATAACAAAGTGACCCTTTTACCGTTAATTATGGACGAAAATTCTTGTATGTATTGAGATATAAGTGAATCAAGTAGTTATTAAAAAATCTTAAACATTGATAATTGTACTTAATTTTTATTTAAAAAAATAAATAGTGTTATAAATGCAATCTAACCGTTTATTTAACTTGGTTCAAGCGCACCATGGTGCACCGAAGACGATCTAAATTATGAACAAAGTAAAAGAAGAAATCGAATCTCATTCCCTAATTTGGACTGGTTTTGGCTTTCTTGTAACGATTATCTGTAAACAGATCGATCACATCTTTTCTTTAGGTATGGATGGATGAACCTTCTTTGATAGTAGTCATCAAAACCCGTGCATCCTCTTTTCTTATTTTACAAGATCCAAATTATGTGGGAAATATGAATCAATCCCATTACCATATCAGTACGTAGCCACAAATGAAATGCCAAGAAACACTCGTATATCTATGTTGAGACTTTAGACTATATACCCATGTATGCATCAAATCGTTGAATATCACACCAAATCGTGTGAATTAGTAAGGTTTGGTGTTATTTATGTGGTAACAATCTAATCAGAGTCAACATTTTATGTTACGTGCTTTTATCGGTATCCTTATGACAAAACTTGCGTTAGAATCATCAATGACGCGAACCAGAAATATACAGAGGAGATGCATCTTAAGTTTAACAAAATAAATGAGTCAATTAGTTAATATATCTATGGAAGTCAATATCTGAACTTTCTAATTGTGTCTTTTTTTATCCTATCATGGTTCTTGCATATTTTTTATTAAATAAACAACTTATTCACAACTTCTAACTTACCAATGAGAACTTATTTATATCTAATTAATAGTATTTTCATGCAATTTTTCCTTTGTTGAAAAATATCTTTTACACTATTTTAATTAACAAAAGAAAATATTTGAGGGCCGGGTAGCATACTAACATGCAAGCATCTCATTCTTGGTAACCAAGTTAATGCTTGTGATGGTCATTGAAGCAGCTTGCACCTTCCTCTACACTTTTTGGTCCTCCTTCTATGGAGAAATGTTCCAATTTTTCTTTAGTCCTTTTCTTATTTTGGTGATCTTCCTCAAAACCAAGAAGGATTTGTAACTTTAACTAATGGAGGTGGTGATAAAGAAAGGTAGAAGCTAGCCACCAAAAAATGAAAAGAGAGCGAAAGGGGAAGGAAGAAAAGAAAGAAGGCTAGGGAGGAAGTGGCTAGGTAATGTGAATTGTGAAAGAGAGTGCTTTGGAATGGCATCACGCAATTTGTACTCTTTGTTTTCTTTTCTTTAAAGGCCCCATGAAAAGGGGTCGGCTGTATATACGATCGATCGAGCTCATGATCTGATCTCTATTGTTTCTGTAGTGATTTCTGATTATATGGTATTAGTATTACAGCCCTGCACGGCAATATCAACTCCATCGTTTTATTCTACCTCTCAACTTAGCCTTCCCTACTCATTTAACTAAAATTCTGACTTGTGTATGTCTACACAAACCCCTAGAGAAGCGTTAGCTTATTCAACAAATCCATTCATATAATGAGAAAAATTTATCGGATATCACTATCCAAAATGAATAATTTATACAATCACGCATTCAAAACGTAAAGACAGTATATTATATCAACGAACAAATTATTAATTAAGACTTAAAAACAGTGGCGGCCGACTCTTCTTCAAAACAAAGGCTAGGACGGAAGACATCACAGACATAAGACATGAGAGTAAAATTAGGGAAGCCAGAGAACTTGCCCTAACCTAGTTAGAGACTAGAGAGTGGGATGGAGAGGATTTCGAAAAAAATAAGGGAATCAATCATTTTGTCCGTTTCACAGGGCAAACCTTATGCTGTTTTACTCGGTTTGCTAATGCGAAAGCATAACCAAACATCAGCATGTCCATGGATCAAGTACTATATATTAGTCTCAAACACCACCATTTTGTCAAATTACGGAACGATTTAAGATAAAATTAGCCATTAATTAAAAAACCAGAACGCAGGATTCACATGGCAGTCTTTGAAGATTTCCAATTCTAAAGTCCAATTAAGCATGAGTTTTTTGTCATTAAATTTGGTGGAACTTGGTGGAAATATGTGGAACCAAAAACTAATCAAAGATTAAGAATGCAAGATCGGATCAAACACTACTACTCAACAACAGCTAGCTAGATTATTGTTTTGAATTGATCGACCTTATCCTAAGTTTTCGTAGCAGGTGGTTGGTAACGTTGATTGATACCCCCTAGAATACTTTGGTGTCTGTCACATTTGGTAGTACGTACTGCTCTATGTGACAATACCTCTGTCACTCCTGAAATAATATACAAGAAGAAAAATGAAGGTAGCAAGCAAACATCAGTGAGTCCAGGTTTGATGTATCATCCTCAATTACGTAGCTACAAGGCCACCACTCTTTGGTGTCAAGACATAGATATTGATTTTACATGTTTTTTTGAAAGATTATGTATTATTGAACTCACGGATGAAAATTGATCGTCAGTCAATCTAGTAATAAAAGAAAATATCATCAGGATTATTCTACGATGAACGTACAAATAAAGATTTACATATATACATCAAATTAAAATAGTTGTTCTGCAGCTCCGCAAAAGTAGGACAGCTAGGGTTTCACAAGGGGTGGTTTTCTCCCTCGTTGGGCTGAGCCGTAACACTGGTTCCGGTTCCTGGTAGTGCCGGTGTCTGATGAACGTGGCCGAACGGGAATTTCAGTTTTATTCACGAGGTCTATTATCAGAGATAGTGGTGGAACGCGAGCGACGGTTCTCCATGAGTGCAGGTTGAGGACTTGTTGTTGTGTTGGGGTCGCAAGGAGGTTGTTTCGGCAAGAGATCGATGGTCGTTCAAGGGTGGCTATGGTCGTTCAAGGGTGGCTACTTCGGGTTTGTCGGTGGTGGTTGTCTGGATTGGTGGTGCAAGGTACAGTGGAAGGGGGCAAGCAGCGGTGATGGATTTTCGAATCAAGTTCCTGATTCGGTGAACCTTCTCTGCTTCGCTTCGTGAAGACTAAGGAGGGTGGTTTCTCCGGGATGGACAGAGAGGCTAGCGCAGTTGGATGACAGTCGATCTGGTAGCGTGATTGCGGATCTGCGTCCAGACGTATTGCTTCTTTGGGTTGGGTCGTGGTGACTACTGTTCGAGCCCAATGGGTGTGGCATGGGTGGGCCTAGGTCATTGTTGGGCCTTGGTTTGGTTTATTTTTTGTTTTAGTTTTAATTTGTTTAGTATAGGTTAGTGATCTCTCCTTTTTGAGCGAGGGTTTTGGGTCATTGGTTTGGTTGGTATCGTTGGTCGTGTCATGAGATTAACCATTATTATGGCCTCGTTTCCATGTACCATTTTAATGTCGGTTAACTCTTGTCGTCAATGTAATGGAGAGGTTACATGTGCATGTGTGCTAGTAGTTTTGACATGTAGCTAGTGTTTGAAATGGTTGTTTCGTCTTAAGGTTAACTGTAAGGATGTATCGGTACTTCTGGATTAGGTTAGGTTACGGTTAAACTCATTTTGGTTCTTGTCCACTGTAATTTTTGGGGTTTTGGGTAGGTAGAGGAGAGTGGAGAATTTATTTCCACCATCGTTGTCTCTTATAGATGTAATTTATATCTCTGCTAATGAAACTCTTGTTATTGCTCTAAAAAAAATCTTTAAAGGGTGAGCTCTTCTTCTTCTTCTTCTTCTTCTTCTTGTGTGTACAGATCGAATGTGCTTGTCGATCTACTATATATTTTGAACCTATTAGTGATTGAACTTGTGCTTGGGGCCAAAGAAAAAGCAAGTCATGAGTTCTTGAGGATGTGCTGGAAACCCCGTTTATCACCTCTAGCTAGTGGATCAATTAGACCAAGTACCATTCTCCTTCTCGGTCAAGAATGAAATAATTTCAAATGTAGTCAAAAAAATATTACAACGAGCTGAGAGACGGAGCTAGGATTTCGAAACCACATGGGCTAAACTTTAATGTAGTAAAAATTTTGAACAACTTTTTTTTTTCCATGTTAAGAGTTTATAATGTCTAATACTCAAAATAGTAAGTTGATATATCTACCTAATTTTTAGCTGGAATCTAAGATTTTTTGTATTAAACTCATCAATTATTGACTCATTGTCAATACTATCCAAAAAATTGTCTTTCAATGTATACTATCATGCAATCATCAAGAAACTCTTCTTCTAACTTGCTCCGAAGTTTTTTTTTAATAATTCGTAAAGCTGAAATTATATGTTCTGTAGTTGCTGTAGAGACCGGAAGATTTAATACCGAACAAAGCAGTCTATAAACCAAGTGATGGTCTTCATCCAATCTTGTTTCAACCAATTTTACACATAAATAAAAAAACACTGGGAATATTCATGTAGCATCCTGAATTTTTAAATTTCTCAAAATTGATTTTTATTCTTAAAAATAGAAAATAGATGTCGCCACGAGTTGGCCATATTTTTCGGTGAATTTTCGGACTCCTGAGCTATTTTTAATGATTTTTCAAAGTTTGGCAAACAAATTCTTAGTTTGTACGATTCGTTGACGTGGCGCTTTTTAATTGGACATTCCCCAGACTTAGGCCCCATGCAGCAGCATTTCTATCCGTCATTTGGTCATGTGTCTTCTAGTTGACAAACTTTGGTGTGTGGCCCACGGGTGTCACAAGCTTGTTGGTGTTAACCTTAGCTTTTGACAAGTGTCACTTCACCAAAAAGACAAAATCATTTGACCGACCCTCCCATGTCGGCTTAGCCCCCTACAAATAGGGTGGTCCCTATTTATTTTTCTCACAAATTTTCAGAGAGATTTTCTTTTTTTTAGAAGTTGTTTCTCTCTTTAGAGTTATGACTAAACTTCGACGGATCATAACTTTTGATCCGTAAGCCTAAATTTTATTTCGTGAAGGGATACGAGTTTGTATCGATGCCCTCTTTCCAACCGTTGAAATTTGGAAGGTAGTCGTAATATTTTTTAGATGGCCCGCATTAGGAGGCTCGGTTTACGATCGGTATCTTCGGTGGGGTTTCGATAATATCAAGGTGAGTGAATTCTTGTAATATATTTAAAATATTCTTATACTCTTTTAAATTAGTCGAAAACATGTTTTAGTCTGTTTAGAAATATCTTTTTATTTTATAGTGAAGCATGACGATATTTAAAATATGTGGTGATTTATATTATTACAATATGTTGGTAATTATTATTTGATTAGTTATAGAATATGTGAATTTCTTGATTGGTTATCCCGAAGTAAGGATGTGACACACGGTTGTATAAGACATGATGGTCATTAGGTTCCCGTGACGGACTAAATTGAAAGATAACCAATCAGAAGATAGGATGAGATATGATGAATTGATTGAATTGTACTGTGTATATGATATACATTATTTTATAGTGTGTGTAAAACGACATGGCTTCTCGGGCATATTACATTAGTCTACTCACTGGGCACGTGGTTTTGCTTACCCACCTATTTCTAATATTTTTTGCAGAGAAATATTTAGATTTGATCGAGCCGGGTACGGGATAGACAACGAGCCTAGAAGTTTTACTTCTATTTACTGTTCTGCTTTATAACACTCGTTCACGCCTCAAGAACGACGCCCGGTGGTATCAATTAGGAACGTCGCCCATTTTGGCAATCTGCTTACCAATCACAAACCATAACGAAGAAATACTCTCTGAATCAACCGAAAAATTCTTTTCCCGAAATCATCGCAAGACATTCCCACCGTAAGCAACCGATTAAGTAAATCATTCCTCGCGACTCTCTTGTCACTACTTAAAAACATGACGCTTTAAGATTTGTCGTCAAATCGAAACCCAGATCAAGTAGGGTCAATACTAAATTGACCCCTGACTATAACATTACTAACGATTCTTCAATCCTTTTAGTATTCTGATAAAATTATATCAGAACCTTATCCTCCAGACACTAATGTCCGTACTCCACAGACTCGAAATTCGAGAATACTACCCATTACTACAGTGGGGACAACTTATGTATCCTTAAACACGCCACATAGTAATATTTCGATCAAAAAATATAATCAATTATTCATTTCACAAACCCGGCAAACCAACCTGAAATTTTCACTTTCAAATTATAGAGTTTACAGTCTATAACTTCAATAATTGTGAAGGCTTCCCAAAACTATAGCAAAAACAAATTTCGCATTCTTCAAAATAAATCACCACAAGGACTTTAGTCCAACTTGCCTAAACAACAATAAATGGGTGAATAAATCATAATCTTAACACCTCATGGCTAGTCACCCATTTCAAAAGAAATAATATTCATAATCCACTTTCACCACGAATTCAAGGCTTATGGAAATAATTCCCTTAGCAATACCGCCTGAAATAATTATGACATACTACTAGTTTATGATATAGTGAGCTTTGCTCCCCCACTGCCTCTTCCTCGAAATTCATGTATTTGATTCAACACGCACTAGATCAGTCGCTATTGACTTTTCTTAAATTCTCTTAACTTCATCACAGATCGGAATGACCATTACTGTTTAACTTTCGACATATCACAAAAATAAGGCTTTACTAAAACATCCAACACAATAGAAGCCTGATCTCCAATTCAAACTATCCTGGAGGTCTTACAATGACCTCATAATTGAAATGCTTATCTGACCAATGTCACTTTCGTCAATCCAAGATTGACTGAAAGTCGACACCTGAGTGACACCTTGCAATCTTTGAAATTCCTTGATAGTGACTAAGCAATCAGCTCATCAAAGTACTCCCTTTCCATAATGTTTTCACTATGCAAAATTCCACTCTCTTTTTGCATCAATAACCACAACTACATCAAAATCATTCCACTCTTCACCCCTAAAGAGCAACATAGATTGATACCGAGACGTAATATCATATTTCCAAAATTTTCGCCTTTGATCATTCTATCTGACACCTCTAGGGCATGATCCAATATTTCAATTACTAAAAAAACACATCAAATGTCCAATCTTGCACTTAAATCAAAATCCAATCAAACAAAGGATTCATTAGTCCTCAACTCATATCCTTTATCCAGACTCAAATTCACGGTCAGAGTTTCACAACTCATAAGAAAATATAGAGTAGATGATTTACCTTTCCCTTACGGGTACTCTGAGAAATCTCCGTACTGAGGCATAGTCTTGAAGATTCAAATATTTATGGAACAACTCGGTCCATATCAACCTAGAAGTATTAACTCATATCCTTAATAAACAACACTAAGTGTCTCAAACATAAAATGTCGATGGATCTGCTGCGGTCGGACCATCACTCTATAGACACAAAGTGCTACCAAGTACATGAGGTAGTAACAGGAAACGATAACCTAATGCTCTGATACCAACTGTCAGGACCCACTCCGAGTTAAACCCCTTTAACCCGAAGTAAATCATACGGGGACTACCTCAATGGAACTTCTTATCGAAACCCCTTTGAAAAGGACAACCCTTCCTATAAACCAATTCAGCACTTCCATGAATAATTTAAATCAACCTCAACTCCTAGAGCCAACCTGCTCCCCGAATCACCACTACGCTTCAACAACCTATTCAATTATCTAAGTTGGGGTAATTAGAGAAATTTACACGGGAGTGATATCTAAATAAACTTGCTGCGACAGTGGGTTAATTGACTATGACTCGACTTCTGTACGCGCGACCTCCTCTCAGGAACCCTGCAACATGGGGCATTTGAAAACCAATGGCCCAGGGGAAAACATTAGCATGAGTGAACAAAAATCAAATATGAAAAGATAAATTTCTCTTAATGCTCTCCCTTTGATGTTCCAAAATCCGCATGCACGTAACTCATCAAAAATGATTAAATAAAATTTATAACAATCCCAATGGCTCAAAATCCATGATTAAATAGTGGGGTATTAGATTCACCATGACCACGAGGAAACAACTGATCAGCTCTATCCACGGGAGGGTTTTTTGATTTGCTCTATTCGCGAGGGTCCTTCTGACCAGCTACAACCGAAAAGGGTCCTGACCGACTTTATGCAGGAGGATCCTTCCGACCAGCTACCACTGAAGAGGGTCTGACCAGCTACAATCCGGAGAGGGTCCAGACTAGCTAGCAATACAATATATATATATATATATATATATATATATATATATATATATATATATATATATACTTGAAAACCCATAAAATTCTCATGGTGAATTAAATCAAAATCCAAGTCAAAACACACATGACTTTTCCCCAAATATTTGGATTTGCCTATTCAACATTGTACAATAGGCAAACAAATCAACATTTCTCCTAAACCGTGGCGAGATAGGTCGAAAGGCTTACCTAGAATTGAAATAGACTTAGAGACTGTCAATTTGAGACTGGTGCAGCGACCTATGGACGGCGGCTTGACGGCGGCGCGGTGGCGGAGAGAAGATCCGGCATCCTTTTTCGTCGAGAGAGAGGAGAGAGAGTAAGTTTTTTGATTTTTAACTTTCTACTCTGGGTAAGTCTTCTCTTTATACTACTTACTATGAATAGTAACTTCTCGTTTTTAGACCATAACTCCATACAATCTCCGATTTGAGCGTGATACATGTCCACGAACTCGTATCGACGTCCTCTACGATTTTCATGAACAAAGTTTTTCCAAATTCTCGACTTAATAAAAAGTCAACTTTACGGTCATTATACGGTCAAACAGTTACTTTAAATGGTAAAAGATAAAAGTAACCAACCGTAAAATAATTCTAGGATCGAGTTATAACAACCTTGAGGTTGCTTTTAGAAACTGTTGTAGATAAAAACACTGAAAATAACATTTAATGTCTTGATAACAGATTTAAAAATAATATTTACCAAACATAAAACTATTTTAATTCACAGCTGATTATATTCACAATAGAAGAAGTAAGTTTTACAAAATATCAAACTAAGGCTAAAACTACTAGTTCCCACTTGTATTTCAAATTCATTTCAATGTGAGTAATAGATATAAATCTAAACCCCTATAATGGAAAACCAAATTTTGGTGTCAAAGTTTCACAAAAAATTTGAACTTCCAAATTTATCCATAATGCTGTAAATGGTTGAAAAAGCTAAAAATATTAGACATGGTTAAAAAAAAAAGTAAATATGGTATATCTATTTCTATTTTGCACATTTACCCTATTAAATATATATTTACAGATTTACCCAACTACATATTTTTTTCTTCTAAACAAAGCAAATTAACAGGAAAATACTTGCGTCCGACCAAGTCTGGACGTACTCGTCCGAACTTTCTTATTTGTATACGTTTTCCAATGTAAATCGTAATCTTAACCGTTCAGAAGTTGAACTAACCAATAAAGATCACATGTAGTGAAAGTTAAATGTATCGAACTAATGGACAGTTCTAGTGAAAGTTAACAGTCTCATAATTAGCCGTTCATTTGTTCGATGCATTTGATTGAGCGAACGATTTTTGTTTTCAGTCTGGTCAGACGCAAGTAGTTTTCAAATTAACATGTGTGAAACATGTGTTAAGAGGCTAGTAAATATTAAATAAAGTCATAAAAATGTGAAAGTGGGAAATACATTTACAAACGGAATAAACAAAACCTAGCACCTACGTGCTTTTATATGTTAACCTTTCCCTAGTTCTAATCCTCAAAGCGGTAAAAACCAATCCGATGAAAGGCACTGTCTATCCTTAAATTTTAGTAGCTAATCAATATTATCTTTGTTCTTTGTTTTGATCTTATGGTATTAAGATTGATGAACTTGTAGTAATGTGGATCAAATAGTCATCGATCATCATCGTTTCCAAAGATGTGTCATGAAATCATGCCTTGTTTCGAAGACAAAATTAGTTTCTCTGCTTCAATTTTTGTTGTTTGGATGGTTTAAAACCATTAAATTAAGTATAATGTGGTCTCGTGATGTCATACTCATGTCATCTTTATTCAATCTAATGATTTTAAATCATCCAAACAAATTTAAATAATAAAAATTCAAATAGAGAAGCTGAATATTTAAAGACACACCAACAAAAATAACAATAACTTTACTTGAGAGCATTTCTTTAATCTTAATCTAACTATTCCCCGTCTATTTCACCAACAAAATTTATATTGGCCCTTGTTTTTGCTTACTATAGCACCATAATCAAATTCTGATTGATCCCTGCTGGACAGCTTCCACCACTCCTCTGCTACTACATTCTACCACTACCATTGTTGCTAGATTTTATGACACACCCAAAAACACTCCTACCCATATATCCCTAATCACAACCCACAAATGTACTACACAATCTTGTTTATTAGGCCGAAGTTTTCGAGGATTGTTTATTAATCTTCAGGCCTGCAACACATGCATGTGTTCATATCTTGTCTAATGGAAGAACCTCCTCTTCTATTGATTTTCACTAATGCATGTACACTTCCACTTAAAAATTGTTGATTTAGTTGGAAATAGTGGAACCAAATATCTAACTTGTGCTTCCAATCATATTCTATATAGTTTATTCCATCTTTGATTAACATAAAGTAAGATAAGAAAGCAGCTAGGTATTGGAGAAATTAGTGATGGACATTTGGTAAAGGAGAAACTTTGTGTACAATTACCTAAATCATACCGAGCATCACCAGCTAAGACTCTTTCCCTTTTGTATTTAGTGGACAAGCCATTTGTAATCTTATAGCTAGCTAGCTTCTTGGTTGATCGGTTGATCAGATTGGAGAAAAGAACTCAATTCAGGAGTGGATTTGGTAATGATCTAGCTAGTTAGTGATCACGCACGTACTCATTTTAATATCAAAACCTAGTCTCGAAATAAATTAATTGTTCTAATATTCGATGTGTAAAGCTAACTTGCTTGTTAACTTTAATACATTGTGATTTGCCCTAACGTAGTGTCATATAGGAATTGAAATGAATCCACTATCTTAATCATGTATGTTATTTAAACAAACTATTCCAATTTATTGTAACTTTTGGATTCAAAATCTTATTCCGTACATATGGGATTAGGTTCGATTTGTGATTGAAAGTAGCAAGCAACCATGATGATGATGATCGATCGAGGGTAGATCTTAATCTTATAATGCCGACTTGAGATAAGTATTGTTGATCGATCATTGCTGATCTGAAACAACAACGAAGTCTTCCATTCCAACCAATGCTTTCCTTTCCTTTGTACAATTATTTGTGCGAAATGTAGATCGATGATCGAGTGTCATATATTTTTTGACCCACTTTCTATGCTTGTGTTTCCTTCCTTCCTTTCTTTCGTGGCATTGCCATTGGCATCTAGCACTACAAAGCACATGGTGCCGTCCATGAATAATGCTGCCCAACAATCAATATTACAAAACACATCGATATTTTCTATGCAGCTTTCTAACGTTTTTTCCCTTCCTTTTCACCGTTCAAAATAATTCATGAGGGGGCGATCTGTCGAGTACTAACTTAGAGAGGCAGTGTTTTCTGGTGAAGTTGATAATGGCGAGTCACAACTGAAGTTGGTAAAAGAGAACTGAAAAGGAAGGGATCGATGGAATGGGAATGGGGGGAAGGGATCGAGCAAAAACAAGCGAAGGGAGTGGGGTGGTGGTGGTGGGTCTTTTAGCATTTGCTGCGAACGAGAGAGAATCAAATCTAGCTATCTTGATCTAACACTACTGCCAAACACAACCCTCTCTAATTAGCTCCTTATTGATTGAATTGTGGACACAACTTAAGAGCTATCTATACACACCCATGGCCCCCATGAAAAATTTTCTTGAATTTATAAAATTTTAAATCAGAAAACTAATATGGAAGAGTGAATGTGTCTTGTATATATAACGTTTCTACATTTATTTCAATTGTGAGTTGCATGATTTATTGAATTCAAATTGGCCGGTGATTGTGAATTCAAACCCAAAATCTTCAAAGTATGGATTCTAATTTTTGGAATGTCAATCATGAAGAAGTTACAAATTTTCAAATGTGATTGGAAATGGAATATGGTAGCGATCAATTTGCTTGTTGTGCTCGATCAATCTCCCCTTAATGATATATATTGCATGTCTAGAGCGAGTGTTTCAGGGGTTTGGTAGCTTGTGATATTTCCTAATCCTTTTTATGAAGTTTTCGATAAAAAAATCACGAAAAGGAAAATATGGGAGAAACATGTGAAAAGTAAAAGAAAATATAAATCTAGGTTAAGAAAACGGGCAACGTTGAAAGAACTTATACGTACATATAGATTAGGTTTCCAATAATGTGAAGTATTTATGATGAAGAGGAAAGAAATAATTGAAGAACAAAGCCCTCACGTTGCATGCCATTATGAACGAGAGGAGGTGTTTTGATTAAGAACAAAAAATCAAAAATACAGAAAATGAAGTAAACAGACAAGCCTAATCCAACGGATCAGAGGCAAGGTATCACAATAAGTATAATGTACCAGACCTATCAAATCATGCATGCAGCTCTGTACTCATATCTGTGTTTATGAAATTTTTTGTTCATAGCTCTCAGCTGAGCTCAGTGTTCGCAGATTTCCACATACAATGTAAAACGTAAAGGAAACTGTGTAAGGCTTTTTACCAATCGAAGCGAGTCTCTGTGTTGTTTCTGCAGAATCTGACACACTCTCCGATTACGGGTGCATCATCATCTTCATCCTGGGACCAAAACTAATGCATCATTGTCATACCCAGTACCAGTTATTATTTTGATTGGCCCCAGTTTGGTGGAGGCAGCATAATTACTTTGCACTCTTGCGGTAACAATTTCATATCATCCTTACTCCTTAGGCTAGAGTACGTACATTTTGTGTTCTTTTACATAATTTGCATGGATAGCTATCATGCGTTTCGCATCGACTTGCAGATGCCTTGTCTTATTTCACGTTTGTTAGTTAAGAACTGGGCGGCAACGGCTACCTAGATACATGAGTATTGATGTTCTTTTTGAGCTTTTCCATAGATAGGCAAAATAAATCTCAAGATTACTAGCTAATTCAAATATAAGTAATAATCACATATGTGCAGTAGTGGCCAATGGACGGAAACTTCATATATTATTTTTACTCTCATTCTTATACCGGTGACATAAGATTTGTTAGTGATTACACGAATCCGTTATTGAAAAAAGAAGTGAACGATGGCTACAATTTTAGTTTCAGCACAATTCACTTGTGCCTACTTTCAATCTCCATTTTAGCACTTTAAGTTTTTGACATGAAGCACATATTTGAGAATATCTTAGACAGATCTAGGCTAAAGTACTACTTAACGTGTTTCATTCAAGGAAGATGTGCCTACCATCTTTTCCACTAATAATTCCAATAAAACTGATCTGCAAGTTGACCTCTCGATCGTGATATGGTCGTTCTTACGGAGTTGATTTCTAATTCCTTCCATTAACGCCGTTCTAATTCCTTCCACCCATTACAGAACTCATCGATGTACTTAGTAATAAACTCAAACATAATTATAATTACCTAAAGAAGTCTACCTGTGTAGTTGATAACAAATCACATTATGCACCATCCTTGTCAATGGCGGAGCTAGAGAATAGAAATAAGGGTGCCGTCATTAACAAAAGGGGTGTCATCATGATTTTTTTTTTCAAATTCAGCTAGATTTCAAAAGCTAAATACATATAAAACCAAAATGTTGAGGGGTGTTATGGCACCTTTGGTCTCAACGTACCTACCTCTCATCCAAATTGATATATATATATATATATATATATATATATATATATATATATATATATATATATATATATAACAGTTGATAGAGACCCATATCCAAATTTGAGAATTTGTACTATTCTACACTAATAGATGACTTAATTTAACGATGTCAACCGTTGATCCTTTAGATTCATATACAAGAAACATATTTATAAAATTTTAACTAATTCCATAATCATTTGTTCATTCAAAATGAAGTAAATAAGTGTATGCCGTTAGATAAAATTAAAACGAATATTGTGTTAATCAAATGGTTAAACGTTTTCCATTTTCGCTAATTTTTTTGTAGAATTCATATGTGGATAGGTAACTAAGGAATGTGTGGCTTTGATTATCAAAATACAAGCTAGAACTAAAATCATCCTCACTTTAAGAGTTTAATATATATATATATATATATATAATAAAAAAAACAAGATAGTAAGCAACACGCAGTGCCGTAGAACCCCTGACCTAACTTGCCACTTGAATGATTCTTGAAGTAATTAGGGCGTCGGACCACGTACATGAATATATTCACGACCAATTCATCCACCCAGTATATATGGATGGCATACCAATTTAAGGCAGGTAGCTAGCTAGCTCAGCTGGTTTTAATAAGGGTTGTAGATATATACAGTATAGGACTCTGAGCTAAGGCCAGCAAGGTAGAAATTAAGGTAGGTTAATTAAGTCCCATTACACTCAATTCGTACAAGCTGCTGTTTGTGTACAGATCGAGTAAAGTCGTGACTGTTGTGACCAACATCTCCATCCTCATGCATCACAGTAGCTATGGCTAGCTTTGAATTGGTGACACTGCAGGTGAATTAGTCAGGCGGGTAAGATCGAGTTCTGGTTTAATATGAAGTTGAATTCTGAGTACAGTGCGCAGAAGAAGGATCGGTCTTTCCCAGTTTACCGATCGCTGTGTACTTCATTATTTACTTTAAGAACCTGCAGGCTGCAGCATGCATGCTTCTGTATTACTATTATTGAATACTTGGTCAATATATAAAAAGAATTAGTACTATCCTGCATTACTAAGCAATTCTGCATTTAATCTATCGATTTTCAGGTCATATGTAGTTAACCTTCTTATTTTAAACTTTTGCTGCTCAAATATCTTCTTCTGCAAGTTAATATGTTATGATCTTTTATCTTAGAAATCCTGAGAACTATATATTATCAAACTGAGAACAGTTGTTCAAAATATATATATATATTTACAAAAACAAGAATTGTTACAAAAGCATTCACGAGAAAGGCAATAGATGATATATCACCATATGTCATAGGTATGGTGTGGCTACCATTTGAACTTTTTATTTCCCTGCTGTTTCTTCAACTGCGCTTACGGAAGAAAACCAGAGAGCAGTAAGAAAAGAAAAATATATAAGTATAATCTACCTACTTTTAGTTGTTGTGACGCAAATATCATATATATGAGAAATTATAAGAACAGTTTATAAAACTCTGCAAAAAATCTTCTGATCAAGTCCAACATATAATTGAAACATTGTCTTCGATCAGAACATCCATCAATTTAGTTAATCAAAAAAATGATAATGTCTAGTTTGGTTTCATTGTCTGCCAGCACCAACAAGTTGATTAAGTGAAGAAACAGATAAGTAATTATGCATGAACAGCTAGAAGTTATCGGTTAATCTAAAATTAGTTGCTTTCCATTTTGGAAACAGGTTCATGGTTTTGGAAAGCAAACAAATCAATTTCTGTGACGGATATATATATGTATATATGTATACAACAAGAACGATCGACTGAGCAACACGTATAAACTTTCAAGAAAGTGATCGATCGATATATATTTTTTGTGTAATATTAATTATAAAGGGGTGATGATCATGATGATGAGCTAACAAGATTACGATGCAAAACCAACCAAAAATTTATATATAAGGTCATTGGCTATTGACGATATATTTGTAGCAAGCAACCCCTTGTCATTTTCTAACCACTATGCCAGAGCACGAGGCAAGACTCCATGATCGATCACGACCTCCATCCCCTTTGGTTTGAATTTAGCTAAACCCTTGTGCATACTAAGAAGCAAACTTATAGTTTTCTACACCACACTAGCTAGCTAATCGATCACAATTGATGTTTCTGACTTAATATTTATGTACTCTTTCTTTTTCTCATAATATTATCAATAAATATTCACTTTAAAGGGGACCATTGAAAAATGGGTGAGAATTAGGCAAGGATTGATAATTGTTAGAGAGAAAAGATCTCACATCAGAAAATAGACAAATAAAATATAACTTATAAGTGGATGAATCGTATCTAATTGTACAGATGACTTTTGTGATTAAACCCCAATACCTTAAAGATGGTTAAGTTAGGACAATATCAGTACAATGATGATCCACGAATCACTGTTGTTCTAGTTCAAGTATGATGATGAGGGGAATATATAAGCAGCTAAGGGTCATGCGTTTCATATATATGTGTGTGTATTTGACCTTATAAGCAAACAAAATAGAAGGCCTCGCTCTCTTTCATTTCAAAGGTGCCAAATCGAATATAATTACTTCAACTAGCTTGCTTCCCCCTTTTTAGCTCCTCTCCATCTTCTGTCATTAGGGGAAGGAGAGAGATGTCTCGTCACTTTCAAACCCGCCCTAATTCCCAATATATTCAGATGTCGACCCATCTGCTATTTTGTATTCTTCAACTCAATAACAAAAACAACACATCCAACTAAGTGAAGATATGGACCCAATTATTACACTACCAGAACAACTACTTTAGCTGACGATGAACAACAATTTCGTCGGTTAAAGTCTTAACCGACGAAACGTCATCGGTTAAGAAGTCGTAGGGAAAAAATTGTCGGCCAAGACTTTAGCCGACGAAATTGTTGTTCATCGTCGGCTAAAGTCATTTATTTAGCCGACAAAGAAATTTTTCGTCGCTTAAAATCTAGACTTTAGCCGACGAATTTTTGAACCTTAGCCGACGAAATTTTATTAAATTTCGTTGGCTATATTAATTTATTTATTTAACTTTAGCCGACGAATTTTAATAAAATTCATCGGCTATAGTTATTTTTATCTATTTATTTAACTTTAGCCAACGAATTTTATTAAAATTCGTCAGCTATAGTTATTTTATTTTTTTTTCTTTTTTAACTTTAGCCGACGAATTTTATTTTTATTTTTTTTATTTCTTGCATTTTTGATTATTTTTTTTCTTCTTTTTTGTTTTTACACCGGTGGTGGAGGAGGAGAAGAGGAGAAGAAGAGGAGGAGGCTAGGAGGAGGAGAGAGGAGAGGAGGAGGAGAGGGAGAGGAGAAGGCTAAGAGAGGGAGAGAAGTTAGAGGAGGAGGAAGGTGGAGAAGGAGAAGGATCTAGAAGAAGAGAAAGGAGGAGGTAGAGAAGGAGGAGGATGAGGAGTTGTTGCCGCCGGATGAGAAGGAGTAGGAGGATGAGGCAGAGGAGGAGGAAGGAAGATGAACATGAGAAGGAGGAGAAAATGAAAGATATAGAAAATTTTGAACTTTAGCCAATGAAATACCCTAATTTCGTCGGCTAAAGTTCAAAATTTTCAAAATCCCCGTCAAAATTTTTGAATTTTTACGAATTACCGTAATTTCGTCAGCTATTTCGTCGTAATTTCGTCGACGAAATACCCTAATACGTCTACAGCTGAAAAATCACGTAATTCCGGTAAATTCTCGGTGCCGATAGTTTCGGTTAACACAATTTTTCATTCTTTCTCCCCAGAGGTTGCCCTATCTCCAGTGGTTATTTTCATTAAATTTTTATACCATTGGGTGCGTCTCATCGATTTAAAACTATTTTCAGTTAAAGGTCCGGGCAAAATATGTAATTTAGATGATCAAATGACCATTTCCGTGCGTTAAGGGGTTTGACTTACAGGATTGACCGTAAGGATCGAGCCCTTAACGTGTCTGATCAAGTTGAATTTTTTTTCTATAGACATATTTCGACATAATGATCATAATAGACGGTCAGATTTTTGTTTCTCAACTTTGATCATCAGAATCACAACATGCGTACTAATATTGTATAACTTGTTTACTAAGCTTTAAGTAAATGTCCCGTTTCGTAGAAACTTCAAACGCAAAAAAGTCATGAAATAAGATATGACCGGATTGGTAAAATACGTCTACGGTTGAAAAATCACATAATTCTGGTAAAGTCTCGGTGCCGATAGTTGCGGTTAATACAATTTAGGGGTTTGATTTAAGGGATTGACCGTCCGGATGATGCCCTTAAATTTATCAGATCAAGTTGAATTTTATACCATAGAAATATTTCAACATATTGATGATATCTGACCGTCGTATTTTTGTTTGTGAATTTTGATGACCGGAATCCTAACATGCCTACTATTTACCATTATTTATCCCTATGGGGAGCCCTATCATCGAGGGGTAAATATATCAAAATATTTAGATGGACAGTTACGTCTCATCACGGTGAGAGTTTGTTGTGTTGAAGGTTTGACCAAAATACCTCATATAGATGTAGAAATGGGTGTTTTCGTGTGTTAGGTATTTAGAAAAACTTCATTTTGAAACCTTAAACGAACTCGGATTGCCAAAAAAGCCCATATGTCATGACATTAGCAATGAGTTTGACTTCTACGCCCGTTCTGCTTCCAGATCGGTATCACAATAGTCAATCGGACACTGAAATATCCGTAGTGTAATTTTGTAACTAAAAGACAATTTAGCCGACGAAATACCCTAATTTCGTCGGCTAAACTTTTCAAATTTCGTCGGCTAAAGTTCACTGACTATAGCCGATAAAAAAAAATCTCGTCGGCTAAAATTTCACTATAGCCGATGAAAAAATTAGTTTAGCCGACAAAATTTCGTCGGCCTATTTTTGGTTATATCGTCGGCTAAAGTCTTTTTTCTGGTAGTGTTATCTTCTTTGGAATTGCTCATAAACTTGCTCTAGTTCGAATGGTACGTATTAGGGTGAATCGTGAAAGTGAAAATAGTATATCTACATTTACTTGGAAACCATCGTACTAAAATTTTCTATTATTTATCGGTTTTTTATCTAAAAAAATAATTTTATTAAAACTGAAAATAGGGTGAATCATGAAAGTGTAAATAGTATTTCTACATTTACTTGGAAACCATCCTTTTAAAATTTTCTCTCATTTATCTATTTTTTAATCCTTTTACATATTTAATGTGAAGTGTTTAATATATTGAAAAAAATGCAGAAATAGGCGTAGGGTTCAAAATACTTGTCAACTTATACTGCGACTCCTCTCCCAGTCTCTCTAGGGTTAGGGTTTTGAATTATGCGGTGCTCCTAAATTCTTCAAGCATGACGACGACCACGGCTGCCTCCAACGCATCCTTGACCACCTGTCTGATTTCCAAGCTGTCTGTCAGCCATCAATAAGGGCTTATCCATCTCGGAGACCTCCGATGTTCGGGCTTTGTTGCACCAAGGTTTTACTAATTGGTTGGCAAACTGAATATTTTTCGTCCAGTGTCTTTCAAATCCTTCAGAGGTGCTATCTGATCCATGTGGTGTCTCACCATGCTGGTGGATGTCCAAGCGCGTGGCGATCAAGATCTTTTTATCTTCACCAATGAACATGACAAGGTTCGAGTTCAGAGAGGAGGTTCATAAGGCTACCAGAGGGTGATGTTGCTTCTCAATGATTATATGGCTTCTTGATTTTGTGTGGATCTAGGAGGAGATCCAGAACCTTCTGGCTACACTCACAACTGAAGCCACTGCTCGGCTTGTCGAACAAACTATTGGACCAGTCCTGCGGGTCAATAACTGTGGTATCAATCATGGTCTATAAAGAACTGATGCTTAATGAAGAATTTGTCTTATCTTTGTATCATATAAGTCTAATACATTTATACAAAGTTTAGAAACTCTATATGACAATGAATCAAATCTACCATAATGGAAAATACAGAAGATAAAGAACATAATATCATAGACAAAATATCATCCAAAAACAAATCATAATCATATCAATTTGTAGAATTTGTAGGACATATGAGAATATTTTCCTTAATACTCCTCTTCAAGTTGGTGTAGGTGTTAATCAAACCCAACTTGCTCAAAAGTGTAGTGAACTGCTTCGAACTCAAAGACTTTGTAAACAAGTCTGCTGGTTGTTCATGTGTTTGAATGTGGAAAGTCTTGACAATGCCTCTTTGTACCCTCTCACGAACCACATGGCAGTCTATCTCAATGTGTTTCGTTCTCTCGTGAAAGACTGGATTGGACGCAATGTGAATAGCTGCTTGGTTGTCACAAAAGATCTGAATTGCATATCTACGATCAACATTTAAATATCTCAGAATGTTGTGGAACCATGTGATCTCACAACAAGTTGTAACCATTGATATATACTCTGCTTCGGCACTAGATCTTGAGACAGTGCCTTGCTTTTTAGTTTTCCAAGATATCAATGAATCACCAAGAAAAATACAATAACCTATTGTAGAGCGTCTTGTATCCTTACACCTCACTCAGTCTGCATCACAGTAGGCTTTAAGCTGTAATGAGGCTGTAGATGGCAGAAAAATGCCTTGGCCTGGTGTGGATTTAATGTAACGCAAAACTTTGTATGCTGCATCTAAATGAGATTGTTAAGGTTTATCCATAAACTGGCTTAGAATGTGTACTGCATAAACAAGATCCGGTCTTGTTATTGTGAGGTAGATGAGCCTCCCTACCAATCTTCTGTATTGTGAGGGGTCTTGCAACAAATCAACATCACCTTGTGTTAATGACAAATTTTGTTCAACTGGAAGCTTTGAAGGTTTTGAACCAAGGAACCCTGCATCCTCAAGTATCTCCAAAGCATACTTTCTTTGAGACATAACTATGTCTGCCCTTGATCTTGCCACCTCAATTCTAAGAAAATATTTTAACTTTCCTATATCTTTGAGATTGAATTGTTGGGCAAGAAATTGTTTTGTTTCCTCAATTTCTCGAACATTATTTCCTGCCAATACGACATCATCAACATATACTAGAAGGGCTATGAATCTGTCTTGGGAGCTACGTACAAAGAGACTATAATCTGAACAGGATTGCTGGAATCCAACAGCTTGAAGTGCAATGGTAAACTTCAAGAACCACTATCGTGAGGCCTGTTTGAACCCATATAGCGACTTCTGCAATTTGCAGACTCGATGCTCTCCCTTGTGTCCAAATCCAGGAGGTAACTGCATATACACATCTTCGTAAAGATCACCACTCAGGAATGCATTGTTGACATCTAATTGGTGAACATGCTAGTCTTGAATGGCTGCTAAGCTGAGAAGGACTTGTACTGTTGTTAACTTAGCCACTAGAACATATATTTCTCGGTAGTCAATGCCTTCGATCTGGCACTTTTAGGGGGCGTACCCTTTTCCATCACAATTTCATAACTTTATACCAAAAGGTTTAGGGTTTTAGGGTTTAGGAGCCTTGTAGCGCTCAACACTTCCATCAGGGTTGTATTTGATTTTGTAAACCCATTTGCATCTAATGGGTTTCTTATGAGTTGGAGGTGACACCAAACTCCATGTGTGGTTATGTTAAAGGGCTGTAATCTCATCATTCATAGCTTTCCTCCATCTAGGATCCAAAACTACCTGTAAAAAAGTTCTAGGTTCCTTTTCAATAGAAATTTTGGTGGTGAAAGCTCTGTGGTTAGGAGAGATGCGATTATAAGATAAAACATGTGATATGGGATGAGTGATACCTGATGATTCAACCTCTGTCGTGGAAGACGATTGACTTGGGCGTGAGGGAAGTACTGCCTCAATATGGAAGTCCTGCAACGTAGTTGGAATCTTAATTTGACGACTAGACCTGTGGAGTGGTGATGATGAAGACTGTGAAAGAACCAGACATTCTTGTGGACTAAGGTTTCGAGTGTCACTGAGAACATAGTCACTATTTGGAGGTGAACTATCAGTGGAAGAAGTGGGATTCGAATCAACTTGTGATATTGGGGATGAGATGATGATTGTATCATCAATGAAAGGTGATTGTGTTTAGGAAGGAGAGTGTTGATTCGAAGGAAAAGAATCTCCAGCATTTAGTGGTAGGAGATGAGCAGAATCTTGTTTGTATCGAAACTCATCCTCATGAAAAATGACATCTCTAGACACTAACACCTTCTGATCACGCTGACGATAAACCTTATACACTTTCTGTCCGTAAGGATAACCAAGAAAAAGACATTCATCTGCTCTAGGATCGAATTTTGTGGGCTTAATTGGATGAGTAGATGTGAAACACTTACAACCAAAAACCCTAAGATGTGAATAACTGGGTTCTTTATTAAAAAGTTTTTCGAAAGGGGTTTTACCTTGTAGGAGTGGAGTTGGAGTTCGATTGATTAAGTATTTAGTGGTAGGAGATGAGCAGAATCTTGTTTGTATCGAAACTCATCCTCATGAAAAATGACATCTTTAGACACTAACACCTTCTGATCACGCTGACGATAAACCTTATACACTTTCTGTCCGTAAGGATAACCAAGAAAAAGACATTCATCTGCTCTAGGATCGAATTTTGTGGGCTTAATTGGATGAGTAGATGTGAAACACTTACAACCAAAAACCCTAAGATGTGAATAACTGGGTTCTTTATTAAAAAGTTTTTCGAAAGGGGTTTTACCTTGTAGGAGTGGAGTTGGAGTTCGATTGATTAAGTATGTAGCCGTAAGTATAGCATCACCCCAAAACTCCTTAGGCAAATGTGCATGAAAGAGGGGCACGAGCAACATTCAACAAATGTCTGTGTTTGCGCTCAGCCATTTCATTCTGTTGGGGAGTGTTAATGCAACTGGTTTGGTGTATGATCCCCTTAGAGGAGTAAAACTCTATGCATTTGAACTCTGGACCATTATCACTCCTGACAATTTTGACTCTTGTATCAAACTGATTGTCAACTAAATTGATCAATTGAATGAGAAATTTTCTCGCTTCTGATTTGTGTTTCATGAGATAAATCCAAGTATTGTGTGTGTAATCATCCACAATAGTGAGGAAATATTGTGCTCCAGAAAATGTTGGAACGTGGTATCCCCCATATATCCACATGAATCAATTCAAAACTAGAACGACTGGTAGTATTGCTTAAAGGGAACGGTTGTCTGGTAAATTTGGCTAAAGGACAAACCGAACAGTTACTTGCAATGCAAGGTTTATTTTCTAGAAAAGAGAATAAAGTAGAGACTTTGCTAGAAGGATGGTCGAGTCTTTGGTGCCATAGGTTAGGTGTTGGATTGCTTACTGCATTGCATGTTCCTTCCTTTAACACTTTGAGGTAGTATAGTCCTTCATCCTCAGTTCTCATCCCAATCGTCTTCCCCGATTGTAGGTCTTGAATAAACAAATATGTTTTAGAAAAATGGTGATATAAAATGAATCAAGAGCGAGCTTGCTGATTGATATGAGATTCGGGTAAAATAAGACTTTATGAAGGAAGAAATCTGGAGTGAATCTGACGGTTTCAATGTGAGAAACTTGGAGTGAGGTTCCATTAGGAAGCCTAACAAAATGATTGTGTGCAGGTTTAGATGTAGTGAACAAGGCAGTCACAAATCATGTGATCACTAGCCCCACTGTCTAGGATCCATTTTGATGTTCCTTTATTTCGAGAAATAACATTTCCTTTACCTGAAATTTCTTCATGGTTAGGAGTATTACCGTCTACGTTGATTGTGGATTGTTTTCCTGCGTTCAACGTGTTAAGTAATTGAACTCCATCAGGTTGGGTGCGTGCACCAATCTTCATTTTGTTCAAAAGCCGTAGCATCTGTTGGCATTCATTCTTGGACAAAGGAAAGCATGAATCATCATTTTACAAACTTGCTTGGTTGATTTTGGCATTCTTTTTTCTTGGACAAAGGAAAGCATAAATCATCATTTTACAAACTTGCTTGGTTGATTTTGGCATTCTTTTTCCTTTGACAGAACTCTTGTGTGTGGCCCTTACCATTGCAGTAGGTGCACTTGAGATGTGCACAACAATTTTTGGTGCTATGATTAGTGTAATTGCAAATCTCACACCTCAATTCTTCCTTTGAAAAACTCTTATTAAATTTCTTCACATTGAATGCAGAAACTTCTACTGGCACAGTTGTGTTTCCACTCAATGCTTCTGCCTGCTTCTCATGACGTATCTCCATGGAGTATGCTTTGTTGACAACAGGTAAGGGATCTAGACCGATTACGTTGCTCCAGACTATGGCATAGGTTTCGTTCAGTCCCATCAGAAATTGCATGGTCTTCTACGTCTCCAGGTAACTCTTTACTTCTACAGCAGCCTCACATGTGCAAGCAGGAAATGCACAGATTGAATCCTTTTCGTCCCATAAGGCCTTCAGTTTTGTAAAGAACGAGGTGACTGATGCAATCCCTTGTTCACAATCATGAATGGCCTTCTCCATTTGGAATAACTGAACAATGTTGGTATGGGAGAATCTCTCTTTCAGTTCAAGCCATATGGTTCTTGCAGTGCTGCAGTGTCGAACACTCTTTGTTATCTCCTTCGACATGGATCCCAGAAGCCAAGCCTTAACAAGCATGTCAACCCTATCCCATTTTTGTTGTTCTGCTTCATTGTGAATTGGTCTCTTAATGGTGCCATCAACAAGTCCTTTCTTGTTCTTAATTGCAAGAGCCATTATCATCGATTTGTGTCCAATCGGTATAATTATCTTCCACTAGTACTTGTGGAACAAGAATAGTTCCGGACTGATCTGAATAATGGAGGTAGAGAGGATGGTTTTGCTTCTCCCATGGGTCAGGTGTGATCTCAGAGGTTGTGGGGCTTTTCTTGTATCCCTCCAATTTTAGAAGATCATTGTTTCCCATGGGGTATGTGTTCTGATGTTTGGTTTTGGGTTTAGATTTCTAGGTCTCAAGAACGTTGCTGCTCTGATGCCATATAAAGAACTGATGCTTAATGAAGAATTTCTCTTATCTTTGTATCATACAAGTCTAATACATTTATACAAAGTTTGAAAACTCTATATAGCAATGAATCAAATCCGCCATAATGGAAAATACAGAAGATCAACAACAAAATATCATAGATAGAATATCATCCAAGAAACAAATCATAATCATATCAATTTGTAGGATTTGTAAGACTCTTGATTATGTGAGAATCTTTTCCTTAATATGGTCAGGTTTGTATTCGGCATATCCTACCTCTGCATGATCCGGTAAGGCTTGATCATCGTATTAGGGTTCTCTATGGATGTGTTTACTATGAGGTTCAGGCATGAACGACTTCTTGGTAGATGTCAAACTTGTGCCATGATCAACAATGGAGGTTTATCTTGTCCCCAAGAATGGGATTCACCCTAAGTTGCTGATCTAGAGCCGTCTCCGAAAGTGCCAATGCCACCAACAATGGTGTTTAGGGGGAATGCAATGCCCTCTCTGTCTCTTCCAACACTGGTGCTTCTAATGGCTCCCAAAGAGAAGCGAGTAGTCTCAATCCGAGAAATCCCAGAGTTCTCGCCGCCGACAACAGTTACTGGATTTAGGAGAGGAAGAGAAGATGAGGAGGTTTTAGATGGTAAACGGGTCAAGTACTCCTTGGCTTTGATCCCAACCCCGCTGAATCCTAATGAGCTAGGGCTTGCAGCTGCTGATGGTAACCTGAGTTTCGTCTACACTTATATATCCCTGAAGAAGCTTGGTCGGCTTCGTGACAGCAGAAACAAGAAGACGTTGCAAAGTGAAGCTTCAGACTCCATTCGTGAAGCTCTATGGCTGGCAAGTAGGAGACCAGTTTGGAAGCTGAGGAATGATGAGTTTCCTAGTCATACTAGGAAATATCCTTATGAAACCCTAGGTTTGTTCTACCACTCTCTATAACGCTGAAAGGTACACCACAAAGTCTTAGGCCTTTTGTTGAGAGTTAAGAATAAATTCAGGGCAACATAGGTTACTATGGTTTTTAGTATTTTTTTTTCTGCTTTGTTTTGGACACCTTCGTGACTTGTTTTTTCAATTCGTAATCTGTACTTTGGATTAAGCTTTTGCTTTGTGCTATGAGCAATCATCAGATTGATCTTGCATTGACCGTTTTGATCGTTACAGGCTTTACGCCTAAAGGAGTAATTTCATTTCTTCAAAAAAAATCTCAACTATTTTCTCTTATCAATTTTATTCTTTAATGAAAATTTGGAACCGAAAATTTGGCATAGGGGCTTTATGTCGGGACGAGTTTGGGAGATGTTCAGGTGTGCTTGCATCTTCAGGTTTGGGTTTGTGAAGTCTCCAGGCTTGTGATGATAATGTAGTGTAAGGTTAACATCCAAAATCAATTGACAATGAAGAGAGTAGCCTAAACCTTTATAAGACCATATGCAAGGTCTCATTTTTCTAATGTGAGATTATATCTCAACACACCCCCGCACTTGTGACGAATTTTTAAGCCTAGAACACGTGGACAATATTTGGGATGATGTGAAATGCGTGTGGCCGTTTACGCTAACACACGTGGATGTGGGTAACCCGTTCTGATATCATGATAAAGTAGTTTGGAGTTTACATCCAAAACCAATTGACAATGGAGAAAGTAACCCAAACTCTTATAAATACACAGACAATGTCTCATTTCATGATGTGAGATTATAACTCTGACATTGGTACATGGCCTTCATTTCTGTCTATGTGCTGGTTTCCAAAGGATTCATATTGTCGGACATGCAGTCAGTATTTGCAGCATTAGACTCCTCTCTTGAGGATTATATTACAGAGGGTTCTCTCATTGAAGAAGCAAAGTTTTACATCAGTTTTTTTTCCAGTCTTGCACTTGGGATTTGTCTCAAGAAAAGGTAATAAACCTGCCCACACGGTAGCTAAAGGTGCAATGTCCTATCCTTTTTCTACCTACCGGTGGCCATTGGTGCCGGAGTGATTAGTTCCTATAGTAGATGAAGAGTCGAGCTTGTAATAGTTGCTATGGAGTGTGGTTCTCTTCTCAATGCTTTTGTTGGATTCAACGGACCACTATGAACTTGGTGATGTACGTTTTATAATTTCTAACGAAATGAATCTATTTGATCCAAAAAAATTTATTCTTTATTAATGGAATCAGAGTCCGATCCACGGGTCCCATTTTTCATAAAGAAGAACGTTGCAAAGTTGCATAACTTTTCTTTAATTGTTCAGATTAGCTACCACGTACTGCTTCATATCATGAGTCTCATGCATTCATGTTAGGTTTCTTCCAGTAAAGACTCGATTAACTTATATCAACCGAGTAGTTAAGATTCTGATGAGTTATCAAAATAATTAAGAACAGAATGATTAATGAAGGTAACAGTTGAAGTTTTCGTCGATGAGTTTACTGGTTCTTAATGCATTTGGTGACGCATTTTTTTGTTTGTTTCCAGAAATAAACAAGGACAACCTGTCATGGATTTGCATTCTCATCTGCCTCTTGGAACGATCGAACAGAAATGTGTCATCGAAACCTCAGCAAGACCTTCATGACAGTCACAATAACGAGTATTAATATATGCATGGCCAAGATAGAATCGTATATGAATTCAGAGACGTGCATATATCGAGATCTGGGTAATGTTTCTCTGGATCGATCTGAATAATAAATAAAACCGGGATCGATTTTCCCTTTCTCTTTCATATCTGCATTTCGATCAGTATCATCACGCTTTCTATCTCTCTTTGCTTGGCTTTGCTCTAGAGAAACGCAATGCATTTATAACGCTCACGCGTCAGACACACACATAGCAACCCTACTAACAAAGATAAACCAAGAAATTGAAGAAAACATGATCTCTCTCGATCTCTTTCATGTATGATTCTTGCTTTCATATCTATCTAGTCAGCCTTTTTTTCTGTTAGAATTCAACAAAGCTAGCAAACAAACGATGATATACCTACGGAACAAAGACACCATCATGCATCTTGGCGTTTATTTATCTTCGGGAAGTTGCATGTGAAAAGAACTCAAAGAAAGAGAGAAAGAAAGCAAGAGTACCCCAGAAGCAGTTTTGGAAAGTTACACCGCTGGCTCCGACACAGGCTTTCACTACATACAAAACGCAATAGATTGTTGTTTCTGGCTTAATTAGCTTGGTCTTGGTGTCTGTGGTTGGATGAACGCGACGGAATCATGAAGCAAGCAAATGGGTTATCTTTCTTTTTCGATCTTTCTTCTTGTTCAATGATTCAATTCTTTGTTTTCTCCCAAGGGTTTTGGCTTGAATGAAGGACCTTTGTAGTTTGTATCAATGTTTGGTTTAGGCCATTTATATATGTTTAAATTAATAAAGTATAGAGATGGTATATATGCTTATAACTATTTCAATCATGAGTGAAAACCCTTACAAAACTCTTTCGATCGAATCGAAATCGATAGGAACCCTGTTTGGCTGTTTCGACACAGCTTGTTCAGTTTTGTAATGCGAAAGACAGGGTTAGACAGCTAGAGAATTATAACCGAATTATTATCTATTAAGAGTAACTTTAACAGACTAATTATTTTATTTTTCTAGCCATTTTAGAGAATCAATTTAATTTTTTGATCAGTTTTACTAGCTCTAGCATACTAGCTATTTTATGTAAATGACTAACTATTTTAACTTTTAACTATCTCGCTAGCTATACTTAAAATGAATAGGACCGTTTTCACCCAAAAAATAAAATAAAAACTGAACTAATAGTACGTCTTTCATTTCAATTATTGTCTCCTAGACTAGATCTAGTTGAAATACTAACAGCAATCTCATAGAGAGATGATGAGACGAGGTAACAAATTGCTGAGGTTTTTACATTAACTCTTTAATTATGAGCTACATATTCCTCAATATTACTACCATGCATGTTATCTTTGATAAATATATCTTTTGCTTGGATTTGTCGCTCATGTCTTGCAGAACACGGTAGCTATTAACATATAAATGATCAGTCGATCACCTGCTTCTCTTGGATCCAATCCAATCCCATCAATTACACATTTCCTAAACTTAAGGATAAGCCAGTAGTGATTTGGATTATGTGTTTGCTTAATGGGTCGGGAAGGACAAAAACTGCAGCTAAAGCACCAGTAGAGGAGGGCCATGTGTGGGAGGCCGACACAGACACACCAATCTTGAATATTATTGTTATTTTTCTTGATTAGGAATTAATTAATTACAATAAGTTCCTCTCTGGTTTGCCTAAGCCAAAAGTGTCACTGCTTAGGTCAATTTTATGCCAAAGAAACAACTAACTGTATTTGTCATATTATTTGTCCATTGAATATAATGTGTGTAGCTAATCTTCTAGGTGTGTATGGAACTAGTTGGCCGAATCCGGCATGGTCCAAAACAGTCACATCTTATGATTTTGGACTCAAATGCCTAAGTTTTCCTTGCATTACAATACACCACAACAGTTTCTGAGATTTCTCAATTGAACAAGTAATCGGCCTGATCTGATTCATGATGAGTCCGGACTATATTTTTTTTCTTTGTGGTTTGTCTGTTTTGTTTCTATTGTATATGTTTTTCCCATTCTTGGTTCTTATGGATTTCATGTTGAAATCCTGTGAACTGTGTGGTTTGAATTCTATCAGATTACTTTGGTGTCGAATCCATTGTACTTAGTTTCTAATGAAGTTTCTCTTCAGTAGAAAAAAAAAGTTTAGAGTTCGGATTAGAGCTTAACTCTATTGGCCGAAAAGCTAAATGTGTAGTAATCGAATTTTTTTTATTTGAGGGGGTACTCGGTACATGTTAGCTAGCAGGGTGATTCAAGATTTGACATCTTGATCTAGGGCACAACAAGAAACACATGAAGCGAAAGAGAGCTTGTAGGGTTAGGCATATATCTCCAACTGACTATCTTGGATTAAAATACATAGTCGTAGAGGCTCATGCTCTCATAGTACATGAAAGCAATGTCTATGCCGTGAACCAGTTGTATTGGAATAGTACAACTGGTATAGGCAATTATCGAGAAGTCATGATTCTTGGCTGCACATATACGCATGATAAAAGAGTTGAGAGAACTTTACAGAAAGTGGATGTATACCAAACATTACAGCAAATTGATGCTTCCTTCTTCATTTAAGCATGGTGATGATTGATGACAGTCACAGGAAAGATTATACTAATTGCAAGCTTAAATATGTTTTTAATGGCTTGGTGATCGTACTAATCAACATTACAACTGTGGTTTTCTTTAATCTTTTTGACCAAAACATAATCATGGTTGCTCACCCTGTGGCCTAAATTAAACAAAACCAAATTTGATATGAACTAGCAGAAAGGGTTCCAGAGGTAAATCATGCATGTGTGAATCTTTTCATGAAGATGTTTTTGTTCTTTCAAATAACATCAATGTCTTGAGTAATTATACAGACTGATGAAAGGGATGCAGGAAGTTAAAGTTTGACTATGCCAAATCATATATATTTTTTTCATTCTCAGATAAATAAACATGCAATTCAAAAGTTGGGTTGCTTTGATTATCAGTAAAAATTTCCCCACTTTGCAGCTAGAGTCTATATGTTTATATACACGTATGACCTGAGAGGTTTCTGCTTTATATTGTCAACATCCCCTTTGGCATCATCTCATCAACTCCATTTTATTCTTTTCATAATATTCTTGTATTCTTTTTCAAATGACTGATAATGTAGCCTAGGGGTGAATCTAGATCAATGAGGAAAAACTCGTCATGATTAAGATGAAGAGATTTGAGAGTACCGGCCATGATGATGGGGTTGATAAATATGCACAGGGTCTCTCTGAAAAGGTGATGTTGATGAGATGAGTAGAGCCATTGAAATTCAAAACATTGACAGCCTTGTTTCAAGGGAAGATGGTCTAGAAAGCTTGATATCCACCAAGAAAGTAGTTGTTCGTTAACTGAGAAGTATATGAGGAAGAATAAAGCAAGAAAAGCACCAAGAGCATTCAGAAACCTACAAAGCTTTATGTGATTTTTCAGAAGATGGGATTTCTTTGTCATAATGGTATGTGCCTTTAGAACCCATATGGGATTCTTTTCATGAAGGCACCAACAAGTAAAGACTTTGATTCCAAGACAAACAAAGAGATAAGGATATGTATGTTATGCCATAAAATTCTTCTACAATAATAATGTGAAGCTTCTACTATATAGTATATTTCTTGTATAGGTTTACTTTGCTAGAAAATTAGAAATAAAAAATTGGCCATGCTATGTACCTTTGAGAGGCCTAATGCCTTTGATGTGTTCGTTCTGTTATTGATTTATAATTCTTAATATTTTGGCAGCAGACTGAGATGAGAATTCTCAGTTTGGTTATTGCTTATCAAATAATCACAAGCAATTAAAGAATAAGAGTGGGTTTCTGAGAGATGACATGATAGCAATAAAAAAACACATCTTCCAGATTGGAGTGTTCTTGAAAGGTTGAGAATATGAGAGATCATAATACGTCTTCAAAAATGTTGGGTGGATGCTTAATCTAGTTGCCTAGCATAAGTCAGAACTAATGAAAGTCAGAACCATATGGGTTTTTATTTTATTTTTTCCTTAAAGATAATATGAGAAGATATGATGATCTTTGCGAAAACTAATAAATAGCTTTCTGTGTTTGATGAAGATAACAATAATACTAGATCAATGACCCTATTCTCTTTGGTTTAAAGCTGTTTCTCATTCCCACTAGATGAACACAGATTGGGAAGTTTTGCTTTGGTGAGTTATACAATAATACCAATCTACTAGTAGTTTAGTAAGGCAGATCCAAAGCCTTGTCTTTTATTCTGACAAACCAGAAAATTAAATATAGAAATTAGAAATTTACCAGAAAAGAAAAACACATTGCATATTAAGCATACTGCCCTAGTTCTGTATAAGCTGCCTGTAATATGGGTAGAGCATAAGAATCATAACTCATAATTTGGACAAATTAGATATAGCATTTGAAGAGCAGGTAGCCCACCAAAAGGTTAATGGCTTCATGCGACTTGCATTGCTCATGAATTTTGGCATGTTCTGCAGCTAGTTACATCATGTTACATTTTACAAGAAAACTGAGGTACCACGGTTGGATTCAAATAGAAATTTTAAGTTTCCCATCGTTGCTAACAGCAACTCAAGGATGAAATTGCACCAAGTTATGGCAGCTACCTCAAAACTATGATACTCTGAATTGGTTAAAAGTCCACATCCTACTGAAAAATCATACCTCGAAATCTTTAATCACAAACCTTCTATCTGCTCAAGGGAAGAGAAGTGTGCATTAACGCTATTGAGAGTTTCTTGATCAATTGCAGTGGTATTAACCATATGAGGAAATAAATATTGTGATTTCCTGGTTTCCAAGTCATTCTTCGTGTCTTCCAATTCTGAGCTGCTCATAGATTTCAGTTCACTGAAGAGTTGAGTCTTCATCCTCACGCAAGACTGTAGATCCTCTTCATTGCGGGCTTTGTTCAATTTATCAATGAGATCACTTAAAGCTGAAGCCCTTTCAGCCCACCATTTTTCTCCTGTTCTGGGCCCTTTGTCCAATACAATTTGGTCACTCAGTTCCTTATCTCCATCAGCAGGCTCACATGTTTTAAGCTTCTTTAATCCCTGATCAACAATTTGCTGTATCCTCTTTCTGAAATTACTGGTTCTCATTGGATTTGATCTCAACTTTAACTTCAACCCTGAGACCAAATCCCCATTGTCACCTTCTGCAGTAGTCATATCATATTTTGATATGAATGATCCATCCGCAATGGACTCTTCCTCGTTAGAGTTCACAGAAAACACTTCCTCTAATAAGCTGATGTTCTGCATGTATCGATCGAAAGCTTCATTTTCCACTTCAATGTTCCTGTCCCTGAATTCCTTCAACTTGGCAAACCTCCATTCATTAGTAGCCACAGCATCCTGAAATTAGTTCCTACATTAGGACATTTAATTCTCGACAAAACATAGTACAATAACAAAAGCATAGCGCCAAGGAAATGCCTTTCTGGTCAGCGGCTTCATTGTGGTAATTCTAAAATGAACTGTGTTGAATTGCGCAAAATTGTTTGAAAGTTGACGGAGTGAAGCCACTCTATGCGAGTTCCTGAAACATATTCAACAAAATAAGAATGTACCATCCAGAACAAAAACGGTGCTTCAGACCCTGCAGACCTAACTAAATAAAGTACCGAGGGCAGTAAGGAAAACAGGGTGTGGCTGAGTAAAAACCATCAATGAAAGACGACTGTAGAACAAGCTAAAAGTAGGATATATGAAATTCAGAAAGAGAAGGTCTGGAAATAAGAACCATCAAACTTAGATTCAAGAAAAGTTAGCCTACTAACTTGGCTGAACTGCCAAAAGATCTAGACGTATGAGAACCTCACCATATTATATAGATACAGAAAACTGCAGTTTCATAAAGCAATAATGAATGGACCTCTTTCGACAGTAAACTATCAAGAATATCGGAAAGATGCTGCTTGGACTCACCCTGATGGTGATGCCTCAGTTGACTGATGGTCAAATTGAGGACTGCTTGAGGTTGGTGCCTTGTCTGGAATAGTTGTATTTTTCAAAACTGCAGTAGTGATATAGTCAGTAAGAGAAAAGCAGCAAATGGGGTCATACTCTAAAAACATCATAAAACAAACAATATATATATACACAAGCCCGTTCGAGAGCGGACGTCCGCAAACCCGTTAAAGTGCGGATGAGTCTCTGTCGCCCATCTTCTCGTCCGATCCGGTGCTAACAGCAGTGCACCCCTTGCTAGACGGAGACCAGACCTCCATGGACTCGCCGGTTATGAGTTTACCGTGGACCTTGATGGTTCATGAAATTTCGCCGGCCAGACCTTCAACCTCGATCATCTCACGTCGACGCCTTCTAGGCTGCCCATTTCTCCGTCTGGGAAGAGAAGAGCAGCTGTTGGAGCCTGGATCGGGTTGGGAGGAGGAACATTCACACTTTTCTGCGTTTGCGGACGTCCGCTACTGAACGGCTCCACACACACACCCACGTATTTCCAAGTGAGGTAGACATGTATGCAAATGCTACTCCCTCATACAAAAAATCACTTGTATCTCCAGACTTAACAATCTGCTCCAGACTTGCCCCTCTTCTTACTGCACATTACCTCATTAATCTAAGATCTTGCAATCCAAAAATAGGCACCGGCAGCATCACTCACCATGCTCATTACGTGAGTAGAATCACTCACCATGATAATTGCTTACCAAACCCCTATGTCAGCTGTTTCACCCTTGAATTCAAAGCTTCTCATCCTCTCACTTTCTTCTTCTTCTTCTTCAAATTTTAAATGGGGTACTTTATAACCAAAAATCCCAACCCCACAGAACCAAAGTTTAATTGGATAAGATATATTCAATTGTGATATATATTCAGCTAGGATAAGCTATAAGGATATCCAAAACTCCCGAGTGATATCAAACCAATGTAACATCATGTTATATAGTTATATGGAGTTTAAAAGGTTAAACTGTTTATCATAGAAATATGATCAGAAAGACTAGTTCATATAGATATGCCACCTAAGTAACCAATCATGTCCTTGACGGCACAGAAAACCCTGTTTTAGCAATATGAAGACACTGATGCCTACCAGTTTGTAAAAGCCAATCTTATCACATAGACTCCAACATAATTTGATAGTAGCCATAGTAGATAAAATCTCAGTGCAATGGCATGATGCAAATAACACCCATAATGTTTTTAGTATCCTACAAACAATAACTGATAAAGTAGTCTGGGGTTCAACTCTAAAACCAATTGGCGATAGAGAGAGTAGCCCAAACCCTTATAAACCGACAGGCAAGGTCCCATATTCCTGATGTGGGATATATATCTCAACACGCCCCCGCACGTGTGGCGAATCTTTAAGCCTAACACGTGGACAACAACTTGGGTGGTCGTGGAGTTCGTGTGGCCTTTGGGCTTCACACGTGGACTTGGGCAACCCGCTCTGATACCATGATAAAGTAGTCTGGGGTTCAACTCTAAAACCAATTGGCGATAGAGAGAGTAACCCAAACCCTTATAAACCGACAGGCAAGGTCCCATATTCCCGATGTGGGATATATATCTCAACACCAACATTATTTCCCAAGTCTACTCGAAACATTTCTCTCATCGTCAAAAATACCCAGGGATTCAAATGTGTGATACCATGGGGGTGGAATTGCTTACGAGTCAAGAACATGCGCTCCCCACCTGCTTTTTCCTTGAAGGAAACACTACATATATGTATGTGATCTAACCTCTTAAAAGTTAGCTATATATGTGAATTTCAACTCACTATAACTGTCAACAAAAGTAGCTTATTTTGACATGGAGCGATCAGAAAACAGTAAAGCAAACCTAGTTTACTGTTTATATAGAAGTTTAGGTTACTCAGCAGTAATATTTCAGATTCTCCTGAATTTTTAATTACTTGACCGAATCTCCCCAGTCCATATTATGAATATCCATTTCATCAAAATACCCACACACCTGAAAGCAGAAACCTTTTCAAGTATACAAACAAATTGAACATACCATGAATGTGACATGGATTTTGAGCTCTTGAGCAGCAACTCTTGCAAGACTCAAACGGACACCTGCACATACAAATTAGCTCATTAAACTGGTCATAGGAGACAAAATAAACATTTTCATTATTATAGATAAAAAAATAGAGAAAATGTCCATTTACTACAATTTTTTGGACCTTATTTCCCATTCCAACAGTTTTTTAAAAACATTGACCATTTCAACTTTTTAAAAAAAAATTTGTGCCCATTCCAACAAAACTCATAACTCTAAACAACCTATAATTTTTCAATACACATGCTACCCTCACCCATTAAAACATACTTAGAGAGAGAAAATGGAATAGATACACCGGCCGCCGGAATATGGAATCAAGTTTACTAACCCCTAATAAACTCCCACTAAACCATAAACCACGTTCCTATCATCACATCTAACTTTACTTCCCCCTAATAAACTCTCACTGAATGCCTAAACCACATTCTTATCGTCATAGCCAACTTTATTACCCCCTAATAAACTGTCACTGAACCCTTAAACAGCATTCCTATTGCACAGTCAACTTTACTACCCCCTAATAAACTCTCACTAAACTCCTTAACCGCATTCTTATTGCACAACCAACTTTACTACCTCTAATAAACTTTCACTTAATCCCTAAACCACATTCTTATCGCCATATCCAACTTTATTAGCCCTTAATAAACTCTCACTGAACCCCTAAACCGCATTCCTATTGCACAGCCAACTCTACTACCCCCTAATAAACTCCCACTGAACTCATAAACCGCTTTCATATTGTCACATCCAACTTTAGTACCCTCTAATAAAGTTGAAAAAAGAGAGAAAGTAGAAGAGAGAGAGAGAGAGATCTCGAGGCAGTGACTTCCAAATGAAAGCTCTAGGATAAATGCCTCGTCGGAGCTTTAGGCAACAACTCCACCCTAGCCACCACCTTCTAGATCGAAGCTCTAGGCAAAAATTCAATCAGCCAAAGTACACGGTATCAAAAACTAAAAAAGGAACACTCCAGAATCAAAATCAAGCAAATCACCTATTCGAAACCTAATTAAGGACAAAATTGACATGAAATTAACAACAGCAGCAATCCAAATCGCTCTACAACACTAAAAATTAAGCAAAATCAACTCCAATCAGGAAATTGAATTCGAAACCGGACCTGCTGTCCTTCTCGACCCTGCCGATCTCCACGTCGGCGAAGACATCTTCGACAACCCCCTCGCCGCAGCTCAGGTCCCTCGCCTCATCGATAACCACGTGTCTGACTCCTCTGATCCCATCTAGATTGCTGCTCCGCCACCCCTCTAATTCCATCAGCCTCTCCGGCCTCCTCGTCCTCCCCCAAGCCTTCGGGTCTGGCTTCTCTCTCTACAACCTTCTTCATCTTCATTTTTGTTGGTGTAGAGTGAGAGAGAGGGGAGTTTAGATCGGGAAAGAATGGTGTTGGAGGGAGAGAGAGAGATAATTAGGTAAGGGGTGAGATGGTAATTTTGGTCTAAAAAGTTGGAATGGGCAATGAAAAACTGTTTTAATTGGAGTGGTCACTTTTTTCAATTTGTATGAAATGGTCAATACCCCAAAAAATTAAAAGAATATATATATATATATATATATATATATATATATATATATATATATTCATAGGTAAAGGGAAGTAGATACTATAACAGTGTTCATGAAGCAAAAATAGAACTACTATAGCATTTTCAATAACCATTAAGAATACTAGTTGATCAACTAAAGGCCATGTAGTACTGGTGTACAAAGGAAAAGGATCATTGAAATAACAAGGAAACCCAATGCTGAGATATGTGAACAGTTAGCTAATTTAATTCTTCGATAGTTCATAGATGAAAAGATGGCATATCCAAGGTTTCACAAAGTGCATTTTTGGGTCAAAGGTGCTCCAATTAAATTGGGCAGTGGCTGGAAATAAACAATCCAAAAAGCAATGAAGAAACCTTAAAATCTTACTGAGATCATTCTATTGTCTCAAAATTGATCAAAACTTCGATAATTCAACTTCTATAATCTTGCTAGGTTCTTATTCAATATATATATATAGGCCGGATCAAGAGCAGACGTCCACACTCTGGCTAAAGTTCGGATGTCGGCCGTTTCTCCGTCGTTTCACGCCGGCAACGGCTTCTCTCCTTCCTAGACGACAACACAGCCTCTCAGAATCGCATCTCTCTTTCCAGAACACGTCGTCCACGAGTTTTCCGGCCAGCAATGTGTTTTCTGTCCAGAGCTTCATTATGGCTGGAAAACTCGTCGCCGACAAGTCCTGGAAGGCTGTGCAGTCGTTCGGGAGGGAGAGAAGTCGTCGGCCGGCGTGAAACAGAGGAGAAACGGCCGACGTCCACACTTTAGCCGAAGTGAGGAAGTCCGCTCTAGAACAGCTTCCTATATATATATGGTCATTCTAGTGAGGGATCCCTTTTTTTACTTATATAAGGGATGAGGAATTTCACCAACTTTTGGATCACATTTTTAAATCTCCACCGTTCAATTTGTTGGTCCTAGTGTATAGATCATTTCTAGAAATTTTCATCCAATTTGGTTATCGTTAAGGTCTTTAAAACTGCGATTTAGAATTATAAGCATGAACAGTTCAGCTTTGACAGATTTGATCCGTCAATTGATTTTAGTTAGTTCAAAGTTTTAACGATCACCAAATTGGACAAAATTTTGCAGAAATAATCTACTTATATGCATCTAAATATTGAATGTTTGAGATGTTGATATGTTAACAAAAAGTGGGGTTAAGACTTTAGAATCAATCTCTCATATATGTCAAAAAAAAGGATCCCTTAGTGGAAGGGCCCTATGTGTGTATATATATATAGTAAGAACTCTAAACTTTAAAGGTGGCTAAAACTAATCTCAAGTAAGAGCAAACCAAGCAAACTCATAATGCATGAACTACCGACAACAATAAAAACAACCTAGACCTGCAAGATACCAAAACAACCCAAAGATCGAAAACTTAAGATTCATATAGATAAATTAAAGACTCCAAAACCAAAGAGGAAGATAATCATGCCAAGAATATTCATTCGATATAAAAACAGATCGCTGAAATTGGTAGCTAGCCATGCACTGATTCATGAGTCCCCTAAAATAGTACAATATCACTTGATGTTCTTCTTATCACAAAACTGTTAACAAAGACAAGTATGTTCCATTTTAAAGACCTCTTGGCTCATTGAGTCATTCCTGAGAATGCAAAACAAGAGTAGGAAGGGAGATAGACTGCAAAGAATTCACAAGGTTCGTCTTTTGTATGCACATCTAACAGTATGTCTTGTTCTATGGTAGCAATCACTTTACAAGCAATGGCATTCTCGCCTCAGCTAGGGAATGCAATATGGTGAGAGAACACTACTCTTATTTAATAATAATTGCGAAATTCACCAAACACACTAAAATATTAAGATCTGATGCTACTCAAGATTTTAAGCACTTTATGCAATCCCCTACTTGATTAAGAAGCTGTTATTCCTGCAAATACAGGTTTTAAGAATTTTAATCCCCTACTCATTTCAATGACCTCATAACTGAACCAGAAAATGGCTTTATGGGCATTAAGTTACCATTCCTCACCTGCATCTAATTCCTAACCTATTTCACACACACAAAAAAACGAGATAGGGTGGGTCATGGCTCTTGCAAACTCAATATGGATCCCCTTTCACCATAGGGCTCTGCAGGATGCCCAAGTGTCAAGTTTGTCCACAAGTATACCAAGGCTATTAAAAAGAAGATTTCCTTTTCAATCCGTCTATTTCATAGAACTAAGCCCTCTTAGCTTACACCTACTCCAAATTTATAGCTGTTAAACTTTGGGTAAAAGAATCCAAAACAGTGTGAATTCAAAATGAACTCGGAGCCTGCACATCTTCTACTCCCATAACCAAATTTAGTTCTGGTGATTTACTACTTTCCCAAGCTTAAAGGCCATACGCCAACCATTAAGTTTCAGGCTTCAGTTTCTTCAAAGCTCCGCGATAAGTCCTCTCTTCCAAAATGGGAGAGCCATGTTGCTATATTTCTCAAATTCACATATTTAGTTCCAGTCATACCCCTCAAATTCAAGCTCCTAACAACTACTAACACCAAAATTCACAGCCAAGCAAATTCAATTCCTTCAAATCAATCACTGTAATCAAAACCAACGCAAATCCACAAGAAAAACAACTATCTAAATCCTACGGCCAGCGATGAAACGAAACCTTGAGCAGAAAAATAACCAAATCTGAAACGAGTAACGAACCTGGAGCGAGCGACATTGCCGCAGACCTTGCACTTGGGCTTGTTGAGGCCGCGTTGAGTCTTGGTGGGGGTTTCGGAGCGGAATACGGCGGTGAAGGGGGAAGGGGGGACGGCAGCGGAGGCGGCGGCATGAGAGGCATCGGCGGTTAGGGCTGGAGAGGGAGAAGCCATGAGAAAGAGAGAGCGCCAAATCGGGGTTTTTGAAATTAAAAGAGAGATGTTGTTTGGCGTCTTTTAATTTTTGCGGGGTTTTTAGTTAAAAAAGGGTTTCAGGCGTCGGAGACGGAGGAGCGATCAGGTTTAATGAGGCGGTCAAGGGTTAAGACATGGAGGAGGGTGCGTGTTATAAAGGTCATGAGGGTCTGGGCCGGGTCGGAGTTTGTTTTAAAGTAATGGGTTATTGTATCTGGGCCGGACCCCGTTTTTGGAAAATGAAATTCAAAAAAGGGCAAAACATGATCAGAAACTGGCTCGGCATGCTTAGCTCGTGCCGGAACCAAAACCGATAATCGACGAATACGATTTAGTCGTCGGTCTAGAAATTACTGGAAAATAATAGTTTAAAAAAACTGTAACGATATACGCACGTCCTTCT